>JACEFZ010021932.1:72500-178674 GCA_014155875.1 Cepaea nemoralis | reverse complement strand
AAAAAACTTAACTGGAGTTTTGGGTGACCTCTACCTGGGTGGGTACAGTATAGAACTTTAAGGTCAAATGTTGAGCTTTGAGTAGATATATAGAACCTTGTAGTTAGTTGTACAATGTGAAGTCAGGTATACAACTTTGGGATCTGATTTAGAAATTTGATACTGTGTATAGAGTTTTGAGCTTAGGTTTGATGTTCACTTCAAGGTCATATGTAGAACTTTTAGGTCTGGCTAGAGACCTAACAACTTCACAGTGAGACTGGGAGGTCAGATATAGAGCTTTGATATTTAAAACAGTATTCACTTTGAGGTCATATGTAGAACTTTTAAGTTTGGCTATAGACCTCTAACAGCTTCACAGTGAGATTGGGTATATCTTCCTCCCAACATCTTAATCGTGAGGATGGCTATATTTTCCCCAGGGTGTCTTGGTGCATTTCCCCAATCAGGTTTGTTACATTTTCCCAATATTCCTTGAAATACCCAGCTTGTATCGCACCAGCAAAGTTTTGTATTTCTTTTAATTGAGTCTGAAAAAATCACCATCTATATCTTCCCTAGTGAGGCTTGGTACAACTTTCCATTAAGTCTAAGAATATCACCCAGCTTGTATCTCCCCAGCAAAGTTTTGTATTTCTTTTGAGTCTGAGAAAATCACTTAGCCTGGGGAAACAAGCATGCTTGAATGCCTGTATGTTGTTAATTTTATATTGCAGGTTATACGTATTCCGAAATATCCCATACTACAAAATTCTGGTATGTGGTGGTGATGGGACTGTTGGCTGGGTCCTGTCCTGCCTTGATAATGTGGGTCAGGATGCCGAGTGCCAGTCTCCACCCATGGCTATTGTCCCACTTGGCACAGGTACGTGAGATTATTATAAAGTATGGAATTTATCATAATGACTCATTGATTGCTGAATGTATAAAAATATTAACATTCTTTCCTTCAAACATTAACATTGTTTCCTTCACACATTAACATTGTTTTCCTTTTCCGTCAGTTTTCCTTATTACCAGTGTTTTCAATTCCCCCCCCCCCCCCCCCCCCCCCCCCCCCCCCCCCCCCCCCCCCAAATCAGACGAACCCATTCTGACTTCAGAGGTTACTTGTAATTTACATCCCCAAGTCAAGGATGAGAAGTCAATGCTTTTAAGTCCAACTGAACATTTTAGGGAGAGAACCCCCTACCTTGCCATCAGTACACTCAAAGTTTAAGAGCAAGTGCTCTTATCCATTCAGAAACTGTAATTTGGAAACTTGGATCTATGCAGACAAGCTGATAAACATCTAAGGGCAACAGAAATATAGATTCTGAGGAAAATACACAGAATATCAATGACAAAGACAAACAAAGAGGCAGCCCTTCAAGAAACAGATGAAAGCTATACATTAACTGGTTGAGTGCAAAGGGATGATTAATTGTCTTAAGTGACTTTCCATATCTGCCATGGGCTTACAAACATTAGTTTTTCCTATGCAATCCCCTATGCTTGCTTGCTTGCTTGTGTTCATTGGCTTGAGCTCCAACGCGAAGTCCTGTATGTCGGATGAAGACATCCTGTTGTCCAACATCAGTGTGATGTCATACAGGACCTGAGTTTTGCGTGAGTATCCGTTGTCCCATGTCTGGCTTATTGGTGTGCAGACTGGTGGTTCCTCGCCGTACAGGCAGACACTCTCCGACTTCGGAGGAATCAGCGATCCTATTGACTTTAGCCAGGACCCCGAAGGGACCTGTTGCCCAGGACGCTCGACGAGGACGCGTCAATAGGTCTTGGCCAGTATATAACCCGGCCCTGGTGCCTTGGAAACACCTCTGCGTCCCTGCAATCCCCTATAATTTGATGTATAATACATGTCTGATACCATATAAACACATTGTAAATTATAACTATGACATACCCCTACTTAACATTTTCCATGATTCATTTGTTTGGTCCAAATTTACGTTTTGTTTGGCACTGAATCAGTTAGAGAAATTAGACGCAAACAGTCCAGATTTATGAGGAGAACTGAACGTAAACTTGCCCAGGAATCACAAACAGCCAATAAATGCTGGGGTTGACTGCTATGTCCTGTAACTGTCTTTTTTTATGAGGAGAAATCAGCTTGAAAGCTTAGTCCCAACTGGCAAACTTGTGTGGGGGTATATTCTGAAAAAGTACAGAACAAATGTATTTTTCTTCAATGTAGTCACCACTGTGTTCAGTGCAAATCCTTCAGCGCCGATGAAGTGCTTGGATTCCTGTAGGAAAAAATTCTCTGGGGTCACTACTTGGTGTGCCTGACCTGGTCGTGAACAGTGTGTTACAGGAATCTCGCCGTTTTCAAATTTCCTACTCCACTCGTACACTTGCTGGAATAACAGGCATATATCACCATACTGGACCTTCATTCACCAATGAATTTATATAGGTTTCACCCCTTCACTGATCAAAAGACGATAACAGAATGCTGCTCCTCTTTGGTGCAGATCAAAAGTAGGGCAGCCATCTTTCAACTGTCCTAATTACATCAGCATGTTCATCTGTGCCATGATGTCATGTACTTAACACTCTTGACACCCTTAACAACAATATTTTCAGGTTACAAGATAGTGGCATGGTTATTGTAATTTCTATCACACTTGTAAGGTTTTCACGTGAAGTCCCCTTGTAGAACAATCAGCATGTGATGGGTGATTGTCAGGATCTTGCTTTCAGCAAGAACTCAGGCTCGTTGGCTGACAAGTGAGATACTAAATACTGTCACTAAATAACTCAACGTGACACACGGTAACAACAATTCAAACACTTTATTCTCACAATGCGCACTTCACAATCAATGCATGTATCGCGCAATCACAATTCATCATACAATCAATACATGCAATCATTAAATACATAAATGCAATACACTTACAAGTCAATAACACAGGCGCTCAGTCTCCTACACTCGTACAGGCTAGCTATCGATTCACTGCTCAAACATTCAATTCATTGCAAGCCCCATTCAAACCGTCTGTCCAGTACGACATCCCAAGCCTGTCTGCCGAGCCGTTCAGCATTCTCGTCAGTCGGAGTAGAGTCCCCCTGCGTGAACCACAAGTTTCACGCTTGTACAGACTGACCAGCAACGGGCTTAGCGTTGCTCAGAGTTGAGCCTGGCTGGACTTCCCTGGCGCCGTCGAAGACGCCGCGTTGTAACTAGAGTGTTTAATCAGAGTTGAGCCCAGTTTCATTTGCCTGGCGTTGGTAAAGACGACGCGTTGCAACTATGGGTGAGAATCTGAAAGTGATATGTTGACATCATGCTGGAAGTATTTACTTTCCAGGACATTTCCTGATACCAATTTTAAACTGGGTCGACCTGGAAGCCCAGGTCAATGTTTTAAAATCCACCGGCATGGAGATTCTAACAAATTACCACCAGGCAGCAGGCAAGAATACTAGCCACTTTGTTATCACAGCTGCCTGACATGAATATCATTCTGATGTGAAAGTCTCGTATTAACCTGCTTCACCAGGTGATTTGACTGTTTTACAGCTTATCTAATTAAACATACTGTGTTGTCCAGGCAATGATTTGGCCCGAGTGTTGCGGTGGGGTCCTGGCTACACGGGGGGCGAAGACCCTCTGAACGTACTTCGTGATGTCATAGATGCAGAAGAAATTAAGCTGGATCGGTAAGTTGTGCTTTTCCTACTCAAAGATGACAGTTTAGAGGCAGCTATTGTCAGAAGTTGAGTTATCTCACACTGGAATTTAGTTATTATAGTAACCTTGTGTCTTATCAGAAAATATCAGCTTATAGTAACTTTGTGTCTTATCAGCGAAATATCATCTTTAAATGTAATCTTGTATCTTATCAGCAAATATCATCTTTATATGTAACCTTGTATCTTATCAGCAAATATCATCTTCATATGTAACCTTGTATCTTATCAGCAAATATCATCTTTATATAGTAACCTTGTATCTTATCAGCAAATATCATCGTTCGTTGTTACCATGTATCTTATCAGCAAATATCATCGTTAGATGTTACCATGTATCTTATCAGCAAATATCATCTTTATATGTAACCTTGTAGCTTATCAGCAACACATTTTTATATGTAACATCATATCTTATAAGCAACTATCATCTTTATATGTAACCTTGTATCTTATCAGCAAATATCATCTTTATATGTAATCTTGTATCTTATCAGCAAATATCTTTATATGTAATCTTGTATCTTATCAGCAAATATCATTTTTATATGTAACCTTGTATCTTATCAGCAAATATCATCTTTATATGTAACCTTGTGTCTTATCAGCAAATATCATCTTTATATGTAACCTTGTATCTTATCAGCAAATATCTTTGTATGTAACCTTGTATCTTATCAGCAAATATCATCTTTATATGTAACCTTGTATCTTATCAGCAAATGTCATTGTTAGATGTTACCTTGTATCTTATCAGCAAATATCATCATTAGATGTTACCTTGTATCTTATCAGGAAATATTTTTATATCTAACCTCATATCTTATAAGCAACTATCATCTTTATATGTAACCTTGTATCTTATCAGCAACTATCATCTTTATATGTAACCTTGTATTTTATCAGATACTATTATCTTTATATGTAACCTTGTATCTTATCAGGAAGTATCATCTTTATATGTAACCTTGTATCTTAGCAAATTTCAGCTTTATAGTAATCTTGTATCTTATTAGCAAATATCAGCTTTATATATAACCCTGTGTCTTATCAACATTTCCAGCTGGACTGTAATTTTCCACCCCAATGAGAAAGAGCAGGATGAAACCAAAGTAGCCATTGCCAATGATACAAATAGCGCTAGCACAACGGAAGACCCAACCAGCATCTTTGTCATGAACAATTACTTTGGGATCGGCATCGATGCCGAGCTGTGTCTGGACTTCCACATGGCCAGGGAGGAGAAGCCAGATAAATTTAATAGCAGGTAGGTAGCCAGAGCTGCTCATATCTTAAAGGGGGTCATGAAGAAAGCAAAGAATAGGAACAGTGTTAGTTAATTAGTTGTGGTTTCAACCTTACAGCAACGGGTTGTCCCCATTATGCTCCGTTCCTGTGCCAGTGAATACCGTGCAAAATGCTCTACACTGCCCCTTGTGAAAAGTGAAACAAATAGGAGTCTCGACAAACCAACAGCCCACACAGGCATACTATGTTAGTTGTAGTTAGTCGCGGTTCCAACCTCACAGCAACGGGTCGTCCCCATTTTGCTCCGTTCCTGTGCCAGTAACTATCACAAAAACCCTTGCCTCACTGCCCAATGTGAAAAGTGGAAAAGACAGGAGTCTCGACAAAACAGTCCGCACAGATTCACTGCGCATAATGCCGCCGCCAGAATGTCAACACAATAGTCCCCCACGAAACATCCAGTTCATCTGATGGAATCCAGCTGGAGTTTAAGATGTACCAAAGTACCAGCAAATAAAATAGTCCTAGCATCAACGAAGCCCAACCAGCATTTTGTCATAAAACTACTTGGGATCATAGCCAGCTGCCCCACTCCAAAAAGCAGAAAATTTAATAGCAGGTAGGTAGCCAGAGCCACTCATATCTTAAAGGGGACCATGAGGGAAGCAAAGAATAGTAACAGTGTTAGTTAATTAGTTGTGGTTTCAACCTTACAGCAACGGGTTGTCCCCATTATGCTCCGTTCCTGTGCCAGTGAATACCGTGCAAAATGCTCCACACTGCCCCTTGTGAAAAGTGAAACAAATAGGAGTCTCGACAAACCAACAGCCCACACAGGCATACTATGTTAGTTAGTTAGTTAGTCGCGGTTCCAACCTCACAGCAACGGGTCGTCCCCATTTTGCTCCGTTCCTGTGCCAGTGAATATCACACAAAACGCCTCCCACTGCCCAATGTGAAAAGTGGAAAAGACAGGAGTCTCGACAAACAACAGTCCGCACAGATTCACTGCGCATAATGCCGCCGCCAGAATGTCAACACAATAGTCCCCCACGAAACATCCAGTTCATCTCTGATGGAATCGGCAGTCTGGATGTTTCCTAGATGTTCATCCACACAGTACCAAAAAAAATATAGTTCATCGTTGATGGCAGTGGCAGTCAACCAGAAGCCCAGCAGCCACGCATTTCTGCATAAGGCAAAAACCGGTCAGCTCTGGGACATAGCCAGCTGCCACCACTCCAAACATGCAGTCACGTTCCAAAACACCTCGGGCAGATTCAGAAGCATTCCACACGAAACTCACAGCTCACAGTGTCGTGCCACGCACTCAGTAGCAGGGCGACGGAACCATCAAGCCTCCTTAGTTGCCTCTTACGACATGCGTGGTAGGCTACAGTGTTGCTAGTCTTTGCTTCCCTTATGGGCCTCGGCAACACACGGGAAAGGCATACTATGTATAAGGCTGCTGCCAAAATGATAACACAAAAGTCCGTCGCATACTCAAAAACAGACATGACCCGGCCCCTCATATAGGAGGCATAGATGGCGCTGCTCACAGTTTGCTGCCACCATCATACGCATCGCAGCCAAACACCGCTTGGACTTTGTTATCACCTGGTCTATGTGCTCGTTATAAGCAAGGCTTAGATCAAAACGTATCCCTAGGTAATTCATTGCCTGCGTTCTTTCCACAGTCTCTGAACACACATTGACAGTTGGTGTTGGAGTGTTGACAATATGATTATTCAAAGAGAACCATGTCACTGTTGCCTTTGTTGGGTTGACCATTGCCCCAGCTTCAGCACACCAAGTACTTATGCGATTGAGTTCGGTTTGCAGTTCCACAGCAACCTGATCTCTATCCTTACCCTCACGATACACTAAAACATCGTCGGCATATGACAATGTCCTACTAGGTCCAGTGATCTGCTCGCTGGTGATTCTCACTGTGTAGGCGTTGGAACAGGACCGGAGATAATGGTAATCCCTGTGGTAGGCCAGGATATATTGTTGTTGGTTCCGAAGTCCAACTGCCACATGTAAAAACTACTTTCCGTTGGAAGAGGGCTGCAGCGATCCAACTAAGGAGGAACGGACTTATCTTGAGTTCAAGAAGCCTAAGCATTAGAAAATCCAGTGGTACTCTGTTGTATGCGTCCTCAAGATCAATCGCTGCAGCAAAAGTTTCAATGCCTGAGTGGAAACCTTCATAAACTTCATGTGCAAAAACTGCTGCATTGGTCCTGGTTTCTCTTTTGGGACGGTACCCTCCCAGGGTAGGTGGGAAAATACCTTGCTTCTCTAGCTGGCTTGATATTTTCCTGGCAATTAACTTCTCCAGCAGCTTGCCTATTGTATTCTGCATGGTGATTACTCGATATCCCTGAATTTTTGTGTGGTCTTTGCCAGGCGTCAGCAAAGGAATCAGATAGCTGTGTAACCACTCCTCCTTGATGCTAGCACTCCCTATACTGTTGTTGTACATGTCTGCTAGTTTCTCTAGCTCGTTGTTGGTACACCTATTGATGTTGTCATATCTTATGCCATCTGGCCCTGGAGCGCAGTTTTTTGATCATCTAAGCACAGTCTTGATTTCTTTCACTGTCACTGGATCTTCATCCGAAATGTTCTGGGCCTTACACTTGTCTGAGGTGACCTCCTTGGCAAGATTTCGGCTTCTCATGTCTGCCTGATTGCTCTGCTCTAGATAGCGTTCAAAGAGGGCATTGCCCTTGTTCTCGTCTGTCCGCTGCCAGACGAGGTCAGCACCTTGGAAGTCAGAAATTCTCTTATTCTTGACTACCCCACTCATGCTTTTATGTAGTCACCAGAACAATTTCAGTGACTTGTCTGTGCTTACTTTTTGACATACCTCTGCTCATTTTTCACCTTTAACCACCTTAATCAGTTTTTTAAATAGCTTACTTTTGTGTGCATCTCTCTTTCTATGTGCATATAGGAACCAGGATGGGCAACTGTTTTTCTTGACATTTTGCCATTTCCTTACAGCACTGCGCTTATCCATCTAGGCCTTCTCCACCTAAAAATTCCATGAAGGTGGCTGCTCCCAGCTGTTTTTCCTGTCCTGAAACTTTCTGCGCTTGTCACGCCTTATTTTACTCACCACATCTTGCCCTGTACTGTCATACTGTCCAGATATTCCAGATAGTCCAGAGCTATCCAGATATTTACCTTTCTACCTTCCCTTTTTTTCCCTCAATGTTGACAGTTGTCACCAAGTTCTCCAGTTTATTTCTTCTCATAAAGTGCCCAAAAAAGTATGCCTGTTTACATCTAATTTCTCTAACCAGTTTACGGTTTTCATTTGCTTCTTGTACAACTTGCTCACTTATTTTTCTGTCTGTCCATGATATTCAATGCATTTTCCTCAGAAACCAGATTTCCCCTGCAATTAGATTTTTTTCAGTTTGTCTGCTCATTGTCCACGTTTCATAATCATACACAAGTATAGAATTAATTGATCTTGTTAGCAGTTTTTGATGGCAACCTGTAAACCTATACAAAAACATCATGATTACATGATTGCTTAACAAGCTCAGAAATTTACAGAAATATTTCATTGACAGTGAATAACTTTATATTTGTTAACTTGTGTGGCCGTATCATGTGCAAGAAGGAGAAAGTTGCACGAATCACTATTGGCTTGCTGCTTTGTTTCAGGTTACACAACAAAGGGGTATATCTGAAAATGGGCTTGCGGAAGATGGTCAACCGCAAAACTTGTAAGGATCTGTACAGGTACATTAAGGTGGAGATTGATGGCAAGCCCATAGAGCTGCCTCCAGTGGAGGGCATTATAATTCTCAATATACTCAGGTAAGACATTCTGGAGACATAGTTTCATGGAGCTGATATTTCCTGTCACTGGTTATGTTCTTTAGTGGGGTCATCGATTTGTAACAACTGTTCTATAACTCTAATTATTGCCTGTAGTACAGTGCAGTGTAGGACAAGGGGGTCTTGAGGCTGAGGAATTCAGGTCAGCTGGCTTGTGTAGTCACTGTGTAGGTTAAGGTTTTCTGTTTGCCCCTGTCAAAGAAATCTATTACCTTATTTAGGATTCAAACTTGGGTCTCCCAAATGAGGGCCTGACATTCTAGTCACTTGGCCAGACGCTCCTCTCCAAAAATGTTGCACATCCTTCGCATGATGTAGCGATCAATCCTAGGTTGATTTTCTAAGTAATATTACAGTTTGGTGTTATATTTGTTCTTTGTTATAACCATTGTTTCTGTTCTCTGGGGAAGTCTGCACTTTTTGTTATACAAATGTCAGCCGTAAACTGTCAAATTTAATTTAAATTAAATTTAAATTGTCAAATATCTATTGCCTATAGTACATTGCAGTGTAGTGCAGGGGGGTCTTGAGCCTGAGGAATTAAGGCCGCCTGGCTAGTGCAGTAACCGCCAACTGTGCAGGTTAGGATTTTCTTTTTGCCCCCAAAAGAAAAATATCCACACCTTACCAAGGATTCAAACCCAGGTCTCCCGAAGGAGAACCCAGATTTCTTGGACACTTGCTGTGATAAAAAAAATTAAATATTGTTGCGTATCCCTTACGAGACGTTGCAGTCAACACCAGCATTTTCAGCTGCTGTTGATGTACCAGGCAAGTGTTACGTTCAGTAGTTTGCCATTGCTTTCTGAACGACCGGTCTCTATACCTTTTTCGAAAATACGAGCACCGCCGTGTTTCGAACCCGGGTATACGGGCTCACAAACCGCGTTCGCAAGCCCCTGATCTGTCTTGCCTACTGTGATATATTTTTTGGGAGGAGGGGGAGGGCCTCGCTTGCTTTGAAATCAAGTCCATTAGCCCATACACATGTCCATACACATCAATTTGCATAGTCCATACACATGTTACTACTAGTGAATACTAGCTGAAATCTACATTGATTTTTGCATGTGAATTAGCTTTCAATATTACCATTGTCCCTCGCCATCAGGCAAACCCTCTCCGATTTCAGAGGTACATTAATTTACGTCCCCAAGTGAAGGGCGGAAAATCAACATTTGAGTCTAGCTGACTGATGTAGGGGTTGAAACCGCTATCTCAGCACCAACACACCAGAAGTTTCAGAGCGAGCGCTTTTATCTATTCAGCCATGCTGACCTCCACTGTGATATTTAATGTGGTCAAGCTACTCGAGCAAGACGTCATGTTGTTTGCCAGCCAGTTTAGATCCATGTCCAGGTTTTGTTGCATGCCAGTATTTTTTTTTCCTTTTTTTGGTCCTGGGGATTCTGAAGATTCTTCTAAATAAAACATCTGAGCTTTAATGTCCTTCTTTACTGTTTGCGAAATGTTTTTTTAAGTTGTCATTAGAAAATACCAATATGTACTGTCAGTAATGGGAAGCCAGTATTTGGTACCAGCAATGGGAAGCCAGTATTTGGTGTCAGTGATTGAAAGCCAGTAGTTGGTGTCAGTGATGGGAAGCCAGTATTTGGTGCCAGTGATGGGAAGCCAGTATTTGGTGTCAGTGATGGAAGCCAGTATTTGGTGTCAGTGATAGGAAGCCAGTATTTGGTGTCAGTGATAGGAAGCCAGTATTTGGTGTCAGTGATAAGAAGCCAGTATTTGGTGTCAGTGATGGAAGCCAGTATATGGTGTCAGTGATGGAAGCCAGTATATGGTATCAGTGATGGAAGCCAGTAGTTGGTGTCAATGATAGGAAGCCAGTATTTGGTGCTAGTGATGGAAGCCAGTATTTGGTGCCAGTGATGGATGCCGGTATTTCTTGTCAGTGATGGAATCCAGTATTTCGTGTCAGTGATGGAAGCCAGTATTTCGTGTCAATGATAGGAAGCCAGTATTTGGTGTCTGTGATGGAAGCCAGTATTTGGTGTCAGTGATGGGAAGCCAGTATGTTGTGCCAATAATGGGGTGCCTGTGATGGGAAGCCAGTATTTAATTCCAGTAATGTGAAGCCAGCATTTGGTCAATGTGTTATAACTAGATTAAAACTGTTATTATAGTTTTTGCAGTTAGTCACAGAATGCTGAAGAAATCTGGTTTACTCAGTATTTTGAATCAGTGTATTTCACATTTGTATTTTTAGCTGGGGCTCAGGTGCCAACCCTTGGGGCCCAGAGAGAGAGGACCAGTTCAACAAGCCAACCCATTACGATGGCAACCTGGAGATTGTGGGGGTTACAGGAGTGGTTCACATGGGGCAGATTCACAGTGGTTTGCGTCACGGCATTCGCATAGCACAGGGAGGGCATGTAAGTCTGTCGCATCATGGCATTCGCATAGCGTAGGGAGGATATGTAAGTCTGTCATGTCACGGCATTCGCATAGCATAGGGAGGATATGTAAGTCTGTCATGTCACGGCATTTGCATAGCGTAGGGAGGGTATGTAAGTCTGTTATGTCACGGCATTCGCATAGCATAGGGAGGATATGTAAGTCTGTCATGTCACGGCATTTGCATAGCGTAGGGAGGGTATGTAAGTCTGTTATGTCACGGCATTCGCATAGCGTAGGGAGGGTATGTACGTCTGTCACATCATGTGTAGGGAAAGTAGGCTCATTTGCGTTTCGGGAAGATGTACAAGTGTGTGATATCAGTATAGAAATAAACCAACCTTGAGCGTTCGATATTATATAAAAACTCAATGTGCATCATGCCCATGGCTATATTTCAGATGCATATGACATTTGTGTGCAATGATTTTAGTTTATATGACATTACTGTATGATATATTTTAGTTCTTTATGACATTACTGTATGATATATTTTAGTTGTATATTACATAACTGTGTGATATGTTTTAGTTTTATATTACATTACTGAATGACCGGATTCAGTTTTATATTACATTATTGTGTAATATGTTTTAGTTGTATATTACATTATTGTGTGATATGTTTTAGTTGTATATTACATTATTGTGTGATATGTTTTAGTTGTATATTACATTACTGTGTGATATGTTTTACTTGTATGTTACATTACCGAGGGATAGGATTAAATTGTATATTACATTATTGTGTGATATGTTTTAGTTATATAGTACATTATTGTGTGATATATTTCTGTTGCAAACTACATTACTTGGTGACATGTTTAAGTTGCATATTACATTACCATGTGACATGTTTCAGTTGTGTATCACATTACTGTGTGACATGTTTCAGTTGTGTATCACATTACTGTGTGACATGTTTCAGTTGCATATCACATTACTGTGTGACATATTTCAGTTGCGTATCACATTACTGTGTGACATGCCCGTTCAAGTGGATGGAGAACCATGGATCCAACCTGCTGGACAGGTCATTGTGTTGAGGTCAGCACTCAAGGTCAGTGTCAGATATCTGTCGGTCAGTTTGTAGCTGTTGTATTGCATGTATACAGAAATATTATGAGAGTGTAAAAAGATTTCTTCAGTCTTTCCTTCGTTCGTCTTTCGAGGTAAGGGCATCACAACCAGTCTTATAGTTGTATATAATGTTTTTTTTTCTATAGTTGTATATAATGTTGTTTGTCTCTTCTTATAGTTGTATATAATGTTGTTTGTCTCTTTCTATAGTTGTATATAACGTTGTTTGTCTCTTTCTATAGTTGTATATAATGTCGTATGTCTCTTCTTATAGTGGTATATAATGTCTGTCTCATTCTTATAGTGGTATATAATGTTGTCTGTCTCATTCTTATAGTGGTATATAATGTTGTCTGTCTCATTCTTATAGTGGTATATAATGTCTGTCTCATTCTTATAGTGGTATATAATGTTGTCTGTCTCTTTCTTATAGTGGTATATAAAGTCTGTCTCATTCTTATAGTGGTATATAATGTTGTCTGTCTCTTTCTTATAGTGGTATATAATGTCTGTCTCATTCTTATATTGGTATATAATGTCTGTCTCTTTCTTATAGTGGTATATAATGTTGTCTGTCATTCTTATAGTGGTATATAATGTTGTCAGTCTCATTCTTATAGCGGTATATAATGTTGTCTATCTCTTTCTTATAGTGGTATATAATGTCTGTCTCATTCTTATAGTGGTATATAATGTTGTCTGTCTCTTTCTTATAGTGGTATATAATGTCTGTCTCATTCTTATAGTGGTATATAATGTTGTCTGTCTCTTTCTTATAGTGGTATATAATGTCTGTCTCATTCTTATAGTGGTATATAATGTCTGTCTCATTCTTATAGTTGTATATAATGTTGTCTGTCTCATTCTTATAGTGGTATATAATGTCTGTCTCTTTCTTATAGTGGTATATAATGTCTGTCTCTTTCTTATAGTGGTATATAATGTCTGTCTCTTTCTTATAGTGGTATATAATGTTGTCTGTCTCATTCTTATGGGAAGTCCTTTTTCTGCACTCTATATTACTACTGTGTCGAGCAGTTGGTGAATGTTATACACTCATGCTTTTTTCATTGTGGTTATTTTGGGCACCTGCTGTGAAATCTTGAGACTCAAAGAGTAAAGAATCCATTCCTTTCATTGTTGTTATTTCTAAACCTATGTCATGTAAGGAATCATACTTTCATTACTTAGTTTAGTCGATGGATCAACATCACGGCACACGGTTGTAACCCATAAGTGCTTCGTTCTACTCCTAACTCAAGCCTGAGTCCGGAGAATCTCAGCTCAGTGCACAAACTCTGTCGCACCAGCGAGGATCCTGAAATCTCTAAACCAGTCATATCAGGACCTCTACCTTTCACTGCTGCTCTTTCTAAACCTCTTTTTCTCTTTCTAAACCATTGCGATGTTTAATAAGGCAAGGATACTTCTGTTTCCGAGACATTATCTTGTCTATGAGCCATGTTCATCCGTGTTCAGGTCTTGTTGGGTACCAGCATCTGTTCTCTGTTTGGTCCGGTCATCTTAGTTAATAAAGCCAATACTTTTCAGGACCTGCATCCTTCTAGCAACAACTGATGGATGTGAATCATAAACTATTTCAGAAACAGTCAAGATGGGAATACAATATTTTGAGCTAAAATTTATATACAGAAGAATTTGAATATCAGCTTCACTATCACA
This sequence comes from Cepaea nemoralis, assembly GCA_014155875.1. Lineage (NCBI taxonomy): Eukaryota > Metazoa > Mollusca > Gastropoda > Stylommatophora > Helicidae > Cepaea > Cepaea nemoralis. Next base: position 164,689 of record JACEFZ010021932.1, on the reverse strand, counting down.
CCCGCTCTTTATGTGTCTGAAGGAGGGCATCTCTGTGTTTATGCTGCCTGTATCACTCTCCGAAGATTGTGGGTTCATTTCTGGACTATCATTTGGTTCCCAAGGGCAATTTTCACTCCTGGAGGTGGTCGCTGGAGCTACAGAATTCATGCTCTGTGCGATGCTTACAGCAGGCCACCCTGCAGAAAGAAACCGAGCCATATGGGAAAAAACCCGGTGCAATGAAGTCGTTTCTCTTGCCATTTAAAGCATCTTAAACCATGTTGTAAAATATGTCTGAAGCACTAAATTGTCTGACCCTGGTCTAATTCAGTGATGATTTCTTTAGTCTCACCGAGGCATCCTTGTTCCAGGACAGTAGATGGTTTAAACCGGACTCCACCATCCTTGACCTCCTTCAGGAAACTGATTAAAATGCTGGAACATGTTGTTCCATATGATATCATCATCATCATGATCATGATCATGTAGTAAGACCTTGGTAGACTGTTGTTGTCATTATCACCCACAAGAAAGTTTCTCCATCCTTCACCCTATTCTTCTTCTTTCTGTCTTCTTGTGCCATCTATCCCCCAATGGGGCATATGCCCTCAAACAACTCGCTCCAAGCCTCCTGTCTTTAGCTACCCCAAGCAGCTCTGCCTATGTTATATTCTTCATTTCTGTGTCCACTTCTCTTCTCTGTGAGTTTTTAGGTTGTCCTCTATCTCTCTTGCCCTGTGTGTTTCAGACTAAGGCTGTTCTCGTTATGCTATTCTGGGGTTTTCTCAATGTATGTCCTATCCATGTTAGTTGTCCTGCTGTCTCAATGTATGTCCTATCCATGTTAGTTAGTTGTCCTGTTGTCTCAATGTATGTCCTATCCATGTTAGTTGTCCTGTTTCTCAATGTGTGTCCTGTCTATGTTAGTTGTCCTGTTTTCTCAATGTATGTCCTATCTATTATCTATGTTAGCTGTCCTGTTTTCTCATTGTATGGCCTATCCATATTAGTTTTATCCTGTTTTCTTCCACAGGCCACCATGTTAAAGAAAAGTAAAAGTAAGATCAAGCGAAGGAACACAGAACCCAGCATCTTCTTCCCTGAGAATGAGCCCTTGCAAGCCTCCTCCCCGACAGAAGACTCCAGCGGGCCTCTTTAACTGGTGAGGGATCTGCCTCCTTTCACTCTCAGCTTTGTGTTTACATTCAAGCACAGATGAGGACAGACAGACGGAGATGTATATTGAGAGAGGGAGAGACTGTTATATTGATTCACTGCCATGGGATGATAAATCATCTTATTAAAACTTCCCATAACTGCCATGGGATTATAAATCAAACTATAGTTAAAATATCAATACAGTAGTTTTCCCTATACAACCCCTTTAGTTGTATATATAATACAACCCCTTTAATTGTATATATAATACAACTTGTCTGCTACCATATAACACATTTTAAGGCTTAACTGTGACACATAACTACCTCCCATTTTCTGCCATCCATTTTTGTTTGGTCGAAGCCTACTGTTTGTTTGGCAGTGAATCATTTAAGACAAGTAGCATAGACTGATGACTGGGTGTTATGGAGGCAGAGAATAGTAACACTAACCTCCCATGCAGGTTGTAAAAGGCAACTGCAGAAGGTTGCAATGAGACTGGCTACTCCCTACTGTTGAAGAAATCCAGCCAACCAGGAACTGGTTGAACTATGAACTGTGAACTACAAAGAGCATGGCATGGGTGGTTGTGGTCCTGAACCCCACTACGAGTCGTAAAGGCTGAAGAAGTAGAGGTATTGACTTCACCGTGGAGCAGGTAGAACAGGCCAGACGGACATATAGTCAGATTGCTACTGATAGCATTAGTATTGGGACTCATCGCTGGCTGTTGCAGATGAGGACGGTGCATGTATGGGAATGTTCCGAGTGCTGTGATGTTGGTTCTTGACTCAACTCAATTCAACTCATCTTAACTCAACTCACCTCAACTCAACTCAACTCAACTCAACTCAACTCAGCTCAGCTCAGCTCAACTCAACTCAACTCAGCTCAGCTCAACTCAACTTAAAAGTTGCCCATGTGCAAATGTTTAGCATCTTTATCTTGTAGATACTTATTATGGCCATGTTAACAGATATAGCAGTCTTGCAAAAAACATACCGGAGGGAAGAGTTGTAGGCAGGCAAGCAAATGTCTTTACTGGAGGAAAGAGTTGTAGGCAGGCAAGCAAATGTCTTTACTGGAGGAAAGAGTTGTAGGCAGGCAAGCAAATGTCATTACTGGAGGAGAGAGTTGAAGGCAGGCAAGCAAGAGGTAGACAGCAGTACAAGTGTGAAGATCACATTCACACACTTTTCCCTCACTAACACTTATCCTCCATTACAAAAACTCACACAGTGTCCCTTGTGAACTCTTGCACACCCTCCCCCACAAATGCTCACACACCCTCCCATACAAACACTCACACACCCTCCCTCACAAACACACACCCTCCTCCCTCACAAACACACACCCTCCCTCACAAACACTCACACACCCTCCCTTATAAACACTCACACTCTATCCCATCCAAACACTTGCACAGCTTCCTTTACAAATACTTCTTTGCAAATACTCACACTCCCTCCCTCACAAACACACACTCCCCTACAAACATTCACATTCCCTCCCTCACAAACACTCAATTCCCTCCCTCACAAACACTCACAACTGGGTTTTACAAACACACACTTTTCCCTTACAAATACAAACTTCCTTCACAAATATTCACACATCTTCGTTTGCAAATACGCACGCACTCTCTCTTACAAATACTCAAAACACACAAGCACCTTTCATTATTTATGCATTGTTCACATGATGTCTTGTGTGTACTCAGCCATTGAAATTATACTCTGTGATTATCTGTGTTTCAGGACGACAGCAGGGAGATCCCACCTGAGCTGACCCAACCTTCCCACGCCCCATACACTTGATCTCCCTGCCTCCAGTTGTCAGTGTATTAGATTTAGCTCCCAGTCGTCCAGTGTCTGTTGCTCTAATTTATATCAACGTACTTCCTTTTCAATATTGTTTGTGCATTTGACAAACCAAGGGAGACTACTCGTGGTACCTCAGGCACCTTGACAAATAGCTGTAGAAGTTTTATTAAGCTTCCTTGGAGAACTCTTCTTGCTGGGATGTTTTCATGTGGTCTGTGTTTCATTAGAGACAACATAATGTCGGAAATGTTCGTGTGGGATGCTGCAGCGGATGCGAATTTACGTGTGAATTTCACCTGGACTTTCACTGGAAGCGAAATGACATGTGAATTTCATGTAGACTGTTTCAGTGAAAGTGATATGACATGAAAGTTTCATGAAGATTGTTTCTCTTGAAAAGAATTTTATTAGAGTTTCATGCTCACCGTGTTTCACCGAAAGCAACATTTCATGCTGATTGTTTCAGATTGGAGGTGCATGACAAGAGAATGTCATGTTGTTTTACTGGGAGATACGTGACATGAGAATGTCAGGCTGTTTTACTGTGAGACATGTGACAAGAGAATGTCAGGCTGTTTTACTGGGAGACACATGACAAGAGAATATCAGGCTGTTTTACTGGGAAACACGTGACAAGAGAATGTCAGTCTGTTTTACTGGGAGACATGTGACAAGAGAATTTCAGGCTGTTTTACTGGGAGATACATGCCATGAGAATGTCAGGCTGTTTTACTGGAAGATACATGACATGAGAATGTCAGGCTGTTTTACTGGGAGATACATGACATGAGAATGTCAGGCTGTTTTACTGGGAGATACATGACATGAGAATGTCAGGCTGTTTTACTGGAGATACATGACATGAGAATGTCAGGCTGTTTTACTGGGAGTTATGTGACATGAAAATAAAAGGCTGTTTCTCTTGGAGGTATATGACAAAATAATGTCATTTTACTTTTTCTGGGAGTTACATGACATGAGGATAACAGGCTGTTTCTCTTGGAGGTATGTGACAAAATAATGTCATTCTGTTTTACTGGGAGTTACGTAACAAAACAGTGTCAAGCTGTATCATTTAGACCTCAAGCAAAATGACGTAAAAATCCACCTTGACAAGTCCGAAGATGTCAGAATTTCAAATCAAGTCCAGCAGGAAACTAAATGTGAAGCTGTGACTTCAAAGTGAAATGACATTAGCGTTTTCATGAGGATTGTGGTTCACCAGAAATGATTATGACTTGTGATTTTCATGTGAAGAAGTGAATAATTCAAGTTTGTTGAAAACTTATTGACATGATGGCCGTGGGTTGTGTGACATACAGGAAGCTGTTATCTGGTCCTGTCTGCTGTGTGATATTATATTCTCTCTTTTTTTCCGTCTTTTTTTTTCAAATTTATATCAGGGTTTATATGGTTTGACTTGAAATGAGAACAAGAAGTGATTCAGTGCAGGATGAAATGTATTGTTGGTAATTTAGGTTATAGTTGAATCTCTGTGTAGTGTACAGGACATATGCAATAAATTAGTTTATTAAATATAAGCAATTAAATATATTGGAATAATAAATACATAAACATAGGTTGCACAGTTTATGGCCTAGCATATTTTGCTGCATCTCGTCAAGACACATACTACAGAAGTCAATATAATTTAAAGCAGAGAAGTGAATCCTTCAAAAGGAACATACAATACAAATATTTCCTCGGTAATTAACCTGTTTACCATGGTGATTCTAAGCCACTATTATGTCTTTTTGCTTACACAGCAATGACTTGGCCATATGAATCGCAACTGCTTGAGTATGCCCTGTTGGTATAGCAGTTAGGACATTACACTGATAATATGAGCACAGTTGGGCTATAGTTTAATGTCAGCTCTCATCGTTCATTATGAGAGGGAATGACTGGACTCTAGTTCCTCCGTGAGCGCAAGCCTACAAAAATGTTATGGTCTAAATACTATATATACCCATGCAGTATGATCCCTCTCTCGACATGCCTAGTTTACTCCAGAGGAAAAGTAACACCAATACATCTGGAACAAGGCTAGCTGCAGAACCCAACGTATCAGCGAAGCAATGCTCTAACTTTTCGCTTGTCAGAGCTTCGATCAGACCTGTTGCGACGATGGCTTAGGGCCTGGTATGCCCTGCCAGGACATTTAGTCTTTAGGTTGCATTTCCTCGCACCAGGATAAGGCTTGTAAACTTCCCCCCTCCCCCCCCCCAATTGCACTCCTCCACCCGAAACCGCTGGCACAATGTGGGGTGTCGGGTTTGGTAAGTTTCACCCAACATTTGGTGCTAATAGAAAGCAGGTAGTACCGTCTGATGTCATATGGTAGCTCAGCCACAGAAACATGAAGTCTTACTGAGATGTTTTAATGGGAAAAGCAGGCTGGTTACTTGTCTTCTCAACAGATGTAAAGATTTATCAGATTCATGTAGTGTTTGTTGGTATAAGCTTGTTTGAAAATTGTTTGTGAGAAACTGTGATAATCAGCATGTTACAAATGTGTAATATTTATGAGCACTTTCATTTGATGTGATTCACCATATGTGGGTCATTTGGTCTGGATTGTATGAATGTGAAACGAGTGTTACATTTTTCCAATTTGCAAAAACTTGCAAAATACACAACCAAGTAGATCTCTTGTCTGTGACAGTACTATGATGGTTGGTCTGCACTGAGTGTTGATGCTTCCATTATGGTCATCCCTAGTGGGTTATCGGTTGCTTTGATTTGTTTCATTGGAAATACTTCAGTAAAACAGCTTCCTACGGTTTATTTTATTTTGTATTAGCCTTCTTTTGAAGTATGTGTTTGCTTTTATATTGGCGATCATTATTTAACAAAAAGTTGTATGGCTTTGAATCCATTCTGCTTCTTCTTCTACTGTTCATCTCCCAGTGGAGGATAGACCCTCAATCAATTAACACAAGCCCTTTGTTGTAAGTTTGTTCATGATGTCAGCAGGAAGATTCTGGTCAGGCAGTCTAACTATGGTAGGAGTCATCCAGAAAATAAACCACAACCATCAAAGTCAGAAGATGTTGGCCTAAGTGGCACAGGACTCAAGAAGGGACATCTACACACTACAATAGTTGCTATGCACCATCCTGCTTGTAACCCATGCTGAAACACTGAACTCGTAAGAAGAATGTTCATGATTTGTCTCATGCCAACCCTCCTGAGTCTTCTCTTATGACATGCCAGGTGGATGACAGTGTTGCTTCTCTGTGCTTCCCTCAAGGGTCCTGGTAGCATACGAGCAAGCCATGTCCACATGTGACGTCAATTTTATGGTGAGGAAAGTTCTGGAATGGGGCACTATGTGAAGACTCAGTGATAGAAAGATGCCACACCAAATTAACACATTGATGCACTTATCCCATCATCTTATCAGTCCTCCGAAACCGGCTGCATAGAACTGGGTGCTCTGTTTTCTAAACCACGTTTTCACTTTACATTCAACTTCAGTGTCATTCGCGAAATTTCTCCCGCCAAGGTGGGTTTTCAGTGGACTTAGCCCCTAGCGATTTCGACCTTTTTGCATCCAGACAGTGAAAGAAAAGTAAAGGGAGATTAAAAACATATGGAGTAGATAATTAGTGACCAAGAGGGACAAGGAGGAAGCTGCGGGAGATAGCACAAGATATGAGGGCTTAACGTGAGTTGGTTGAGGGAGGAACTATGTTCCATTGGCGGTAAAAGACAGAAGAAGAAATCCACAACTGCTGGTTGTATCAGTTTGTTCAGGTAAACCTTACAATCTCAGTACAAATGGGCGATTTCAAACCTGAGAGATTAGAGTAATATTTGCTAGATGTATCTGCTTGTCCAGGTAAACCTTACAATCTCAGCACAAACTGGTGATTTCAAACCTGAGAGATTAGAGTAATATTTGCTAGTTGTATCTGCTTGTCCAGGTAAACCTTACAATCTCAGCACAAACTGGTGATTTCAAACCTGAGAGATTAGAGTAATATTTGCTAGATGTATCTGCTTACAATCCTTAACCTTACAATCTCAGCACAAATGGTGATTTCAAACCTGAGAGATTAGATATTTGCTAGTTGTATTAACTTGTTCATATTAACCTTACAATCTCAGCACAAACGGGCAATTTTAGAGTAACATTTGCTGGTATCTACTGGTTGTGACTATATGAACTGCTTGTCATGCAGATTTGTGTCATCTGTTCATTTTAAGGAACAGCATTTGTTATGATTTTTATTTAATATTGTTGTGATTTTTTGTTCTGTTATATGCCAGATTGGCTATTTGCTGCTTTTATCTGTCACCATATCTGATTTTTTTAGGCAGGGATAATTCTTGTTGGTTTTCTGCTGTGCTGTATTTTAGATGAACTATTTGATGATATTTTCATGCGGTGAATTCTGGTTAATTAAGACACACAGGAACTAGCTCACCTTAACCACACCAAGTGACGGTCCCAATTATCACATGAACAATAATAAGCAGGAAAATGCATTACAGCAGCTGTAAAACACAGGGATGAATGAAATAAAAGGAATGTGGCATTTATTTCTGGTGTGCTTATAGCTTCCAGTATTTTCTATTGTCTGCTGCGTCCTCTGATTCTTAAATCAACATATTTTTGTATGACAAATAGCAGGGGCTTAAAATACATTGAAAGAAAGTCAGGGCCCTGAGAGATAGAGAGTATAACGTTTTCTATACCAGGGAATTCACGTTATTTACCTGGTCATCATTTGTCTCCCAGTGTTTTTTGTTATGTGCAGAACACTTGCCTCAGCATAGAATATGGAAGTGTATCTCTATCATAAGCCTGGCGTTCTGCTGCTGTTGATGTCCTGTGTCATTTCTCTACCATAACTTGAATATATCTACTGTCATGTGTCAATGCTCTATCAAAACTTGAATCTATCTACTGTCATGTGTCAATTCTCTACCATCACTTGAATCTATCTACTATAATGTGTCAATTCTCTACCATCACTTGAATCTGTCTATTATAATGTGTCAATTCTCTACCATCACTTGAATCTATCTACTGTCATGTGTCAATTCTCTACCATCACTTGAATCTATCTACTGTCATGTGTCAATTCTCTACCATCACTTGAATCTATCTACTATCACGTGTCAATTATCTACCATCACTTGAATCTGTCTACTGTCACGTGGCAATTCTCTACCATCACTTGAATCTATCTACTGTCATGTGTCAATTCTCTACCATCACTTGAATCTATCTACTGTCATGTGTCAATTCTCTACCATGACTTGAATCTATCTACTATCACGTGTCAATTCTCTACCATCACTTGAATCTGTCTACTGTCACGTGGCAATTCTCTACCATCACTTGAATCTATCTACTGTCACGTGTCAATTATCTACCATCACTTGAATCTATCTGCTGTCATGTGTCAATTCTCTACCATCACTTGAATCTATCTGGTGTCATGTGTCAATTATCTACCATCACTTGAATCTATCTACTGTCATGTGTCAGTTCTCTACCATCACTTGAATCTATCTACTATCACGTGGCAATTCTCTACCATCACTTGAATCTGTCTACTGTCATGTGTCAATTATCTACCATCACTTGAATCTATCTACTGTCATGTGTCAATTCTCTACCATCACTTGAATCTATCTACTATAATGTGTCAATTCTCTACCATCATTTGAATCTATCTACTGTCATGTGTCAGTTCTCTACCATCACTTGAATCTATCTACTATCACGTGGCAATTCTCTACCATCACTTGAATCTGTCTACTGTCATGTGTCAATTATCTACCATCACTTGAATCTATCTACTGTCATGTGTCAATTCTCTACCATGACTTGAATCTATCTGATGTCACGTGTCAATTCTCTACCATCACTTGAATCTATCTACTGTCATGTGTCAATTCTCTACCATCACTTGAATCTATCTACTGTCATGTGTCAATTCTCTACAATCACTTGAATCTATCTACTGTCATGTGTCAATTCTCTACCATAACTTGAATCTATCTACTGTCATGTGTCAATTCTCTACCATCACTTGAATCTATCTACTGTCATGTGTCAATTCTCTACCATCACTTGAATCTATCTACTGTCATGTGTCAGTTCTCTACCATCACTTGAATCTATCTACTATAATGTGTCAATTCTCTACCATCACTTGAATCTGTCTACTGTCATGTGTCAATTATCTACCATCACTTGAATCTATCTACTGTCATGTGTCAATTCTCTACCATCACTTGAATCTTTGAACGCTACCTTGAGCAGAGCAACCAGACAGACATGGGAGGCCGGAATCTGGCCAAGGAGGTCACCTCAGACAGATGCAAGGCCCAGAACACTTCGGATGAAGACACAGTGACAGTGCAAGAAATCAAGGCTGTGCTTCGACGATCAAAAAACAGTGCTCCAGGTCCTGATGGCATAAGATACGACGACATAAATAGGTGTACCGACAATGAGCTAGAGAAACTAGCAGACATGTACAACAACAGTATAGGGAGTGCTAGCATCAAGGAGGAATGGTTACACAGCTATCTGATTCCCTTGCCGAAGCCTGACAAAGACCACAAGAAAATTCAGGGATATCGAATTATAACCATGCAGAATACAATAGGCAAGCTGCTGGAGAAGGTAATTGCCAGGAAAATATCAAGCCAACTAGAGAGGCAAGGTGTTTTCCCACCTACCCTGGGTGGGTACCGTCCAAAAAGAGAAACCTGGACCAATGCAGCAGTCTTTGCCCACGATGTCTATGAAGGTTTCCACTCAGGCACTGAAACCGTTGCTGCAGCGATTGATCTTGAGGACGCATACAACAGAGTACCACTGGATTTTTTAATGTTTCAGCTTCTTGAACTAAACGTAAGTCCATTCCTCCTTAGTTGGATCGCTGCAGCTCTCTTCCAACGGAAAGTAGTTTTTAGATGTGGCAGTTGGACTTCGGAACCAACAACAATATATCCTGGCCTACCACAGGGATCACCATTATCTCCGGTACTGTTCAACGCCTACACAGTGAGAATCACCAGTGAGCAGATCACTGGACCTGGCAGGACATTGTCATATGCCGATGATGTTTTAGTGTATCGTCAGGGTAAGGATAGAGAGGAGGTTGCTGTGGAACTACAAACCGAACTCAATCGCATAAGTACTTGGTGTGATGAAGCTGGGGCAATGGTCAACCCAACAAAGGCAACAGTGACTTGGTTCTCGTTGAATAATCATATTGTCAACAATCCAACACCAACTGTAATGCTGTGTTCAGAGACGGTGGAAAGAACGCAGGCAATGAATTACCTGGGGATACGGTTTGATCGAAGCCTTGCTTATAATGTGCACATAGACCAGGTGATAACAAAGGCCAAGCGGGGTTTGGCAGCGATGCGGGTGATGGCGGCAGCAAACTGTGAGCAGCGCCATCTATGTCTTCTGTACGAGGGGCTGGTCATGTCTGTTTTGGAGTATGCAATGGCAATCCTGACTGTCAGCCATAAGCAGATAGAAAGGATGGAAAGGATACAGAATGAAGCTATGCGCATTATTCTTGGATGTACAAGAGATACAGCATGCAGGGCGATGCGCTACCTTCTTGATTTTCCAACCATTGAAGAGAGAATGCAAGTTTGCAGGGCACGTGCCTACCTCAGAATTAACGCAAACACACAGCATCCACTGCATAGTGAAATTAGGAAGGTGAAGGGCAGCAGGTTAAAAAGAGGACGGTCGTGGATGGGTCAAGCCGAGGACATTCTTCAACAGGTGTGTTCACTTGAGGACTTAGAACCTGGCGAGGAGTGGGTGCAAGTGCCAACAGACTTCTGCACATCCTTTTCAGTTTGCATCCAACTAGATAGAAAATGCAGACAAGAAAATCCGGCTGCTGTTGAGGCTGAAGTACAAGCGTTGATTTTCGAGAATTCGCTAGACAGTGACGCGGTCATCTACACAGATGGGTCGGTCGTCCGACATGTGAGAAGCTCATGGGCCTTTACAGCTCGGGCCGGAGGGAGAATTGTGAAGGAGGACTCTGGTGCTTTCACTGAAACCACAAGTAGCCTGACCATGGAAGTCATGGCAGTAAGTAAAGCAATAACATGGCTCGAGACACAGACATTCACTAGGGCTTGTTTCCTTAGCGACTCAATGAACATGATCAAGAGGATAGAGGAGGGGTCGATCCGAAGAGAATGGTTGCTGCCTCTGAAGCGGTCTCGGCTGGCAAAGATTAGTTTCATCTTCGTGCCAGGGCATGCGGGAGTACAAGGAAATGAGCGGGCTGACAAGCTCGCAGGTGAGGCTACTGTTGAGGGCGGACGCGCCATGGACCAGGCAGACATTCTGAATGCTCTACGAGAAGTGAGACTTTTGCAAGAACCAAGTGATGACTGTGAATCTACAACAATGGCCAGACTGCGAGAGCAGCAAATTAAAAGAGGGGTGGCCAAACAAGAACACTACGCAGGAAGCCAAAGAAGATTGATAAACCAACACAGAACTGGCGTCGTTAGCCGCTACACGCTGCGGGATTTGCTGAGGAGGGGATCCGAGCACTTATGGACTGAATGGTCCGATGTGCAACGAGGATGATCTGTCGACTAACTAACTAACTAACTTGAATCTATCTACTATAATGTGTCAATTCTCTACCATCACTTGAATTTATCTACTGTAATGTGTCAGTTCTCTACCATCACTTGAATCTATCTACTGTCATGTGTCAATTATCTACCATCACTTGAATCTATCTACTGTCATGTGTCAGTTCTCTACCATCACTTGAATCTATCTACTATCACGTGGCAATTCTCTACCATCACTTGAATCTGTCTACTGTCATGTGTCAATTATCTACCATCACTTTAATCTATCTACTGTCATGTGTCAATTCTCTACCATGACTTGAATCTATCTGATGTCACGTGTCAATTCTCTACCATCAATTGAATCTATCTACTGTCATGTGTCAATTCTCTACCATCACTTGAATCTATCTACTGTCATGTGTCAATTCTCTACCATCACTTGAATCTATCTACTATCACGTGTCAATTCTCTACCATGACTTGAATCTATCTACTGTCATGTGTCAATTCTCTACCATGACTTGAATCTATCTGATGTCACGTGTCAATTCTCTACCATCACTTGAATCTATCTACTGTCATGTGTCAATTCTCTACCATCACTTGAATCTATCTACTGTCATGTGTCAATTATCTACTATCACTTGAATCTATCTACTGTCATGTGTCAATTCTCTACCATCACTTGAATCTATCTACTGTCATGTGTCAATTCTCTACCATAACTTGAATCTATCTACTGTCATGTGTCAATTCTCTACCATCACTTGAATCCATCTACTGTCATGTGTCAATTCTCTACCATGACTTGAATCTATCTACTGTCATGTGTCAATTATCTACCATCACTTGAATCTATCTACTGTCATGTGTCAATTCTCTACCATGACTTGAATCTATCTGATGTCACGTGTCAATTATCTACCATCACTTGAATCTATCTACTATCACATGTCAATTATCTACCATCACTTGAATCTATCTACTGTCACGTGTCAATTATCTACCATCACTTGAATCTATCTACTGTCATGTGTCAATTCTCTACCATCACTTGAATCTATCTACTGTCACGTGTCAGTTATCTACCATCACTTGAATCTATCTACTGTCACGTGTCAATTATCTACCATCACTTGAATCTATCTACTGTCATGTGTCAATTCTCTACCATGACTTGAATCTATCTACTGTCACGTGTCAATTCTCTACCATCACTTGAATCTATCTACTATCATGTGTCAATTCTCTATCATCACTTGAATCTATCTACTGTCATGTGTCAATTCTCTACCATCACTTGAATCTATCTACTATAATGTGTCAATTCTCTACCATCACTTGAATCTATCTACTGTCATGTGTCAGTTCTCTACCATCACTTGAATCTATCTACTGTCACGTGTCAATTATCTACCATCACTTGAATCTATCTACTGTCATGTGTCAATTCTCTACCATGACTTGAATCTATCTACTGTCACGTGTCAATTCTCTACCATCACTTGAATCTATCTACTGTCATGTGTCAATTCTCTACCGTCACTTGAATCTATCTACTGTCATGTGTCAATTATCTACCATTACTTGAATCTATCTGGTGTCATGTGTCAATTATCTACCATCACTTGAATCCATCTACGGCTGGGTTTTCCTGCTCTGTTTCCCCAGCATGATTCCATCCTTGATTATCTTTTCCAGACATTCGCGTTCTTTTTATTTTACACTGGTACCTGGCTGTCGTAACAGACGATAGTTTGTTACATTGTGCATCAGTGAAGGAATAATAACTACAACCTATGGTGGTAAGATCAGGGATGGAGTTATACCTCTCCACAGCACAAAACCTGGGCTGAACTGTAGACACTGAGCAGCGTGATCCCTCTCTCAGCCTGCCTAGTTTACTCCAGATGAAATGTAACACCAATATGTCTGGAACAAGAAGAACTGTCTGCCAGATGGAGCTTTGATCCTAGACCAGTTGTTGATCAAGGCTTTGAACCTGGTCTGCCTTTTTATTTTACATGCACAAAATAATTCATTTACCTCAATCTTATTTGTCTTAATAACCAATCTTCTACACTAGCCATCTCTTGTTGGATAGATTTGTTTGTTGCCTGTTCCATGCAGTGAACGTTCAGTGTATTGGTTAGTCCAAAAACAATATGCTTGTCTGACTTTTTACATGTCTCAGAAATTGTTGCATTAGCTCATTCTACCTGAATTGTTAGTTTAGTACTTTCTATACATTTGTCTAGAAGCAATTTCTTGCTATGGGTTTGTAATTTTATTGCACCATCACATGTTGTAAGCCTGGATACACAGAAGAATAGGTGGCCAATCTTTCCCTTACTTTAGCACGTGACGAGCCAAGGAGTTGATTGAACCCACATCCAAACATGCTAATGATATTATCAGTGCAATTTGCTGTCAGCTTCACTAACGTGCCCACTGAGTACCTTCTGTCACAATGTTATTATTTGCTGTCAGCTTGGCTAACGTGCCCTCTGAGTACCTTCTGTCACAGTGTTATTATTTGCTGTCAGCTTGGCTAACGTGCCCACTGAGTACCTTCTCTCACAATGTTATTATTTGCTGTCAGCTTGGCTAACGTGCCCACTGAGTACCTTCTGTCACAGTGTTATTATTTGCTGTCAGCTCATGTAACGTGCCCACTGAGTACCTTCTGTCACAGTGTTATTATTTGCTGTCAGCTTGGCTAACGTGCCCACTGAGTACCTTCTGTCACAGTGTTATTATTTGCTGTCAGCTTGGCTAACGTGCCCACTGAGTACCTTCTGTCACAGTGTTATTATTTGCTGTCAGCTTGGCTAATGTGCCCACTGAGTACCTTCTGTCACAATGTTATTATTTGCTGTCAGCTTGGCTAACGTGCCCTCTGAGTACCTTCTGTCACAGTGTTATTATTTGCTGTCAGCTTGGCTAACGTGCCCACTGAGTACCTTCTCTCACAATGTTATTATTGCTGTCAGCTTGGCTAACGTGCTCACTGAGTACCTTCTGTCACAGTGTTATTATTTGCTGTCAGCTTGGCTAACGTGCCCACTGAGTACCTTCTGTCACAGTGTTATTATTTGCTGTCAGCTCATGTAACGTGCCCACTGAGTACCTTCTGTCACAGTGTTATTATTTGCTGTCAGCTTGGCTAACGTGCCCACTGAGTACCTTCTGTCACATTGTTATTATTTGCTGTCAGCTTGGCTAACGTGCCCACTGAGTACCTTCTGTCACAGTGTTATTATTTGCTGTCAGCTTGGCTACTGTGCCCACTGAGTACCTTCTGTCACAGTGTTATTATTTGCTGTCAGCTCATGTAAAGTGCCCACTGAGTACCTTCTGTCACAGTGTTATTATTTGCTGTCAGCTCATGTAACGTGCCCACTGAGTACCTTCTGTCACAGTGTTATTATTTGCTGTCAGCTTGGCTAACGTGCCCACTGAGTACCTTCTGTCACAGTGTTATTATTTGCTGTCAGCTTGGCTAACGTGCCCACTGAGTACCTTCTGTCACAGTGTTATTATTTGCTGTCAGCTTGGCTAATGTGCCCACTGAGTACCTTTTGTCACAATGTTATTATTTGCTGTCAGCTTGGCTAACGTGCCCTCTGAGTACCTTCTGTCACAGTGTTATTATTTGCTGTCAGCTTGGCTAACGTGCCCACTGAGTACCTTCTCTCACAATGTTATTATTTGCTGTCAGCTTGGCTAACGTGCTCACTGAGTACCTTCTGTCACAGTGTTATTATTTGCTGTCAGCTTGGCTAACGTGCCCACTGAGTACCTTCTGTCACAGTGTTATTATTTGCTGTCAGCTCATGTAACGTGCCCACTGAGTACCTTCTGTCACAGTGTTATTATTTGCTGTCAGCTTGGCTAACGTGCCCACTGAGTACCTTCTGTCACATTGTTATTATTTTGCTGTCAGCTTGGCTAACGTGCCCACTGAGTACCTTCTGTCACAGTGTTATTATTTGCTGTCAGCTTGGCTACTGTGCCCACTGAGTACCTTCTGTCACAGTGTTATTATTTGCTGTCAGCTCATGTAAAGTGCCCACTGAGTACCTTCTGTCACAGTGTTATTATTTGCTGTCAGCTTGGCTAACGTGCCCTCTGAGTACCTTCTGTCACAGTGTTATTATTTGCTGTCAGCTTGGCTAACGTGCCCACTGAGTACCTTCTGTCACAGTGTTATTATTTGCTGTCAGCTTGGCTAACGTGCCCACTGAGTACCTTCTGTCACAGTGTTATTATTTGCTGTCAGCTTGGCTAATGTGCCCACTGAGTACCTTCTGTCACAGTGTTATTATTTGCTGTCATCTCAACTAATGTGCCCACTGAGTACCTTCTGTCACAGTGGTATTATTTGCTGTCTGCTCAGCTAATGTGCTGTGCCCACTGAGTACCTTCTGTCACAGTGTTATCATTTGCTGTCAGCTTGGCTAACGTGCCCACTGAGTACCTTCTGTCACAGTGTTATTATATTAAATCATTCATACTTATAGATTTAATCCATGTCCTGTCTCAAGTAGCAGGTCCATTGCAGAACATCTCTACCATCAAAGGATGCTGAAAATCTTCTATTTCTCTGGCCATTCCTCCCGCCTCATGCCCAACAATGTTCTGTGTTGATCTTCGTGCTGTTTGACCCAGGCCTCTTCTTCCAGGAACCACAGCTTCCATCCCTGCTCTCTCCCAACCACTGTAATATTTAATATGGCCTAAGTATTTCAGTTTCTTCCAGGAACCACAGCTTCCATCCCTGTTCTCTCCCAACCATTGTAATGTTTAATATGGCCTAAGTATTTCAGTTTCTTCCAGGAACCACAGCTTCCATCCCTGTTCTCTCCCAACCATTGTAATGTTTAATATGGCCTAAGTATTTCAGTTTCTTCCAGGAACCACAGCTTCCATCCCTGTTCTCTCCCAACCACTGTAATGTTTAATATGGCCTAAGAATTTCAGTTTCTTCCATGAACCACAGCTTCCATCCCTGCTCTCTCCCATCCATTGTAATATTTAATATGGCCTAAGTATTTCAGTTTCTAAGACACGAGTTGAGTTAAGAATGGACATCACTGCACTCAGGACATTCCCATACGTGCTGCTGAGTGCAGCGATGTCGGCTCTTCTCAGACACGATTGATAGGTAGTCTTCAGTATGTCTGCCTTATCCTTTATAAGTGCCCCTAATATATTTCATCTGTTATTGTGACTTCAACTAGCTGCCATTGATAGGTTGTCTTCAGTATGTCTGCCTTGACCTTTGTGAGTGCTCCAACTACTGGTGCTCTTGAAGCTGACCGATCTGCTTGCTCATGACCCCACAGTCCAGCATGACCCAGGCAGTATATCCATGTGGGCCTGTACAAGAGAGAAATTCCAATGCTGGCACCCACAAATCCCTCTCATTTATTTACAATCAGAAATGTAACAACTGCAGATATCTTTATTGTTTGCTTTGATTCTCATGTTTTCCTTCTTTCTCAACCAATTAGAAATAATTGTATGTCTCCTTTCATTTGCCAGATCTATTTGTATTTATTTTAATATATACAACTTGCCACATAATTTTAGGTGGGGGGGGGGGGGGGGGGGGGGGGGGGGGGGGGAGAGAAAAAACTAAGGCATCTTGTAAAAGTAAATATATTATAAATATACTACTGTGTCCATCATACATAGCCACATAAAACTGGCTTGTAAAAATCCAAAACCTGTTTTGTTTTTTGGCTGTGATTACATAACTAAATATAAAAAGTAATGATTTACCAGAAACTGTGAATTTCATAGTTATCCTTTCCATTGACATGAATTTAATTTGGTTGATCAAGTGTTGTGAATGGCAATATTATAAGTTATCCTGAAATTTACTCCGAACAGTTTTTATCATGTGTTATCCTGATTTTTTTACAGCCTTCAACTGAACCTGATATTTTATGTCCATGTGCATGAGTGCAATAACTATTAAGTTTGAATAAGTGATTTCACCTGCTAGCGCAGGCAGGCCTGTCTCTGACACCATCAGTGTTTTCTGATGTCACCATGTCCCAAGTTCCTGTCATCTTCTTATGAGGCGACCTCAACTTTGTGATTGTCTTGCTTCTTATGTGAGTAATAATCTACCTTTGTGAATTTGCCTTGTGTTGTATTTGACCTTTGACCCTCTTACTCATTGATCGATTGCATTCTGAGCATTCTTTACAGAAAACACATCTCTGTTGTATTTTTCTTTATAATCTGTATATTTGATGGTTTGTGTTTAAAAACATGTATGCCTTAATTCTAAAGTTGTGTGCAATGCCTACAAACTAATGGTTACTGGTAATGATAACCTTGGGCACATATCCTGGTACCCAGTTAACTGCCAGGTTGGCCTGGCTTACCAAGTCAGCTTGTTAAAATCTGCTACATTGAGGATTCAAACACACAACCACCGACCCACCAGGCAAGCATGCTAGCTACTGCATTACCATGGTTCCCAGTAAGAACTATAAAAATATTTCATATTTATAAAAAGGACAAAACAACAACCAAAACGTCAGTAGATGAGTGCTTGTAAACATCAGCCACAAATTCTAGCCTTTTGGTCCTTACAAGTTAACTTTAAATCACAGGAGAGGATTGCGTGCTAGTCGACTCTTTAGGGCCCGCCCTACATTCTATATGTATTGTAGACATGTAGGGCATATTTTGACTGAAAGTATGATTGAAGTGAACTAACATGGCAAGTGTGCATGAGTTGAATAGACATGACTTCCAGGCATCTTTGCTTTCTCTGGGAGAATGTTGTATACAATTGTCATTACTGCCTGTAGTGCCGACCTTGCAGTGAAGGGAAACCCAGGTTTGAATTCTCAGTAAGATCATGGTTTTTTTCTGTCAGGGCAAAAATAAAACCCTGATCTGGTACAGTTGACGGCGACTGCACTAGACAGACGGCCTTACTATCTCAGGCTCAAGACTCTCCTATTGTACACTGCAAGGCACTATAGGCAGTCATGACCATTATATACAAGACGTTCCAAAAATCTTTTTTCCTCTGAGTATTACATAATAACAGTTCAATGTTACTAGTTTTTATGAATCGAATGCTTGAATAACTACTGCATGAAGCAGTCATTAAACATCTATGGCATCAACCAACTTCATTCTACCAGACAACAGGAATGTCATTAACCTGAATCTGTTTTTTTTAGAGAATTGAATCCGGGGTATGAGTGCGTAAGAGTGACATCGATGCTGTTCTATAGTGAGCCACAAAGAAGATATATATAGTACAGTGCTGACTCGCGATGAAATAAGCAAATACAGACATATTTACTTATTTTATTGTGCTTGCTTGTGCTGTCATCATAATCTACATGCATATTTGTATAATGAAATTGTTGCTGGATTGTGTAAACAAATAAATAACGTCCTATCAGAACATCCATCATGCCAGCTTGAATCAACTGTAGCATTGAGACTGTAATATACAAATATTTAAAATTCAAAACATTTGTATCAGTCTTTCCATAGACCTTACAGACTGATTGAGTGAATACTCTTTGATTTTCTACAGGTAGTTTCATAACCCATTCTGTTTTATTTGCTTTTTTCCAATCTTACATTTTTGTTCGCCCTCTTGTTCGTATCTGTTGTTGTTGTGTTTTTATTTTTTTTAGTCTACCTCCTTAATGTGTGGAGAAATCAAATACCAACCATAAAGCTATGAACAGTTTTGTATTGTTTGCATATGGTTCTCACTGCTTTGTGATTTATTGTTATTATAATTATTATTATTATTATTACTATGGTTATGATGATGATTATTATTTTTTAAACTCAATACTGACCATGCATTTTTTGTGTGTGATATGAACCAAAACGTAATGAATGATAACAGTACTAGCGTTGATGAAACAAGATCTTGGTTTGTCCAACCTGTGTACGTCTATTATGTTGTATGCCGATGGTTACGTGTAATGTAGTGTTTATGTTAGAGATTTCTACACGTAACGTGTTGTACTTTGATAATTTTACGTTTAAACATGGTTGTTCTGTTAGTCACATGACCATTTACCACATACGCTGATAACTATATGCTGATAAAACGTTATGATTATGTTAATTATGTGACAGTTTAACATATATGCTGATAGTTGTATGTTAAGTAAACATTATTATTATTATTATTATTGTTAGAAATATGTCTGTTTTTAACTCATATGCTGATGATTATTCATTTTAAAAAATAACATTTCTTGTTTATGTGACCATTTCATGCGTATGTTGTATATTAAATAACATTATCACATTAGACATGTGGTGATTAAATAACATTATCACATTAGACATGGTGATTAAATAACATGATTATTATGTTAGAAATGTGATAATTTAATGGTATGCTGATGATTATAAATCAAATCAACATTATCACAATGTTAGAAATGTGACATATGTATGCTGGTGATTTCAAATTAACTATACGCGATTATAATGTTAGAAATGTGAGCAGTGAAACACATGTATGCTGATTAACTACTCGTGACATTTATGTTAGAGATGTATGCGTTTATCATGTTGTACTTTTTTTCTTGTAAATTTTCTTCTACCAATTTGGCATAGAACTCATGAGATCTGAGCATAGAAACACAGAACAGATCATTTCATTGTATGACCACTGCTGCGTCAGGGTTAACAGGTCTTTTCTATTTATGTACGATTTATGATAGTGGTAATCTTCTTTACCATATTACATTCATATGTGCTGTGATATAAACTAGGTCAGTGTGTTATCAGATGAGGGGACCAGTACTTTCCCCAACTGGTGTTTGACTAGGAGTCCAATAAGTCAGTAAGCTCAGCTACCGCAGGTCAGGGAAAAGAACGTTGGTGTTAACAGATATACAGACAAGTTTTTTATCATCAGCAATAAAGGTATAATAAAGATAATTCTATATTACTTACTGTTGTGAGGATGTGAAATGTTATATATGAGGTCACTTCTTCTTTTCCTCAGTACTTGTTTCTGTTCTCAATCCAAAGTAAAATGAAAGGTAGTTCCATACTAGTTAATGATGTAAGGATGTCAAATGATGTATGAGGTATGTAACCTGCTCTCTTTCTCATCTCTTTGTTTTTGCTTCAGTTCAGGGCAAAACTGGGTGACTATTTAACTAATTGGTGCTATGCCATAGTTTGGTTTCAAGCTCGTCACTGAGCCACTCAAGTCCAGTCTCCTAGGGATGAAGATCAACAGCTGATGAAGTATCTCCGTGTCTTTGCTTGTTGCACACTTGAATCTGTTATTTTTTTGATGATGTTGCTCATGAGAATGTGTGTCGAGCATGATGGGATGACTAGTTGTCTGAGTGATGTTACGCTAGTCTTATCACATGGCAAGGGTGATCATGCCTCTGCACATCCTGGAATCTTCAAACAGTTCATTTTTTGACCTTGAAGAAAGGCTGTCAAGTATTTTTGCTGTCTTTCACTGTCTCTTTTTTCATAAATCTTTCCAGTTGTGGACATAGTGACATGCAGAAAGTACTTGATTGCCAGATATCAATCTGAATAATCAGACAGCACATGAGACAGTTGAAACTAGTTGAGAAGCTCAATAAAGCAACGACATGTGACAAAAAGAGTTTGAAAAAAATGGCCAAATGTGACAGTAAGATACTTCTACAATAATTAATATTTCTGAAAAAAAAGTTATTACTGGGTTAAAACTTTACACGCACATCATTTCCTGCTTCCGTTGGATTTTTTGTTTGTTGTTGTGGATGTTTCTTATGTTGCTCACGTGATGTACTTAGCATTCTTCTGCTCTTTCTTGTGAGTCTTCCATATACCCTTTTCGGTAATTGATTTCTGATCTGTCACACTGCAATAAATATTACATTAGATCTGGTATAGCCAGTTAGATTTATGATCTGACACTAAGGGTTATTTGTGAGCTCGAAATTCAAGTTACATTCGAGTTAAACGTATGGTCTGAAGCACTGAGATAGGTTTATGATCTGCTACAGCTGGCTGCATTTACAATGTGAGGCAGCCATTTATGTGATACAGCCAGATAGATTTATGATCAACCACCACTGGTTTGATGTATGATGTAATATTATGTGTCCGATCTTTAATCCAAGATGGTTGTAATCATGTATATGTATTTTCTAACCATTTCAAGCAGATGGTGACTTGAAAACACATATTATCAGTATTGTCGAATAACTTGCACGAGAATATGACCATTGTAGTGAGGTGTGCATCATTCTAACCCCTACATATATACAGGGTGTATTTTTAATGACTGTGTAGTGTTAGAAAATATTGCTGGTCCAAGTTTTTTATTTCCCTATTATGTTGTATGAACTTTACAGAGGGTGAATACAAAACTTGGACCGGCAATATTGTCAAACACTGCACAGTCATTAAAAACACACCCTATGTATGTGATTATGAATCTCACACATAATATAGCAGTCAACATGGGCTAAAGGATAAGAGTGCTTTAGTTCTCAAACTGCTGGTGCTTTTATGGCGGGATCAACTCCTACACCAGTTATTTGGACATAAAATGTTGATTTCTTGTTAAACAAGCAATGGCAAACTAGTGAAGGTAGAATTGCCTTGAAAATTTATCTGGGGTTGATCGCAACATTCTGATAAGGACATGCAACATTTCAATATCTTCTCTCTCTCTCTCTCTCTCTGTCTCTATCTATCTATCTATCTATCTATCTATCTATCTATCTATCTATCTATCTATCTATCTATCTATCTATCTATCTATCTATCTATCTATCTCTGTCTCTTGCTATTTATCTGTCTCTCTGTCACTCTCTTTCTGTCTCTCTCTGTCACTCTTTCTGTCTCTCTCTGTCACTCTCTCTATCTGTCTGCCTCCCTCTCTGTCTCTCTCTGTGTCTCTCTATATGTCTCTCTGTCTCTCTCTCTCACTCACACACACACACACACACACACACTCACACGATCTAACACTGCCAGTTAGATTTATAATTTGCTGCCATTATTTAGATTTTGGATCTGACAGATTTATTATTATTATTTGAAATTTATGATCAGGCAAGCAAGGTAGATTTATTATCATTTGGAGAGATTTATGATCAGGCAAGCAAGGTAGATTTATTATCATTTGGAGGGATTTATGATCAGGAACAACAAAGTAGATTCATTACCATTTGGAGAGATTTATGATCAGGAACACGGTAGATTTATCATCATATGGAGAGATTTATGATCAGACACAACTAGGTAGGTTTATTATCATTTGGAGAGATTTATGATCAGGCACAACAAGGTAGATTTATTATCATTTTGAGAGATTTATTTTCAGACACAAGGTAGATT
Organism: Cepaea nemoralis; assembly: GCA_014155875.1. NCBI lineage: Eukaryota > Metazoa > Mollusca > Gastropoda > Stylommatophora > Helicidae > Cepaea > Cepaea nemoralis. The sequence goes on along the minus strand of JACEFZ010021932.1, from coordinate 141,749 downwards.
TATTATCATTTGGAGAGATTGATGGTCAGACGCAACAAGGTAGATTTATTATCTTGTGGGGAGATTTATGATCAGACACAAGGTAGATTTATTATCATTTGGAGAGATTTATTATCAGACATAACAAGGTTGATTTATTATCATTTGGAAAGATTTATGATCAGACATAACAAGGTTGATTTATTATCAGTTAGAAGGATTTTTGATCTGGCATCTTCACCAATTAAATTTATGACCTGAAAGGTCTATTTATATGTGATTTAACACAACACAGTAATTTTATTACCTTTTCAAAGGTTTATGATCTGACACAAGTTTATAATCTGATACATATTTATAATTTGACATACGTTTTAATGATCTGATGACAACAAGGCAGATTTGTTATGTATGAACATTCAGTTATTTGTTTTGTATAACCAGTGTTGTGGGAAGCAGTGCAATAATGTTATATCAATCATCAACTACTGAAATAACCTTTTATAGAATATAAATTTTTATCTCTCCGTAATCCCGTATACTCTCGTCAGTAACGTGATGCGCGCAAGAATTGGTAGCGGTTATCTCTGCGTCGGTAACTTACGGGGTATGTGAGCCGGTCGCTCAGAAAGCAATGGCAAACTACTGATCGTAATCATGCCAAGAAATCAACAATCAGCTGAAAGATGATGATGTTGACAGCGATGTCCTGTAAAGGATATGCGAACAAACAAAGAAAAAAATCTTTCTAGACAAAATATATATGTATATCCTTCTAGATAGAATATGTGTGTACATCTTTCTAGATAGAATATATATGTATATCTTTCTAGATAGAATATATGTGTGTTATCTTTCTAGATAGAATATATGTGTGTATCTTTCTAGATAGAATATATATGTATATCTTTCTAGATAGAATGTGTACATCTTTCTAGATAGAATATATATGTATATCTTTCTAGATAGAATATATGTGTGTATCTTTCTAGATAGAATATATGTGTATATCTTTCTAGATAGAATATATATGTACATCTTTCTAGATAGAATATATGTGTATATCTTTCTAGATGAATATATGTGTGTATCTTTCTAGATAGAATATATGTGTGTATCTTTCTAGATAGAATATATGTGTGTATCTTTCTATATAGAATATGTGTGTACATCTTTCTAGATAGAATATGTGTGTACATCTTTCTAGATAGAATATATATGTATATCTTTCTAGATAGAATATATGTGTGTATCTTTCTAGATAGAATATATGTGTATATCTTTCTAGATAGAATATATGTGTATATCTTTCTCGCTCTGTGTAACCCTCCCTTCTGTCTCCTCCTCCCCTTCCCCTCTCTCAACCTCTTAAATCATGAAGTATTCTTTATCAAAACTATAATCTATTTTTGTTTGCTTGTTTAACATTATCTTCTGTCAAACTTCAAACTTCAGAAACTTATTTTTAGTGTTGTGGCTTTCCGCCCTTGGTAAGAATTGTTGTCATCTTCTTCTATCATCTGTCCTCGTTGACAATCTTCATCACCTTCTTCAGTCATCTCTCCCTGTTGACATTAGGGGGTATCAGTCAGTAGCCGGTGCCTGGTCTCTGTAGCAGTGATTCTAAAACTGTGCTCTAGCCGGTGCCTGGTCACTAAAACAGTGATTCTAAAACTGTGCTCTTGGGAACAGAGGCAGGTTTAGTGGGGGAATTCTACATTAGGATATTCCATGCTATTTATAAGACAATGTCTGTTTAACTCATCGAACATTAGTGTATGTTTAGTTCTTAGAACATTAGTTATTCAATTTGTGTTTGGTCCTTAGAACATTAGTTATCATTCAATTTATGTTTAGTTTCTGATATATACTTATAAATCATTTTTGTTTTAATATTATATAATACCATTTATGAAAACGTTTTATGAATAATAATTATCAGTTTATGTCTAAATTATGTATGGTTATTTATCAGTTTATGTCTAAATTATGTATGATTATTTATCAGCTAGTTTATATTTCATTTCTAGAACATTGTTATTAATCAAGTTAGTTGTTAAAATATTCTCATTCAGTATAAGTTTAGGTTTTAGAACATTGTGTATTTAACAGTTATTTTATGTTTAATTTCTGGAAAATTATGTAACAGTCAGTTTTGTGTAATCTCTCGAACCAGTTAATTTCTATAACATTTTGTTTGTTTTATGGAATCCAAACAAGGGGGTCTCTAGTTATACCAGCCTCAGGTTTTCTCGTGTGTCTCTTATCCAGCATCAGTGTCTTTTCCTCACCTCTTCATTCATTTGAGTTTGTTTTGTTCTCTCCATGAGGGATTTTCTCATACTATTTTGCTCCCACTATTTTGTGCAATCTATGAATGTTTGTAGTTTATTTGTAATTGTATTCGTTCTCCATGCTTCTGATTCACACAGTTGTCCCAGTTTAACATTGCAGATAAATATTCTACATTTACTACTAAGGTTAGCTTTCTTTGACTTTCACAAATGTCCTAGTATTATGAAAGCCTCTTGCCTTCTGTATTCTTTTATTTTTAATATCTCTGTCTTTGTCTACATTTCCCCATCTTCGTTTAAATTTCTCAATTTTTGTCTCAATTCTCCCATCCTTGTCTCAATTCTCCCATCCTTGTCTCAATTCTCCCATCCTTGTCTCAGTTCTCCCATCCTTGTCTCAGTTCTCCCATCCTTGTCTCAGTTCTCCCATCCTTGTCTCAATTCTCCCATCCTTGTCTCAATTCTCCCATCCTTGTCTCAATTCTCCCCTCCTTGTCTAAATTCCCCCATCCTTGTCTCAGTTCTCCCATCCTTGTCTCAATTCTCCCATCCTTGTCTCAGTTCTCCCATCCTTGTCTCAGTTCTCCCATCCTTGTCTCAGTTCTCCCATCCTTGTCTCAATTCTCCCATCCTTGTCTCAATTCTCCCATCCTTGTCTCAATTCTCCCATCCTTGTCTCAATTCTCCCATCCTTGTCTCAGTGGCTATCTCACTATGTATGATTCTGTCTTTGAAGTGATGTTTACCACTGTATTAGGTTTATATTTTAGTAAAAATTAAAAATTGGACTTGGAAAAAGCAACAAAACTAACCAGAATCTAATATTAGGTCTTAGGGTCAAATTGAATGGCCAGTAGGTCTAATAGTAAAATTATTAGTTGGAGACAGTGAATGTAGAAAGTGTATCTTTACTACAGATCATTAGGGCTGTGGTAAAAATAGTGTCATTTTATCAGGTTTGTGAATATAAGGAGTGTTATTTGTGTCATAAGGAGAGGTCTGTGAAGATCCAAAGTGTCATTTTTGGGTATATGTTTGTTAGGTTGTTGCATATAAGAGTGTCAGTTTGATCACAAACTATACAATATATGAATATAGAAATGTGTTAAGCGTTTGGTCTTTGAATATAAAAAAGTGTCATTTATATCACAAAATAGAAAATGTACATGTAGATAGGTGTTCAGCATTTGGTCTATGAATACAAAAAAGTCATTTATATCACAAACTATAAAATATATGAATATAGAAACGTGTTAAGAATTTGGTCTTTGAATATAAAAAAGTGTCATTTATATTACAAAATATACATGTAGAAAAGTGTTCAGCATTTGGTCTTTGAATATAAAAAGTGTCATTTATTTTACACCCTATAAAATACAAATATAGAAAAGTGTTAAGAACTGTGTCTATGAATATAAAAGTGGCACTTATATCTCAGACAAATAAGATGACTATAAATATGGACACATCCCCCCCCCCCCCCCCAACACATTGACTTCTGAAAAACAATGATTTTCTGCATGTTTATGCCAGGCTGTGATATTATGAATTTGTTCTTTTTATTTTTTTTATGTTCAATAAGTTTTTTTTAATCTTCCAAAGACAATGGCTTTATGATTTTTTTTTTGTTTTGTTTTTATATTTTGTAACTGTCCAGACTTCTGATACACATCCTTTGTCTTGTTTCTTGTCCGTTATTTTATTTCACTAATCTGATTATACCCGCATCTCATGATTGATAACTTCCTTTTACTTTTTCTGCTTTGTTTTTGCTGTTTTACAATAAATGAAGAATTAGTTTCTAGCCATGGCAAGCAGTTGTTGACATGAACGTGCATTTTATCACAATTGTCAAACGACTTGCATGCGAAGGTGATCATGTGACCAAGCTGTGCACTCATGCTTTACGAATCTATCTCCTGGTCTCCTGAAGTATCTTGTATGAACTGGTTATGCTTATATTTTGAATGCATCTTTGAAAAAGTGCTTGGGAAGGTAAGGGAAAGCCATCATAGTTAATCAACCATAGGAAGCATCTACCATTTTTGAAACGTGGTCGTATTTAAAGGCATGAAGACATACTAAAGAGAGTGAGTACTAGAGGGCAAAACACTGGCGGAGAGGAGGAAGGAATAGACCAAGGGAAAATATGTATAAAATACTGGTGGAGAGTTGGAAGGAATAGACCAAGGGAAAATATGTGTAAAATACTGGTGGAGAGGAGGAAGGAATAGACCAAGGGAAAATATGTGTAAAATACTGGTGGAGAGGAGGAAGGTATAGACCAAGGGAAAATATGTAATATAAAATCAGCAGACATATTTAGGATTACAGAGAGTGGCACAAGACAGACAGCTGTGGAATTAAATGAAGAAGAAGCTTCAAAACCAACACCTCATCATGTACATGTCTTGTGTAAAACATCGCTGATATCAGACCCACCAAAATGTTGCTGGATTCCTTGCCAGTTCTTCTGCCCCTTGTCTGTATTGTCCTGTGTTCATCTTCATGCTGGTCGACTCCTGGGTCTTCGTTCAGGAACCACACCTTCCATCATTGTTCTCTCCTAGCCAAAGTCATGTTTAATATGGCCAAACTATTTCAGTTCCCAATCCATGATGCTGTGTATGAGTCTGGTTTCTTCCATGTTAAGATTTTGTAGGGTGTCAGCGTATTTCTTCTTCTTGGTCCACGAAACTCTAAGACTTCTCTGTACTGAACCGGAATACATGATGATGATTGAGTGGGGGGAAAATACTGTAATTTGTCAACAATTGTTACTCTTAAATGCCAGAAACTCAGTATTTGGGGAAGATATTTCTAATTCAGTATTTGGGGCAGATATTTCTAATTCAGTATTTAGGGTAGATATTGCTAAGTGGTCATGATGAGATAATTTTTATTGAACTTTTTGTTTTGTGCCGTCCTGGTTATACATTTTATTGCAACATCAATACAGCTTTGAAAACCACAACAAATTATTAACCCTGAACTTTTATCAGAAAATTAAAATAGAAAAATCCAGAACCAAACCCTGAAATTCCCTTTATGAGTTAAGAACCTCACCAATAAACCAGATAAGTCTAGTGCTTCCTCTCTTTCATGGACAAGGCCCAAGGTTCGTACTGGAATATGATCAGCGTAGGCAGTAGTGAGTTGAGTTCAATCTTCAAACCTCAAATCATGAAACAACCAAATAAATTTACATATTTTAGTGTTAGAAACAATTTGCCCTAAAAACAGTGTTAGTTCCCCCAATTTTAGCCCTGAGAGCACATATTGTTGGCTGAGTGCACAAGCAGATATCTAACAATGAAATTCACATTTAAGGTCGATCATGTATTGAACTCTAAAAGTCAGAAAGCCAGTTTGCGGGAAATGATAAACCTTTTCTTGTGTGTTTCCCCTGGTTATACTTTGTCAAAGGGAGACATGGTAGGACAATTACTAGCCCACACGCCTGCTCTCTCAATACTCATGTGTTCAAATACCCATCACGGTGGAGATTTTTTTTTTTAATTGACTGAGCCTAAAAATGTGGGTGCTAGAAAAGATTCTGGAAAGTTAAGGCTGCTGGTGTGGTACTGACCATATTATGTTGAGTGTCGATTGGTCTCTAAAATATGACCCTAGAACCATATACCTAATACACTTCAAGCCATGGAAAACAGAGTTCTTTATTTTTTTTAACTTTATACTTTCTAAATGTTTTCTTTGGAACTATTACATTACTATAAAAAAGTTTTCTTTGACAACTATGTATTACATGACTATAAAAAGTTTTCTTTGAAAACTATGTATTACATGACTATAAAAAAGGTTCCTTTTGAAAACTCTGTATTACATAACAAGTAAAAGGTCCTTGTCCATACCCTGAAGTGTATTGGATATAATGTTCTGGCCCCAAATGTGTACAGATCAACACTTGCTTGATGATGAGATCAACACTTGCTTGGTGATGATTCAATATCATAGCAGTCACTGTTTCTTCCAGAACATTTTCTGACATCCATGTTAGGCTGGGGCCCAGCAGCTCAAGTGTCCATTTTTCACACATCCCCACCTCAACAGGGATTCAAACACCTGACTGCTGGACCAGGAGGCTGGCTTGCTGACCACTGCAGTTCCCATTGCTTCAGTATAGTTTTGAAAACACAATTGTGGAAATAACTAGCTCCCACTGCTTCAGTATAGTTTTGAAAAAACAATAATTGTGGAAACTAGCTCCCATTGCTTCAGTATAGTTTTGAAAACACAATAATTGTGGAAACAACTAGCTTCCATTGCTTCAGTATAGTTTTGAAAACACAATAATTGTGGAAACAACTAGCTCCCATTGCTTTAGTATAGTTTTGAAAACACAACTGTGGAAACAGCTAGCTCCCGTTGCTTCAGTATAGTTTTGAAAACACAATAATTGTGGAAACAACCAGCTCCCATTGCTTCTGTATAGTTTTGAAAACACAATAATTGTGGAAACAACCAGCTACCACTGCTTCAGTCTAATTTTGAAAACATAATTGTGGAAACAACTAGCTCCCACTGCTTCAGTGTAGTTTTCAAAACACTATAATTGTGGAAACAACTAGCTGTACACTTTGTTATGTGAAAACCAACCCAGAGTCACAGAAAAATGCAGCACCAAACATGGGGAGGTGCCACACCCTTTACAAGTTCATACTAGAAGTTCATGAAGTAGAATGTGTTCTCACACCACTTGTTGGGGCTTGTAGGGAAAACTGAAAACCAACATAAACATCATGTCGCAGGTGATTTGCGGAAGGTCGCTCTCATCAATCGGCCAACTAGATTCTCAATTCTTTGCCAGTTCCCCTGCCCAGTTGGACATTTACATACCCACGGTGTCTTTGCAATGTGCTGTATCCAGCTTCGTGCTAGTTGACCACTGCTTCTTGTCCCGGGAACCCTGCCTTCCATCACGCTTCTCTCCCTTCCTTCACTGTTCTCTCCCTTCCATCACTGTTCTCTCCCTTCCATCACTGTTCTCTCCCTTCCATCACTGTTCTCCCCCTTCCATCACTGTTCTCTCCCTTCCATAACTGTTCTCTCCCTTCCATCAGTCTTCTCTCCCTTCCATCAGTCTTCTCTCCCTTCCATCACTCTTCTCTCCCAAGCACTGCGATATTTAATATGGCCGATGTGCTATAGTTTATCATGAAAATATCCACCACATACTGCAAGCTCCTTCTTCTTGTAGTCCATGCCATGTGGCGTTGCTGATCATGTATCTACAACCTTCTGTCTCGTGTGCTGCCAGTCATTTCTGACACCGATGTTCTTCCATGCCATGATGTCAAACTGTCCAGTATCTTATCTCTTGGTCTCTTATTCTCCTTCCCCCCCCCCTTTTTCAGCTTTCCCCTTTTCATGACATGCCCAAAGAATGTGGACTGTTGACTTCTGATGCAAGTAACTAATTAATTCTCTGTGTGAGTTCACTTCTTTCAGGATATCTTCATTATTCTTTCTATCTGCCCATGTTGTTCTCATCATTCTTCTACATATAAATCCACATCTCCGCAGCTTCCACATAATTTCTCACTTGTCATCTAATTGTTTATTGTAAGCATAAGGATGAATTCCACAATGTCTGGCTGTCATGCCACGTCACTTAGTTCAGTCTGCAGAACAGTACACAGTTCTTTCAACAAGTCACTTCACCATAATCCGAATAAATACACAATATGGCTAGGACCACAAGGACAAACACACACCAATACAGACACACGATTTGACCAAAGTTTTTATCAACAAACAAGAAATACACACAAATAAAATACTTTGCTTGAAAACTGAGTGTTGCCCTGTGAACACAAAAACTAGGAACTCTGCCCTCCACCATAAGTCTGGCTGTGTGTCTGCCCATACACTCATTATTGAGGAATGCGTTTGGTGGTTTTCCCTTTACCTCCCATGCCCATTTTTAATAGGCAAAGGAAAAAAGAAACACTATTTTTAACCCTACTTGGTGATAGTTCCAAACTAAATAACAATAAATCCACTTTGTTCTAACCAGGAATTGTAAATAACCATTTTGAGCCAAGCATACAGAAACAAGCCACCATATCCAACCAGCATGAGAAAAGCGGCTTTCTCTAATGGCCACCCTCAAACATGTTGAACACACTAGGACCCCAATTTTGTTTGAGAATGTTGAACAAATTGCCGATGATATCGGCGAAAGTGATAACGCTGTCTGTTTGTTGTTACTGTTTTTTTCTTTAGGCTGACCTGATTCTCATGTTTGCTGCCAGTGATAATGATGATGATGATGATAATGACAATATAAACATATCCAACACTTTTCTTCCTCATGTTACTACTACTACTACCACTACTATTATGATTATTATTATTATTATTAATTATCATTATTATTTATTTCACAGTGTGAGTCAGTTACTATTAGATTATTGAATTTCTTTCATGCGATCGCTTGCTTCATGAATATGCAAATGAGAAGCTGAATGCTCATTGGTCAGTGTGGTGTTGAAGGAGTCTCATTTGCATAGGCACGAGGAAAGGCATAACAAATGTGGTGGGACACATTCGGCCAGATTGTATTAAACAATAATAAATTATTTGCTGTGTTTGACTTGTGCTGTGTGTAAAGTGTGTGGGACTGATTGATTGATTGATTGTTTGTGGGTTCTTCCTACGCCACCTGCTTTGATAAATGAAGATACCAGATAAAGATTGGTTTCATTTACAGTATCTATCTATATTTAAAGTATCTATCTTCATTTTCCTTTACAGGGTCTATCTTCATTTTCCTTTACAGGATCTATCTTCATTTACAGGATCTATCTTCATTTACTGTATCTATCTTGCTTGCTTGCTTATGCTTGCTGGCTGTGAACTCCAGCGTGAAGTCCTGTACGTCGGATGAAGACATCCTGTTGTCCAACATCAATGTGATGTCATACCGGACCTGAGGTTTGCGTGAGTATCCGTTGTCCCATGTCTGGCTTATTGGTGTGCAGACTGGTGGTTCCTCGCCGTACAGGCAGATACTCTCCGGCTTCAGAGGATGTATCTGTCTTCATTTACAAGATCTATCTTCATTTACAAGATCAAAATTCTTCTTTTTTCATACACCTTCCAATTCCAGTATGTGTAAGTGCAAAGAAAACAGCAGTCAACTTGATCTCCTTGATATCTCCACAGAGTTTGTCCTTGAAGAGAGGTGGTAGGCCAACATTGTAAAACAATCAAAATGACAAATGAAATCTGTGATCAACCTCCATCACATATAATTACTCCTCTGGCAGATTAAACCAAGCTTCTGACAGATTATAGCAAGCTTCAGACAGATTATACCAAGCTTCTAGCTTCTGACAGATTATACCAAGCTTCAGACAGATTATACCAAGCTTCAGACAGATTATTTCAAGCTTCAGACAGATTATACCAAGCTTCAGACAGATTATACCAAGCTTCAGACAGATTATACCAAGCCTCAAGCTTCTGCCAGATTATACCAAGCTTCACAATATTAACAATGGTACACTATGCTACATGCCTTCCACAATTCTACGAGTTTCCTCCTGTTTTCTCTTCAGCTTGGTGGCATATTTTGTGTTCGCCTGTTGCTGCTCACAGCTGAAACTGCATAAACAAATGGGACCATCAAGATGCTTGCCTGCCAGCCCAGCAGTCTTGTGTCCGAGCTGCATCAGGACGGATTGGAATGTTTCTTTCAATGACTGGGGCTCCAAGCTCAACCCAGTTAAAATGGGTGCCAGGAAATGTCCTGACCACATCCCCCACCGAGCGCTGATTGGTCTACAACAGTACGGGTCTAGCACCTTATGCCCAACATGGCTTAAGAAATGTTAAAGGCTTCTGTAGTTACTGACAGATAGAACTACAAAAATTAGATTTTTAAGAGAATGCTTCTTGCCCATTGTAATGAATGAATGAGTTATTGACAGTAGGTCAGCATGGCTGAATGGATAAGAACGTGTGTTCTTAAAACATCCGGTATGGTGATGCTGAGGTAAGGTGTTCAACTCTTACACCGGACAGTTTGACTAAAATGTTGACCTATCGTTCTCGACTTGGGGACGTAAATTACAAGTACCTCTGAAGTCAGAATGGGTTTGCCTGATGGCGACGGGCACTGATGATAGGGAGGGCTAATCCACATGCAAACTTCAGTCCAGCACTACTAGATGTAGCGTGAATGGACTACACGAGTTCAAAATGAGCGAGCGCAAAAAAAAACTTCGACTTACATATGAGAGCAGGTTTTATACTGAAATTGTTGACTAATACAGCAGTCTTGTTGGAACAACAAACAAAAATTGTGTTGCGTATCCCTTACGGGACGTTGCAGTCAACACCAGCATTTTCAGCTGCTGTTGATGTACTAGGTAAGTGTTACGTTCAGTAGTTTGCCATTGCTTTCTGAACGACCGGCCCCTATACCTTTTTTGAAAAGACCAGCTTCGCCGTGTTTCGAACCCGGATATACGGGCTCACAAACCGCGTTCGCAAGCCCTTAGCCACAGAGACCGATTGTTGGAACACTTCGTTGGAAAAACTTGACTTACATATGAGAGCAGGTTTTATACTGACATTGTTAACTAATACTTGTTGGAACACTTCTGTAGTATAAACACTTCCCCCCTCTCTCTCTCTGCATGTTTCGTTTTAATTAGAGTATCCAAACAAAGAACAAGTCAAAGCATGTGTAGAAATCAATACAATATTTAATCAATAATGACCCAACAACCCCAGAGAAAATAGCTCAACAAAGAAGATCATGTGATGAGTTCTCACCAAACATAACTGTCACAGTTTGCATGCTTCTGATACACAAAATCCCAAACGCACATTTATAGTATATCATATATTTCTTCTCCTTGTTGTCAGTACATCTCTTGATGTTAACTTCATACTTGTTTCATTGTGTGCATATCTCTCTCTCCATATCAGTGTATTATTTCTTCCCTCTAACTATCCATGTATCTATTCATCCATCCATCCACCTACCTATCAACCTAACTATACGTCTGTCAGAGTACATGTACTCACTCTTTCTGACTAAACACCAAATCTAAAACCACTGAACACATACTGATAGTGAAGACAATTTTCGAACAAGGCAATTGAACAAATTGGAATCAACATTTCCATGGCTTTTGAAAAGTGGGATGGAGCATGTGTGGGAATGTCTCTAGTGCAGTGATATCAATTCTTAAATTCAGCGTACAGTATTGAGCAAAGAAATTGTGGTTTGGTGACAACAAGTGAAGCTATGCCCAATACTATCTGGGCATGTGAAATCACCTCCAGGATCAATATCTTACAGCCTTAGTGAGACTAGCTAAAGCACAGACAAGTCACACTTGAAATATTGTGCCTGAGACATGTTACTGTTTTCTAATGCTCTGACTCTTGTTTATTCAAATAACGCCAACATTTTTACCAGACATCACCATCTTTCTGTGACACAAACCATTTGAGCTTTCTATAGGACAACCCATTTGACCTTTCTATGTGACTTACACATGTGACCTTTTGATGTGACATAATCTGCTTTATCTTTCTGTGTGACATAACCCACTTCATCTTTCTGTGTGACATAATCCACTTCATCTTTCTGTGTGACATAACCAGCTTCATTTTTATATGTGAAATAACTTACTTCACCTTTCTATGTGACGTACCCACTCCACATCTCTGTGACATAATCCATTCCGGTCTGTGACCCCACCTCACATCTCTCTGTGACATAACCCACTCTACATCTCTCTGGGACATAATCCACTCTACATCTCTCTGTGACATAACCCACTCTACATCTCTCTGTGACATAACCCACTCTACATCTCTCTGTGACATAACCCACTCTACATATCTCTGGGCCACAATCCACTACACATACAACTAATTTCAGCCCAACAGATGTAAATGAACTCTTTATGTCCAGCTCTGTTACTTTAACTCACACTCTGTCAATCTCTCCCCACTCATCACCAAGTGCTGCTGAAATGATCAAGGCACACAATCGGCATATTTAAGATACACTTTGACAACTTTGTCTGTCTGTCTGTCTATCTAATCTATCTACCTACCTACCTACCTACCTACCTACCTATCTATCTATTTATCTATTTATCTATCTATCTATCTGTCTATCTATCTCACGATAAACCAAGTATCAACAATGAGTTTGACCCTTGAACTCTGCTCCCACTGACCTTCAGAAATCTGTTACCTGATCTAATGCCAAGAACAGGTCAAAGATCATGTGATTCCTTGTTCAAGAAAGTCATGTGACTCCTCCATTACACATGTGATGCTCTTTGCAGTCAGAATGAAATGTGTAAATCAGCGATGTTTCCAAAATCTCAATTTCCTTCTTTAGGCTCCTTCACACAAACATTATCTTTGCTCAACATCGTTCTCATTACAACTCAACAAACAGATTCTCTGCTAGTTCCCTCATCTCATGTATTTCCATGCCCAAGATGTCTTCAGTCTCCTGCGTCCATCATCAGCTAGTCTACCCCAGCCTCTCCTTCCAGAAGTGATGCCTTCCGTCACTATTATTTCCAAACCACTGAATCGTTAAATACGACCAAAGCATTTCAGTTTCCCAGACCTGGTTGATGAGCAAACTCTCTTCAATGTCTGACTCTGGTCGAATGTCAAGGCCAATGTGTATTTGTCGGCTTCCTGATCCACAATAATTGTCTGTAACATTCAAGTCCAAAACCCCAGATTTTCTTCTTTAGACATTGCAAAATTCTCCATGACTTACATCTCTTATGTTGCCAAAGCAAATATGCACATTCTCAAAAATTCTCACACCCATGTAGATAAAATGTTGAGAATACATCTATGGTATATGGTTCTAACTGCATATTTGTATAGACAAATCAACACCTGAGGAGTGACGTGATCAATGTCACATCAGTTGCCTGTACCTCCCACCACATGTCCTGGTACTGTCAGGCTGGGATGACCTGGCAGCTCAGGTCAGGGTTTAAAACATTCCTGTCTCAACAGGGATCTGAACACTGGATTGTCTGCAGGCAATCCGATGCCTTTATTTCCCTGAAATGTGTTGGTACCCAGGCTAGGCTGGATCAGTCGGGCAACACAGTGAGCGACAAATCTGTCTTGATGGGGATTCATACCTATGACTATCAAAGTGGCCAGATTTGCCTAGTGATGATGCAGTATGACTCTTCGTTGGCTGTTGAACGTGGGGAGAGAGTGCCTGTGGGAATGTCCTGAGTGCAGTGATGTCGGTTCTTAGCTCAACTCAACTCAACTCAACTATGCCTAGTGATGATTGTTTTCCATAGCGTAATACTGATGCTACTAAATGTCAGAACCACTTACAGCTAAAGTACAAAGTAAACAGCTGCCAGGTGTCAAATGAGACCAGGCACTTTGTGGAAATAGCGTGATCTAGCATCATGGAAACAAAATAACCATGGAGTTACATGATAATATAAGGCCACATGTAATCATTAATTGTAAAATGTAGACAATCACAAATTAATACTTTCTCATTCTCAACAGAAGTCTGCAATGACTGAAAGAGACACTCACAGACATGTTCTATGTAAATCAGGTCAACATATTTCTACAGAAAAATAAATGGGGAGAACTTGGAAGGAGCTATAGGAGAAATTAAAATAACATGGGGAGGACTTGGAAGTAGCTACATGAGACAACAAAATAACACAGGAAGTATTTGGAAGTAGCTACAGGAAACAGCAAGAGATAAAAAAGCTTGGCATGAATTGGCTGAGAAACTATGCATCATTGAAAAATAAAATGCAGAAGAGACGCTATCGGCATTATATCTTTTACAACAGAGCTACATGTCTGCCTTTTGGACCACATATCCAACATTTTTCTGGCTTCTGTTGGTGGATGCCTTCTAGGGTAGTTTCCTAGGACAATCCAGTCTTAATGTGGTCCATTACATCAACATGAAAACTTAGTGACAAGTGGCAAACATGATGGGGAAGGGGTAAGAGGAAAACAAAGAGATAAATACCTGGATGGCCTGGCCACATGGTAAAATTGGGTCAAGATCACAGCAGAATCGATACTGTTGGTTATGTGAGATAATGAACCATGACCATTCAAGCTTATCGACATGGCACATGATGATGACAATGATGGATTGCATGCAATGAGCTCAGAAAACTATACCGCTAAGTCAATGTTGATATGTTTTGCTTATTTATAAACAAATTTGGTCAACATTATAAATGGAAATGGCATGCTGCAAAATAAGCATGCCATGCAAAAATCTGGATTTTGAGCAAGCATTCATGGAGTTCACGCATTAAGAAAAAATTCAAAACAATGATTACCCTTAGTGAATTTAAACCCAGAAGCCACAGACAATAAGTTGCACAATTTATTGCCTGGCATATCCCCATGTGCACACTGCAGAGTTATATGAATATACAAACACATAACAATTATGTATCAATGACCAGGGTGATGCTGATAGAAAAACTTCATCTGCGACTATGTGTGTGTGTGTGTGTGTGTGTGTGTGTGTGTGTGTGTGTGTGTGTGGGGGGGGGGGGGGGGGGGGGGGAAATGCTCACAATTCGAACAGTAAGAGTGTCTATGTTTGTTATGTATTTCAGTCAAAATATGACTCATCTATTCACTTCATACGATATATAACATCAGGATGCATCTAACACGATGCAGCAAAATATGACAGACAATAAACTGTGCAAACCTATTGTTTCTGACATCAGTGGTTATGAAATAATTGTTGCCATGGCTATTTTCATTAATGCTTGCCACTGAAAACCAGAATTAATACATTAACAAAATTAACTGATATATGGAAACCAGAAATAATACATGGAAACCAGAATTAACACATGGAACAAATTAATTAATACATGGAAACCAGAATTAATAACCAGACATTAAACATTGCTACCTATTGCTCCTAATAAAACAAAAAAAGAAAAAACAAAGGAATTTTGTTCCTTCCGATTGTTTTTTTTAAAAGTTTCCCTTAGCAGCATAGTTCATGGAGAGAGGTAATTATTTTAAAAAGTAGCCATGATTTTAATTGTGCGTGAGACACCTTCAAAAACTGTCATTACTGCCTGCAGTATCTTATGGTTAGGGCAGGGTGGGTCTTTGAGCCTGAGGAATTACGGCTGCCTGGCTAGTGCAGTCGTCAAGAACTGTGCAGGTTAGGGTTTTCTTTTTGCACCCGACAGAAAAAAATCCACCACCATACCAAGGATTCGAACTCGGGTCTCCCAAATGGGAGCATGACATTCTAGCCATTCAGCCATTCTTTGTGTGTGTGGGACACTGCCTTGTGCTAATCTTCTAATATGAACGGACCATCTAACTTGCTGTTTCTCAATGAGGTCTAGTCCTGCTGCTGTCTTCCCTGCTCCCAGATGTCACTGCAGCTAATTTTGTCTCTTCTCGTTACAGTAGCATTCACTGTAGGCATTTCATTTTTGTTGTGTCCATTCATCTTGTCTTCTTTTGTTGTTACACAAAGCAATTAGAATAATGAAGCAAAACTGTCATTTCAAAACTACTTAATTTAGTCATGGTAATTTTTAAAGCCTAGAAAACCATCATTTACTAATGTGCTAATTGTTTGCTGTGGGTCTTGCTAGTGTAGAAAACCATCATTTACTGATGTGCTAATTGTTTGCTGTGGGTCTTGCTAGTGTAGAAAACCATCATTTACTGATGTGCTAATTGTTTGCTGTGGGTCTTCCTAGTGTAGAAAACCATCATTTACTGATGTGCTAATTGTTTGCTGTGGGTCTTGCTAGTGTAGAAAACCATCATTTACTGATGTGCTAATTGTTTGTTGCGGGGCTTGCTAGTGTAGAAAACCATCATTTACTGATGTGCTAATTGTTTGCTGTGGGTCTTGCTAGTGTAGAAAACCATCATTTACTGATGTGCTAATTGTTTGCTGTGGGTCTTGCTAGTGTAGAAAACCATCATTTACTGATGTGCTAATTGTTTGTTGCGGGGCTTGCTAGCATTTTTTTTAAATGTTGCACATCCCTTATAGGACATTGCAGTCAACACCAGCATTTTTCAACTGCTGTTGATGTACTAGGCAAGTTTTATGTTCAGTAGTTTGCCATTACTTTCTGAACGACCAGCTCACATAGCCCCGTAAGTTACCAGTGCGGCGCAATCCGCTGCCAAATCTCGCAGCTGCTGTTTTATCCAAGTGGATAAACAGGATTATGAACAATGTTGTTAACCCCTTGGCTTGTGAGACCAGCTAGTGTAGAAAACCATCTATTACTGATATGCTAATTGTTTGCTGGGGGCTTGCTAATGTAGAAAACCATCATTTACTGATATGCTAATTGTTTGCTGGGGGCTTGCTAATGTAGAAAACCATCATTTACTGATATGCTAATTGTTTGCTGGGGGCTTGCTAATGTAGAAAACCATCATTTACTGATATGCTAATTGTTTGCTGCAGGGTTTGCTAGCAAAGCTGATAATGATCTGCACTGATAATGCCATAAGCACGGCCGGACATGAGTTCGGAGCCTAGGCTCATCGCTCGCCAAAGTGAGAGAAAGATTGGCCACCTATTCCTCCTTGCTTGCAGGCCTACACAATTTGATGGATTTGAGACCCATGGCAGGAAACTTCTTTGGAACCCATTTGTTTGTTAATTGTTTCTTGACTTTTTTTGTGCTTGCTTTTGATACCTAGAAAACTGGCATAAAGCGACAGATACAGGCAATTAATTGTTAATCATAATTATAAACTGTGGTAAAGTTTGTAATGTCTGGTTTTGATTTCTGAAATGAAAGAAAAAATCACTTTCTTAAAAAACTGTTATTTCACACATTTACATTTTGTTGTCCTCTTTGGTAACCAGAAGAATGAAATAACAGTTACGAACAGTTCTGTGCAAAGTAACAGATTTGTTGTCCTCATGCAGTACTTGAACATGTTAAGTCTTAGATAACCAAAAGCAATTAGGAAAGGCAAAACTTTAACAATTAACTTTGCTTGCCACAACTAGTTTTTTTTTTCCCCATTCAGTAACTAGAAGAAATAAAGAAATCAAAATCATGTAAACAAAAAGTAATTGTTTTTCTTACAACTACTTTCTTAAATGCTTGCCTTTAGTAACAAAATTAATGAATCTAGAAAACAAATGATGAAGTAATTATTTTTTCTTGCGACTGTTTTTACCACGAAACTGCTTATGTTCTTTGGCAGCCTGAGTCTCGGCTTTGTAGCGGCCGTATAAATAGTAGAACACATACAAGCCAACAGCTGGGAAGAGAAGAAACCTGGACAACTGGAGAAGGTAATCAATGTCCCACAAACTGCCACTTCCATGCTTGTTTAAACTGATCAGTGTAACTTCAAACAACAAGGTAGCGTCAGCTGCAAACACAGAAACATTGAATTTATTTGTCACAAATATATTACTGACAAAACCTAACAGGAAAATGTAACTCTGGAAATTTTTAATATAAGGGCATTTAACTCTTAATGTTTCTTCTTTTTTTTCTGCCTTTTATCCCTCATTGAGCCATAGGCTCTCACCAATCATTGCCAAGCTGTTCTATCTTTTGCTATCTCCTACAGCTCCCTCCATATCCTCCCAATATTATTAATCTCTGTCTGTAATTCTCTTCTCTGAGTGTTTTTGGATCTCCCGCTATTTCATTTGCTTTGTGGGTTTCAGACATGTGTCTAGTTTTATTGCCCTCAGGATTTCTCAATGTACGTACTATCCAACAAATGTGACCTTTCCCCACAACTTGGTTCACAGGGATTTGTTTAGTTCTCTCCGTGAACTCTTCATTGGTGATTCTGTCATCACATTTCATTCTCACTTTTCTGCACAGACACCAGTTAGTCAGTGTTTGTGGTTTATTTGTATTTCTTTTACCTGCTCTCTATGTTTCTGACCCAGACAATAGTATTGATTTAACATTGGAGTTAAACTATCCAAATATGATGCTAAGTTTAACTTTCTCTAACTTCCAAAAATGTCCTATTGCTATGAAAGTCTTTCTTGCTTCCTTATCATGTGCTTACTCAAAAATCTCCCCTTACTGTGCTTACTCAAAAACCTCCCCTTACTGTGCTTACTCAAAAACCTCCCACCCTGGGAAGGTTAACCCGGTCAACAAATGCCCGCAGAAGTCGGATGTGTCGGCCTAACGGCGCAAGAACGCAGCTCTGCTGTAAACAGGCACAACGCAATCACATCCGGAAAAAAAACTCCGGATGAACGCAGAAGAAGAAGAAAAACCTCCTCTTACTGTGCTTATTGAAAAACCTCCCATTACTGTGCTTACTCAAAAACCTCCCTTTTATGTGCTTACTCAAAAACCTCCCCTTTACTGATTCACTGCCAAACAAAAAAGTGGGTCCTGACTAAACATAAATTCATGGCAGAAAATGGGAAGTAGTGGTGTGTGACAATAATGTTGTGAAAATGGTTAACATGGTAGCAACTATATTGCACGATGTATCACATTAAAGGAGACTGCACAGGGAACCTGACAGTCTTGATAATTAATTGATAGGTTAGAAATATTATGATAATAATGAGAGGTTTAGTAATAACAATTTAAATTAAAGGGGTGACAATTATGACAAATTTTCACTTACCAAGGTGTTATTTCTTATCCGCTAAAGATAATCATGTTACACTTATTGAATAATGATAAATACACCACTTTTCTTCACTAATATCACAAGAACTGCTCCATAACATCAATAAAACACAATTAAAACATAATATTTTGAAGCACATAATTTTCACACAAAATGGAAAATGTCAGGAACACACCAGGCAGAACTGAGAAACAATATAAACACTATTTTATATTTAGTTATAATTATTATTCTTTTAAATTTAATTATTTAAATACTCCTTAAATACTTTGTGATAGGCAAAGCAAATGTAGTGGCACAAGTGTGGCCCTTTAGCACAAGCATAAGTCGACATGTGCCATCATTCATATTATGATGAACTTTTACTGTTAGTTTTGTTTTCAATTATTTTGTCTTCTAAATAATTAACTGAATACTGCACACGGTATTAGTTTTAGAATCTTTCACAAAGTCCTTCAAATCACAATAACTATAATATAAAATTGTTTAAAATGGTAACTTTATTAACATATACGAGGTCCAGAACCAGAAGGTGTTGTAAGTTTGAAAATAAAACAAACTACTTAAACACTTGTTTTCTCCTAAAACACAATGAATCTGTTCATCTTGTCTGACACTGGTCAAAGGAAAATCTTTTATGTGTGTAAATCGTCATTTCCGGGCACTAAATATTGCGAAAAATAAGAGAAATTAAACAAATAACGCACTGTCTATACCACGCCAACCTATTGGCTCGCGGCAGGCCAGCACCAATCCATTGAGCCGACCTATCGGTTCGCGGCAGGCAATCAGTTAATGTGCTTACTCAAAAACCTCCTCTATTTCCAAGCCCATTTTTAGGAGTTGGTTGGTTGTGAAGCCTCATGAAGACTGAGTCCCAAATGTCAATCTCAAGTTGACCTTTACTCAATACAAACTGAAAATGACACCGTTACTGCTCTGCTGACTCGAGTATTTGCAAGCCACCTCAAGCGGCAGTGATTGCAACAACCTCCATCTTCACTGGGAGAATGGCAGCATAGTGCCTAGATACTTGACTCTCATCCTGATAGTCTTGAGTTCAAAGCTGCATCAATCAAAGTTAGTTGCATGTCCTTTACAGGATGTTTCAATCAACCCCAGCATTTATTGGCTGTTGATGATTTACTGAGCAATTTTAGTTCCGTAGTTTGCCATTGCTTTCTGCACAACCAAGACCTCAGAAACTGAAATCTGTTGGTCATTTTTAGCGTGACCTCTAAAGAAGAGTAGTAGAAGGTATGGTTCCTGGAAAAAGAGGGAAAGATCGAGCAACAAGACAAAGCACACAGGACATTAAAGACACCCTGGATATCCAAATACATAAAATAGGGGAATTGGTAAAATATCTAGAGTCTTCCTAGCAAGTCGTGGAGAGAGTGGTGTTCTCCAAAGGCCCTGCCACATGATGATGATATAATGGTATACTATGCAACAGAGACAGAATAAATGGCTTATGAATGGAGACATTTTGTTAAACATATGGGGGAGAAGTTCTCTACAGGATAAGCCACTGGATGAAAAAAAAATGATGCCATATACTTACGAGGAATCACTGGGGGGAATCCTGTTTTTCCGTAAGCTAGGTTTGATGGGATAATCAGTCGTCGCTTCTCCCTGGCAAACAGAATCACACTCGAGCATAAACAACTGACTATAAACAGAAGTACAATGAAAACCAGGTATAAACTAAACAACGGTACACTAATAAACATCTTCTGCTAAGTACAGGTTAAACAGAAACAGATTCAAACACACAATCAAGTATAGATTATTAAACAGAACGCATACAAATAAACAATCATGTAAACAGAATCACACTCAGGTTTGAACAGTCAACAGAAACAAACTCAAATAAATTATCAAGCACAGATTAAACAGAAATAAAGTCAAGTTTGAACAGCCAAGTATGAAGTAAATGGAACAATCACAAATAAACAGTCAAGTGTGAAGTCAACATGAACAGCCAAGTATGAAGTAAATGGAACAATCACAAATAAACAGTCATGTGTGAAGTCAACATGACAGCAATCAAACAGAAACAGCCAAGTATAACTGAACCAGGTGCACACATTAGTGTAAACAGGTGCAACAGAATCATACACAAGTACAAACAATTAAATTAAGGGATCCCCTCTGACGTGTCTCCACCTTGTTGAGATAAAAGTTGGCTTGCGTGGTCCAAAGACCCCCAAGACCTATGTCGACAGTAGCACAGCCCCTGGTAGGGTCTTCCAAGTCGGAGGTCAAGGGGTAGGAACTGGATGAAGAGAGACAAACCTGCTGCTTTGTAGATAGGCTGGGACCTGTCAAAGGTTAGTGAAAGCAAACCCAAAAATATGCTTGTCGAAGATGGATGTACTCAGTCTCCTTGGCAGAGTGGTCAAGCTGCTTGGCTCATGCTTCAAAGGCTGTGGATTCATTTTGATACTGTATCACTCAGGCCAATCGTGCCATTTCTCCACAGATCCCAGAGGCTCATCATGGTAGCTAAGGAGCCCATGTTTTTTGTGATGCTCTGGGCAGGCGGCTCGCCATCTAAGGTGAAAGACCAAGCCAGATGGGGGAAAACCCAGTGTGATAAAGTTTAACCTCTTGCCTTTAACCGTTTTAACAATATCTGCACATGGTTGCACGCTTGGGATTCAGATGGTTTAGGCGTTTCAGTAGATACTAAAAAAAAGCACTCTACAGCACAATCTTTCTACCAACTCTGTGCTACTAATTCCAAAAAAGCACTCTACAGCACAATCTTTCTACCAACTCTGTGCTACTAATTCCAAAAAAGCACTCTACAGCACAATCTTCCTAACAACTCTATGCTATCAATGCCAAGAAAGCACTCTACAGCACAATCTTCCTAACAACTCTATGCTACCAATGCCAAAAAAAGCACTCTACAGCACAATCTTCCTAACAACTCTATGCTACCAATGCCAAAAAAAGCACTCTACAGCACAATCTTCCTAACAACTCTATGATACCAATGCCAAAAAAGCACTTTACAGCACAATCTTCCTAACAACTCTATGCTACCAATGCCAAAAAAGCACTCTACAGCACAATCTTCCTAACAACTCTATGCTACCAATGCCAAAAAAGCACTCTACAGCACAATCTTCCTAACAACTATATGTTGTTTTTGCATATCCTATTTACAGGACATTGCTGTCAACACCAGCATTTTACTGCTGATGTTGATGTCTTGGCAAGTTTATGTTTAGTAGTTTGCCATTGCTTTCTAAACGACCAGCTCCCATACTAACACATTAAAACCCCAGCGAGACACGGTCTGCTGCCAAATCAGTCACCGCTGTGTTTCGAACGTTTGGTAAGCGGCTCACAATCGTGTTCGCAAGCCTTTAGGCATGGAGACCAGCTATATGCTACCAATGCCAAAGAAGCATTCTACAATACAATCTTCCTAACAACTCTATGCCCTAACTTGGACAATGACAGAAAAAATAAAATAAAAATCACAATAACAGAAATGAGATTCCTGAGAAGAATACTCCACACATCAAGAAGAGAGAAAATAAGAAATGATAAAATCAGGAATAAAGTGGGGGTAACAGAAATAAAATATTTCATTACAAAACAGCAAGTGAAATGGTTCTGCCACATAACTAGGCCACAAATAACAGTATACCACAATAAGCAATGATATAGACCAAATGAAACTAGAAGAAATGTAAACAATGGACAGAGAAAAACAGTCCATGGGAATCTCAATATATGAAGCCCATAAGCAGGCACTCTCTCGCTGTCTATGCTTCACCTCGACGCCACAAGGTACAAGAGAAACCAGATGAAATTGAAATGGTTTAGATGGCTAATGATTCTAACGTGCTGTAACACAAATGCCATAAAGACACTTACCCAGCACACATGTTCAGTAGCCCCTCTTCCCAGCCTGTAGGGGTCACAGAAGACAAAAATGTCAGTTGCAATGAATGATTGTTACTAAGTAAATGTATTGTCTCTTTAATGTTCATCTATCTGTCAAGATTTCAACAATCAATCAATCAATCAATCAATCATGTGCCATGACTCATCACCACTATCATAATCATCAACAACAATTCAAAACGATGTATTCGCTTAGTGAATGTAAACACAGAATCCTCAAACAGTATGTTGAGTATAGGACCAGGCCTGCACTGTGTATGTTTACAGGGAAGCTGCATTATTTACATGTTTTTGTGTTGACAAATTTTAGTTTCTTATGGCATTTGTTGTCGGGTTACACCATCTCAGTTCCTGTCAGTTTACTCCAGGCTAGTTCTTATTGTTTTCCTCTTCCTTCTTGAGCCTATCTCTTGCTGTCTTTCCTTCCCGCCTTTCCTCTTTTACACACAGCCAGCCAGCCAGCCAGCCAGCCAGTCAGTCAGTCACGGTTCCAACTTTACGGCATTATGCTCCGTTCTTGTACCAGTTAATATTACACAAAATGCTCCTCACTGCCCCATGTGAAAAGTGAAACAGACAGAACAAACCAACATCCCCCATGGGTATATTATGCATTATGCTGCTGCATTAATGCCAACACTAAAGTCCGCCACAGAAAATACAGTTCGTCATCAATGGAAGCGGCAGTCATTAGAAAACCAGAAGCCACACATTACTGCTTAAGGCAACCCAGTTAGTTCAGTGACGGCCGGCCGCCATTTTTCTGAACATGCAGGTCACGCTACAAACAACTGCAGATAGATGTAAAAGCACTCCACGCGAAATTCACAGCTCACAGTGTCACTCCACGCACTCAACTCAGCAGCACGGCGATGGAACCATGCACTACAAGTACAACATGATGAAAATTAATAAGCAAACCATAGCCACAAACATAAACAATCCAGAGGCCTTAATAGCTCAACCGCCTATCCTCCTTCTTGGGGACATACACACAGACATACTCACATTTATTCATACAAAGAAAGACACAGACAGACAGGCAGGCAGGCATGCAGGCAGGTGGATGGACAGACGGACGCACATACAGATAGACAGACAGAAAGTCCTTTCACCATACCTGGAATAACTTGTTGATTTCCTAACACAAATGTAATCGGCTTTTTTCCAGGACCTTCAGAAGAATCAAAAATGTCCCCAGTCTCCAAATACCCCTGTCATGTAAAGAGAGAAAACATAAAGTCACCAACAATGAATGACAATAATCTGAACATCTTAAATACAACAAACAGAAAACAAATCTTCTAAGTCATGTAAATATTGTTTTACAGAAGAATGCTGAAACACTTTGCACAATTTAAATGAATAATCTAAATTTTGTGAAATAAGTGAAGACACAAAAACTTACTCCAAATATATGAAAAAGGTGTTCAACACTTTGGCTACATAATGAGAAAACAAAAACTGGAACTTATTGCATCAACTGGAAACACTTATGGAAAATATGACAGAAGAAGACAACAAGAGAACATTCATGATAGTCTTTCATCTAGGCATGGAAAAATTATCAAGAGTGTTGGTATATTCTGCTGCAAATTTTGAGATGTGGAGGGGCATATCTGCCCTTGCCAGCTGACAAGGCACTTGATGATGATAAATAAAACAATATTTGTGCATTCTTATGTTTGCTCAGAGATGTCTTATCTATATTTTATAATTATCTATACTTTATCTTATCTATACTTTATAATTATCTATACTTTATCTTAACTATACTTTATAATTCCTTCACATTAAAGGGCTAACCGGCTCTGTGATGAAGGTGTTACGGATGCAATTCATAATCCTGTACAGCATGTTCGAAACACAGCTGCGGGCGATTTGGCAGCAGACCGCACTACATTAGTCTTCATACAATGGTATGTGTGCCGGTCGTTCAGAAGGCAATGGCAAACTACTAAATGTGAACTTAGGAAGAAATCACAAATAGCCAAAACCTGGGGTTGACTGTGACATCCTGTAAAGGATATGCAACTAACTAACTTAAGATCAGAGAGGTATCATCATCAAGTGCCATCCCCACATTGAAAAACGGCTGAGTTGAGTTGAGTTGAGTCAACAGACATCACATCACTCAGGACATTTTCATACATGCTCCATCCTCATCTTCAACAACCAGCGAAGATTCCCAATACTAAAGGTACCAGTAGCAGTCTGATTATGTGTCCACTTGGCCTTTCCTCTGAGTCCTGAGTGTCGGCCAGATCCTCTGGTCACTCTCTGCAGCACCATTCCCTCCAGACTGTGAAGATCTATCTGTTCTTCTGCACTATACACATGGTCCCAAAGGGCCCCGACAACGTCTGCCTTCTCATCGGCTATAGTGAGTCTCCAACATCCTATGTCCAGTCTTCAGGCTTAGGCTGGTGACGTCTTTTCCAAAGATTTTAATATTTCATCATCTCCAACCCAGAAGGAAAGAGATGGATTTTTTTTATCCAAGTCAAGGACGACAGGTCAACATTTTAGTCCAGCTGTCCGGTGTAGGAGTTGAACCGCTTACCTCGGCATCAGCACAACGGATGTTTAAGAACACATGTTCTTATCCACTTGGCCATGTGGACCTGCATGCAAGGGTTTAAGCCCAAGCCCAGTAGAAAGTTAAAAGGCAAATGGAGAAGAAGGAAGAGGAAATAACAGAACAGAAACATGTCTTTGTTTTTTTTTTTGGCCTACACTCACTTTGAACTCAAGCAAAGTCCACACAAGTGTTACTACTGCTAGTGCTCTGAAAGTAATTTTACGTGTGGATTAGCTTTTCCTATTACCAGTGTCCCTTGCCATCAGGCGAACCCACTCCGACTTCTGAGGTACTTGTAATTTACGTCCCCAAGTCAAGGACAAGAAGTCAACATTTTAGTACAACTGACCGGTGTAGGGGTTGAACCCGCTACCTCAGCGTCAGCACACCGGATGTGTAAGAACGAGCACTATTATCTATTCGGCCACGCTGACCTCAACAGAAACATCTAACAGTAGTCATACTTACAGTGTAATGAACTTGTACTTCATCTTGTTTTTCAGACACCTCATAACACTCTTCCGGCTTGCTCTGAAAACAGAATTGAACAGAATGTGTTTGTATTGAGTGGAGACATGGTAACAAAGTGTACAGGTAATCTCTGGTCTACCGGCACAGGTGTCTGAATTCAGTCCCTAGATGTGGCCAAAGCTGCTGCTGGAGAGACGTAAATGACAACAACTCTTACCTTGTCTACGTGTGCAAGTTGTAGTGACCTCTCTACAGTGATCTCTCTATAGTTGTTGTGACCTCTCTATAGTTGTGACCAATATCTAGTTGTTGTGATCAATATCTAGTTGTTGTGATCTCTCTATAGTTGTTATGACCTGCATATAGTTATTATGACTTCTATATAGTTATTATGACCTGTGTATGGATATTATGACTTCTATATAGTTGTAACCTGTGTATAGTTACTGTGACTTCTATATAGTTGTTGTGACCTGTGTATGGATATGATGACTTCTATATAGTTGTTGTGACCTGTGTATGGATATTATGACTTCTATATAGTTGTTGTGACCTGTGTATGGATATTATGACTTCTATATAGTTGTGACCTGTGTATAGTTATTGTGACTTCTATATAGTTGTTGTGACCTGTGTATGGATATTATGACTTCTATATAGTTGTTGTGACCTGTGTATGGATATTATGACTTCTATATAGTTGTTGTGACCTGTGTATAGTTATTGTGACTTCTATATAGTTGTTGTGACCTGTTTATAGTTATTATGACTTCTATATAGTTGTTGTGACCTGTGTATGGATATGATGACTTCTATATAGTTGTTGTGACCTGTGTATGGATATTATGACTTCTATATAGTTGTTGTGACCTGTGTATGGATATTATGACTTCTATATAGTTGTGACCTGTGTATGGATATTATGACTTCTATATAGTTGTTGTGACCTGTGTATAGTTATTGTGACTTCTATATAGTTGTTGTGACCTGTTTATAGTTATTATGACTTCTATATAGTTGTGACCTGAGTAAGGATATTATGACTTCTATATAATTGTGACCTGTGTATGGATGAATTCTATATAGTTGTGACCTGTGTATAGTTATTGTGACTTCTATATAGTTGTGACCAGTGTATAGATGTGACTTCTATATAGTTGTGACCTGTGTATAGATGTGACTTCTATATAGTTGTGACCTGTGTATAGTTATTGTGACTTCTATATAGTTGTTGTGACCTGTGTATAGTTATTATGACTTCTATATAGTTGCGACCTGTGTAAGGATATTATGACTTCTATATAGTTGCAACCTGTGTATAGTTATTGTGACTTCTATATAGTTGCGACCTGTGTATAGTTATTATGACTTCTATATAGCTGTGACCTGGGTATAGTTAATGAGACTCCTAGATAGTAGTTATGACCTGTGTATAGTTATTGTGACGTCTATATAGTTGTGACCTGTGAATAGTTATTGTGACTTCTATATAGTTTTGACCTTTGTATAGTTAACTTTATGGGGAAACAGCAAGGGAATACAAAGAGATATACCTGGATGTATGCTGATTTACAATTAATGTAAAAAATACAATGGAAGCATGTCAATTTCTATGAACGTGCAGAGATTACAATTAATGCATGATGGTTTACAATGAATGTATAATAATTTGTAATGATCATATGATGGTTTATAATGAATACATTGTAATTTACAATGAGCTTATGTTGGTTTATAATGAATATATATTTATTTACAGTTAAGATATAATAATTTACAAACAACACACAATTTACCGTGAATGTAGACAATAAATCTATAGTGATTTACAATTTATGTCTAGTGATAGACAATGAACACAGTGAACATATTGTCACTAAGTAACACCTCAAGTCTAAGTGTTGTAAGAAACATCAAGTCTAATTCAACTAATTGTTGCAAGAGACCTCAAGTCTAAGTATTGCATAAAACCTCGTCTAATCGTTGCAATAAACCTCAAGTCTAATTGTTGCATAAAACCTCGAGTCTAAGTATTGCATAAAACCTCAAGTCTAAGTATTGCATAAAACCTCAAGTCTAATTGTTGCAAGAAACCTCAAGTCTAATTGTTGCAATAAACCTCATCTAATTCAAATTGTTGCAAGAAACCTCAAGTCTAAGATCTGCAAGAAACTCCATGTCTGTGTGTTTGGCCCCTGTGGCTGAAAACACTAAAAAGTAAAAAGAGTTGCTTGGTTTGAAAGTCAACACTTCAACCTGAGACACAAAACTTTAGAACAGTCAACTTACGCACCATAACAAGAGTGACCAGCTTCTTCTGCTTCAGTTTTTTAAGCACCTCTTCATCGGCAACTTCTCCCAATTTAATTTGCTTCCTCTGAGGTGGCGGCCCTTCATCCTCATCTCCAACTACAGCGTTATGAATCAAAACAACAAACACCAGAAGGCACGTTAATTTATTATGTCCAAAGCACATTTTGAAACACGAACAATTTTATGCAAGTTTAAGCACAGCAACATAGAATAAACAGCGAAAACGATTCACAAACTGATACTGCTGAATGTTAGTTCAGTCGACACGCGACACGTTGGCAAACCAGTTTATTTTAATCGTGAGATCAGTGATAGGAAATTCTATTAAAATTGTGACGTCTGAATCATACGTCTACAACAATGGTTTCTTTAGCGGGGGAAATATATTGTTGCATACTCCCGTTTGCCTTTACAATAGCACATAGGCTGCTGTAATTAAAGCTGTTGTAGAAAACTGGAGGCACGTTCACAAGTAGAATATAAACATCAAGGAAAATCAATGTTCACAAACTGGATGGGCGGCCAGCAGACGGCAGGCAACTTGCCTTCTTGTTGATGTCTGTAAACTTTACCAATGGGAGAGCGATCTGATGGGAGATAATACTAATAATAGCCATGTCTTCCGTGGCGAAGGCTTGCGGATGCGATTCGTAATGCCGCTTACCCGCGTTCGAAACACAGCGGCGACCGATTTGGTAGCAGACCGTGTCGCGCTGGTTTTAACGTGTTGGTATGGGAGCCGGTCGTTGAGAAAGCAATGAAAAACTACTGAATGTAAAAACTTGCCAAGACATCAACAATGGCAGTAAAATACTGATTGTATTGACTGCAACGTCCTGTAAAGAATATCATATGCAACTTTAAAAAAAATACTACCTCGGAATGGTCATAACATCTGATGGGAGATGCCTTGAAGAGATTATAACAAGGATTGCTATGGCGAAGGTAGCCTTTTGCAAGATGGAAAACATACTGACCAATAAAAAGAAATACAATTACGAGAAAGAGAGTTTATTTATTTGTTAGTTTCCGGATTTGAGGTTTGAAAATTGGGCACCAGTGTTGCCATTTTAGTGCTTTTCGCACTAAATTTAGTGCTTTTTCAAGTCATTTAGTGCGAAAATGTTGCTTTTAGCGCGGCCGCGTAAATTTAGTTCTTCACAAAATTTTTGGGGTGGGTAAAAATTACTTTAAAAATCATTTTGGGAACACTAAAAAGCCGAATTTGAACTGAAGCGAGGGAGTAAAACAGTCTTAGTACGTTACCGCGCAATATTCAACTAATTTAACTCCTTTTAATACGATTTAGCTGAAAGCGAACGCCATCTTGCAGACAAGTCCAAACGTCAATACATTAGCTTGTAATCGAGTTCATAATTTTGTGGTGTCTACATTATCCTTTCATTTAAGCTTATTTGTGTTTCACCATGAGCAAGAAATAATGTCAACATTTCAGAGAACAGTGGCTCAGTGACACGAGATTTCAAAAATGGTTGTTAAAATTAGAAGGGGATAATAATAAGTGTTTTTGCAAATATTGCAAATGTTCAATTGCAGCCAGGTTAAATTACATTGAGAGGCACAAGAATACAACGAAACATCAGAAAGCCGAACAACCATTCAGTACACAAATGCAAACAACAATTGCATTTGACAAACTGAAAGATGATGTCAAAGAAACAGAAGGATGAATGTCTTTGTTCATAGCTGGCCATTGTTCGCTTCGCGTTGTTGACCATTTAAGTGAACTCTGCAAGGTACACTTTGGTGACAGCAAAGGTTGCAAGAACTTTAAGCTTAGGAGAACTAAGTGCAGAGCAGTTATTTCAAATGTACTTGCACCATATTTCACAACAAACTTGACAGCTGATATTGGCAAAAGTATATACAGCTTATTGATTGATGAGAGAAATGACATTTCTGAAACTAAGCTACTTGGAGTAGCGATAAGTACTATTCAGAGACAAGAAAGCAGTTTGTGGTTACTTACTTAGATTTAGTTGAAGTGGGTGAATGCAACTCGCAGGCAATATGCAATGCGTTAAAGGATTGTTTAAACAAGAATGGATTTGAGTTGCAAAGACTAGTTGCACTCGGCACTGATAATGCGTCTGTCATGACAGGTGTAAACAATGGAGTATATACAAAATTAAAATCCGAAGTTCCTCATCTGGTACTAATTAGGTGTGTATGTCATTCCCTTCAGCTGGCAGTGTCACTGGCTGCAGCTGCTTGTCTGCCCAGTAACATAAGAGTTCATGATTAGAGAGAAATATAACTGGTTTTCTCACTCAAGTCTTCGTCAAGCAAAGTACAGGGAGCTTTTTGCTTCAATAAATGATGGACAACATCCGCTGAAGATTGTTCAATTAAGCCAGACACGATGGATGTCCATTCAATCTGCCATTGTCAGAATATTGCAGCAGTGGATCAAGCTCAGAACTCACTTTGATGTAGCAAGACTCAACGAGCGCTGTTATACAGCAGAACTTCTACATTCTATGTTTAGCGACATGAAAAACATACAGCAGAACTTCTACATTCTATGTTTAGCGACATGAAAAACTATGTGCATCTCATATTTCTCAAGCATATTCTCGGAGAGGTTCAAAGTGTGAATAAGAAATTCGAAGCAGTTATACAGGATCCAACAAAACTACTTATACTACTCAGCGATCTTGTCCAGCTCATTGTTTCTATCAGTTCAAAGATTGCTATTCCTGGGGAAAAAAATAACAGAAAGTGATGCTATTCAAGATTATTTAGATCATAATCCCAATCTAGGTTATGAGTTTGAGAAAGAAATAGCAGACTACAAGTTTCCCGATGAGAAAGAAATTCGTGGAAGGTGCATTCAGTTTTTAATAGAGCTATTGACACAGCTGCGATTACGTTTACCCGATGACGTTCGAATGTTGCAGTCCATGTCATGCCTTAGTGGAAGTGCATGTCTACAACCAATGAAGCCCTGTATATTGGATCTTGCTAAAATGTTTGTAGAAGATGCAGCTACTCTCACCCGCATCGATTTCCAGTGGAGAAAACTTCATGATATGCAGTGGACACAGACCTCTGACACACTTGGACTGTGAGCAGAAATAGCCTCATACAGGGATGCCACCGGTGAAAATCCTTTCCAAGATCTTACAGATTTAGCTTTAACTGTGCTTATTTTACCTCATTCTAATGCGGACGTGGAGCGTATTTTCAGTAAGATGGGAGTTATAAAATCAAAATTGCGGAACAGACTGAGCATCAAGAGTTTGACAGCTGTTTTGATTATTAGATATGGAATGAAAAGATATGGCAAATGCTGTTATGATTATAAACTACCTAAGGATATTCTGCGAAAAATTGGATCACAGGAGGCATATACATGTTTCTTTCAACCATCCTCCTCATCCTCATCATCGCAGGAGCAAACAGCAGGAAATAGCTACAGAAACTGAAGAGGAGTTGTTTGACTGGGATTTGGCAGATCTGGAATAAACTTCATTATAATATTCAGTGATAATAATAAATTATAATGTGCTACTTTATAACATTTTGAATAAATACCACCAGTGCTTGTTTTAGTGGTTTCCCAAAAAATAGTATTGCAATTTGGTGCTTTTTTTGGCTCGAAAGTAGTTCTGATTGGGATTTGGCGGATCTAGAATAAACTTCATTGTAATATGGAGTGGTAATAATAAATTATACTGTGCTACCTTGTTACATGTGTAATAAAAACAGTTGGTGCTTTTTTATTTTTTTTGGTGCTTCCTAAAAAATTTTGGTGCTTTTTGGGGTCGATTTTGGTGCTTTTTCATCAAAGGGAGATGGCAACACTGTTGGGCACAGTCCACTACTGGCAACGCTGATCGTATTGCTGTACGATCCTTGGACCTTGTCCACGTCAGTCTGGAAGCACTAGACTCGAGTTTCGCTCTCGTTTGAGCTCGCCAGTAGTGCATATACCTGACTGGACCAGGGTTAGAACTCCGGATCACTGGTGTATGAGGCTTGTGTGTAACCACTTGGAAGGGGGGGGGGGGGTACGGGGTGTCAGGCATTGGTAGCACCTTTGGTAAGGATGGCTCTCATGTCCTTTCAGGACCCATCCCCCACTGGTCCAAGTCTGACACCCAGCTCGTGCCTGTGGCTCCTAGTAGCTGTCAGCATGCGACAGCGGCCACCGCCCGGGCAACAGCTGTGAGAGGCTGGCTAAACTAGGCATGGGTATCCGATTTGGTGTCAAACCAAGAGGTAAACTAGGGTATGCCTACCCAGCATGTGAAGACAGGATTCGGCAGACTGCGCGGAAGAAATCATTCCTGATTCAACGGGCAAGACGGCGTTTACCTGCAAAGCGTTGTGGAACGTAATGAGCACGGCAAGGCACGTAGAGCGCCCTGGTCATCCACTGCACCTGTATTCGTCTCCAGTCGTCTCGACTTGTCTTGCCACTGGACTCAGATGGACTCAGGCGAGAGAGTGAGGTCGACGAATTGCGCAACTCTTCCTCACTTTAATCCAAGTCATCGCGCAAGTCATTCTTCATCCAACGTCACATATCACCTTCAAGCCCTGTGGCGATGGGCGAGCGGCAAAGCGGCAGGCGTGGGTACGCTGGCAGCCGTAGTCGCAGACCTGCACACAGGCGGCTCAGGCCATATGGTCGTCTTCTACTGACCGGAGCAGCAGTGGGATTCGGCAGCCCCCTGAGCGACTGAGCAGCCCTCTATAGGAACACACTGCTCACCTCCATAGCATGAGGAAGGGGCTAGAAAAGGTGCCCTAAACATTGTCTGCTTCATCACTACCTAACCAGCTAGCCGCGGTTGGTGGGTACCCTAACTGCGGTCGACATACAAAGAAAGATAAAACAAGAAAAGCTAAAAGAGTAAACCATATTCCCTTAACAATTGGAACTTGGAATGTACGCACCCTACTTGACAGAGACGGCGCGTCGGGTCCAGAGAGACGAACAGCACTGATTGGGAGAGAGCTGGGCAGGTACAACATCGACATTGCAGCCTTGAGCGAGACACGACTTGCCGAAGAAGGCTAAATCTGTGAAATTGGTGCCGGCTACACATTTGAAACCACATTTTCACCCTCAGAATAATCATTGAAGACTCCGTAGAATTCCAGTCGAAATTAATCACCAACTTTGTCGACTTTCAAAAAGCCTTCGACAGTATCCACCGTCCTTCACTTTGGAATCTACTTAACATCTATGGTTTTCCTACCAAATATACCAACGTCATAAAATCTTTCTACAAAGAAACACGTTGCTGCGTAAGAACAGAAACAGGCAACTCTGACTGGTTCTCAGTCGAAACAGGAGTGAAACAGGGTTGTGTCATATCACCGATGCTTTTTGGAATAGCTATCGATTGGGTCATGCGCAAATGCACAAACAACACAAATATGGGTATCCATTGGGTTGACAAAATTCTAAAAGACCTGGACTTTGCCGACGACATAGTGCTTTTGAGTTCAACACACCCGGATGCCCAAGAGAAAATAAACCACCTCCAAAATGTTTCAGGGCAAATTGGTCTCCAAATTAACACCACAAAAACCAAGACTATTGATCTTACCAACAGTTCAGATGACACCAAATTGAACAGCTACGTTCTTGAAAAAGTCAACAGCTTCACATACCTAGGAAGCAAAATGACATCTACAGGGGACTCAACACCAGAAATATCATCTAGAATCGCATTGACATCTAGTGCCTTCAATAAACTGTCAAACATCTGGAAGTCAAAGACACTCAGCAAATACACAAAACTTAAAATCTTCAACTCTTGTGTGATTCCAGTGTTAACGTATGGATGTGAAAGTTGGAAATCAACGGTAGCTTTAGATAAAAAATTAGACAATTTTGAGAACAAATGTCTTAGAAGACTTCTAAACATCCACTGGACAGACTTCAGAACCAATTCGCAAATAAGACAAGAGACTAAGCAAGATACAGTATCCAATTTCATAAGAAGACGCCGTTGGAACTACATCGGCCATGTACTCAGAATGGACAAGTCAAGACTCCCCTACCAAGCCCTCATATGGTCACCAGTAGGGAAAAGAAAACGGAGAAGACCAAGAGAGACCCTGCGTAGAACCATCATTAGAGAAGGCTCATTCAACGGCCAAGTAAATATCCAAGATCTACAACAGATAGCAGCGAACCGCCAGGCATGGAGAGACAGGACTTTTGCCCTATGCGCCGCCTTAGGCTCAAGAGGAAAGACTAACTAACACATTTTTCTGGAGTGGAAGGAAAAGCGAGGAAAGACGCCAATCCGGTGTGGGATTTGCCATTAAGTCGGCCCTGGTCGGCAAATTAGCTGGATTTCCAAAGGCTATAAACGACAGGCTCATGACCATGAAGTTGCCTCTGCTGAATGGAAGGAAGCACGCAACCATTGTGAGTGTCTACGCACCAACTATGACCAACGAAGATGATGTCAAGAACAAGTTCTATGAGGACCTGCACAATGTATTAACATCTGTTCCCAAAGGAGACAAACTTATACTCCTTGGGGATTTCAATGCCAGAGTAGGCACGGACACCACCTCTTGTAGTGGCATTATTGGAAAGCATGGAGTCGGAAATTGTAACAGCAATGGACTCCGCCTCCTTCAGACATGTGCCGAACATGATCTCCTGATTACGAACACAATTTTCCGTCTCCCCATGAGAAATAGGACATCGTGGATGCACCCTCGCTCGAAACACTGGCACCTCATTGACTGTGTCATCGTCAGGAGGAGTGACAGACAAGACGTTCGAGTGACAAAATCCATGTGTGGTGCCGAATGTTGGACAGATAATCGTCTCATTATCTCGAAAATGAACATCCACATCAGGCCACCACGGCGTCCTCAAGGGGCGAAAATGCAAACAAAGCTAAATGTCACCCGCCTAAACAGCAAGAAAATGCAGCAGTCGTTTGAAAATATGCTGGAAGACCGCCTCAAGCCCAATGCTGAACCTAAACAGGATACAGAAACAGAATGGAGAGCCCTAAAGGACACAATTTACAACACTGCTATGGAAATCCTGGGTCCAGCCCCCCGAAAGCATAAAGACTGGTTTGATGAAAATTCCGAAGACATCAACCAATTGCTGGCCGAGAAACATCTTCTCCTCAAGGCACATTTGAATGACCCAAAGTCAACATCAAAAAAAGATGCTTTCAAGAACATTCAGAGAGTAGTGCAGCAGAAACTTCGGCACATGCGGGACTCCTGGCTGAGCAGCAAAGCTGATGAAATTCAGGGCTTTGCTGACAGACATGATATGAAAAACTTCTACGACTCACTGAAAGCGGTCTATGGTCCTTCATCACCAGGCATAGTTCCCCTCCTCAGTGCAGATGGGGGAACATTGGTCACCGATAAGAAAGAAATCCTCCAACGCTGGGCAGAGCATTTCAGCAACATCTTAAGAACACAGAACTTATCGGCATGGCACATGATCATGATGAATACTAACTCGTTCTGTTCCTTGTAATGGGAAATATATACACTTAAAATAACCGTAATGTCTGTACAGCTGCATTACTTTGTGCTATTTTATATTGTTTACATTTCCACAGCTTTGCCGTAGTTCCACTAATTTTAATTTTAATCATGTATTGGGAACAGTTCTAGCGCAATTGGTGGCTTGCCTGTCGGCTCGGGAGTCATGTCTTCGTATCCCCTTCAAGGCGAGGAATTTGTTCAGTGAGCTGGGCTTCCAGGTCAACCCAGCTTTAAAATGGCTACCAGTACCAGGGAATGTCCGTGGAAGTACAGGCGGCCGACGAGATATTGACCACGTGATACATCAAATGACGACTGGATTTAAAATATAGGATTAGAATCATATACCAGATGTGAGGGGCGGCTGGCCGAGTGGCTAGAATGTCGGATTCTCTTTCGAGAGAACCGGGTTAGAATCCTCGGTAAGGTGTGGATTGTTTTATGTGGGGGAAATTAGAAAATCCTAACCTGCGCAGTTCGTGGCGACTGCACTAGACAGACGGCCTTAATTCCTCAGGCTTAAGACCCCCCCCCCCCTTCCCCCCCCCCCCCCCCTCCCGCATACATGGAAAGGTACCATGTAGGCAGTAAATGACTGTTGACAGACCTGATATGTTTCACTGTGTAAACAGGAGTCCTTTACCTTGGTTTACTTTACGTTCACGCTCAATCGGTGATTGGGCATGGTCTGGAGTTGTTCACAATATTGAACAACCAGCTTGAGACGAAAGCTGGAAAGGCTGGAACGCATTGACAAAATGAGGCCATGTGAGTCATTTGGACTGTACAAGGTACGCGCCAAGTGTGTGCTTGCATCATATACTGGCTTTGCCGTCTATATATGATAAATAAAAGGTGCCCCAAGCAAAGATGTACCTTAGAATCCCAACGGACCTTGGGTGGGGGGGGGGTACATTTGCGTTTCGAAGGGGACACAGGTTGAAGAGAGGCAGTTCTTGAATGGCACATGCTGAAGATACGATCTGACATGTCTGTGAACCTGGTTAGATGGTGCGATGAGAGAGGGTCACAGTGCCGCCCAACAAGGCAGCCTAACGTAGAGACCGTTGTCACGTTGGACCGAGGATGCTGAGAATGGACAGGGGGCGAGACAGAGGCAACAAATGATAAGTGACAACTCACGCCTAAGTAATAGGATCATACACCCGGATTGGTATATGATGAGTGGTACACAGTGTGGGTGGGGCTTCGCTGCAAAGGTTAAGGGACACTATGTAAAGGAGGAGAGTCTAACGTGTGATCATGAGTGGTACATTCCGACATGTTTTTGACTGTCTGTAACGGGCTCGGACGAGCTTGCTACGTTCTTCGTAAAATAGAAACTGGTTAAGTGGATAAGGTTGCATCTCTCGACAAGGCGAAGGTCAAGATTTTCTGCCCAGGACATGGGAATGAGTGTAAATGAAAATGTTGACTGACTACTAGCTACTGTCGCTCCTTCGGGCGGCGAGCTAGTGGTACAAACTCAGCCGAGGAACAAGCATGATAGGAGGCTTCTGACCACCAGAAATAGTCCCCCTTCGTTGAATGTTTCGGCCCTTTATCTTTTTTACACACTCTCAGGAGGCGGGCCGGACCCGCCTGTGTCATGACTCTCGGATGCTTTTTTTCCCTGTCGTGCGTATTCATCCGCATGATAAGGCCGCTGTGTAGGCTCACGGTGAACGAGTTGTGACTGCAGTAAAACAGAGGGTCCACACCTCTGTCGGGGGGGGGGGGGGGAGGGGGAGGGGGAATGGCTATACGACATTCAGTGCTTAGGAGGAAATGCAGGTGGACGTGTAATCATACTGCCACAGGTACCATCAGTATGCGGACTCTTTGTAAAACTTTGTTGGCAAATTAAGACGGGGAAGGAGCACATGATGAAAATGCTGGCAGACCTCCAATTGGATGTAGCAAGCACAATCTCGGGTTAATTGATTCAGCGTAACACAAAACGTAGGTTTGGACCAGACATGGTACATAATTAAATGCACAAGCTTTATAATGTAATTTTCGTTCCCCGAGCATTGAAATTGAGGGTTTCTCTTATTCCATCAGAGATAAACTGGATGTTTCGTGGGGGACTATTGTGTTGACATTCTGGTGGCGGCATTATGCACAGTGCATCTGTGCGGGCTGTTGTTTGTCGAGACTCCTATCTTTTCCACTTTTCACATTGGGCAGTGAGGAGCGTTTTATGTGATATTCACTGGCACAGGAACGGAGCATAATGGGGACGACCCGTTGCTGTGAAGTTGGAACCGCGACTAACGACTAACTGAAATTGAGGGAGATAGCACAAAACAAAACACATAACACAATGACCCTTGTATTGCGATATTTCGTCCTTCTGTCCAAATGGGATATCACATTTGACGATATAATATCCTTCAGCAATGAATTAGTTAAACTCAGTCGTAATCACATGCTTTAGTTACTTCAACTCTTTAAGGTCAGGAGGTCATTATTTGGCGCCAGTTTATGTTTTCAAGTGCTCATGGTATTGTTCGACAAGGTGAAGGTCAAGAGCATACCATTGGTTTTTCGAGCAGGGCATGGGAATGGAAGTGGATGAAAAAGTTGACAGACTAGCTAGGTACTGTCGCTCCTTCAAGCGGCAAGCTTCTTTTTTTTTTTTTTGCATATCCTTTACAGGACATCGCTGTCAACACCAGCATCTTTCAGCTGTATGTTGATTTCTTGGCAATATTAAGCTCAGTAGTTTGCCATTGCTTTCTGAGCGGTTGGCTCACATACCCCGTAAGTTACCGGTGCGATTCGAACCACTGCTGATTCTCACCGTCATCACGTTACCCACGAGAGTATACGAGATTACGGAGAAATGTCCTAACCTCTAAGCCACGAAGCCGGCTAGCTACTTTATTAAAGATGTTTAAATGCGAGAGAATCGACTTCATTACACCGGTTTTTATCCCATATGGCTCGGTCTCTTTCCGCAGTGCGGCCTACCGAAAGCGTCGCACAAAGCACGAACTCTGTGGTTCCAGCGACGACCCTCTGGAGTATATGAGAAAAATGCACTCGTGGACCGAACGACGTGGCCCACAACCTTTGGAGAGCGAGGCTGACGGCTTGGATTCGCTACAGAACCAAGGGATGACTGTGAATCTACAACCATAGCTAGACTGCGAGAACAGCAAATTAAAAGAGGGGTGGCCAAACAAGAACACTACGCAGGAAGCCTAAGAAGATTGATAAACCAACACAGAACTGGTGTCGTTAGCCGCTACACGCTGCGGGATTTGCAGAGAAGGGGATCCGAGCACTTATGGACTGAATGGTTCGATGTGCAGTGAGGATGATCTGTCGACTAACTAACTAACACCCACATAGTCTACATTATGATAAGGCCAATGCAGTGAAGACTCACGATGAACAAGTCTTTTCTCCTTGTGGGAGCTTTAGGAAAGAGCTGGAGCACTTTTACTAAAAGTTTTAGAATTATCCGTGTGCAATGGAAACCAAAACTCTCCACCGCCATAAAGGGTTCAACTCTTTAGACAAAGGCTAGTGAGAAAAATTCTAGACAAACCAGTGGAAGACACTAATGAGTCATCCCTAGATATTTAGTTAGTTAGTTATTCTTTCCTCTTGAGCCTAAGGCGGCGCATAAGGTAGAAGTCATGACTTTCCATGTCTGGCGGGTCGCTGCTACCTGTTGTATATCTTGGATGTTCACTTGGCCGTTGAATGAGCCTTCTCTGTTGGTTCTACGCAGGGTCTCTCTTGGTCTTCCCCGTTTTCGTTTCCTTACTGGTGACCATATGAGGGCTTGGTAGGGGAGTCTTGTCCATTCTGAGTACATGGTCGATGTAGTTCCAGCGGCCATTTCTTATAAAATTGGATACAGTATCTTGCTTAGTCTCTTGTCTTATTTGCGCATTGGTTTTGAAATCTGTCCACTGGATGTTTAGAATTCTTCTAAGACATTTGTTCTCAAAATTGTCTAATTTTTTTATCTGATGCTACCGTTGATTTCCAACTCTCACATCCATACGTTAGCACTAGAATCACACACGAATTGAAGATTTTAAGTTTCCTATGTTGGCTGAGTGACTTTGACTTCCAGATGTTTAACAGTTTCCTAGATATTACCATCTGACAATTCACACCATTTTAGATAAATGGCGTAAACTGGAGTTCCACTGGAGTAGTATCACACGGTTAGGGAAGTCATGTGCATTAGGCGATCCAGGCAGGCAATTGAGTGCACAAGAATCATATATGGTGTATTTTTAATGACTGTGCAGTGTTTGAAAATATTGCCGGTCCAAGTTTTGTATTCACACTCTGTAAAGTTCATGCAACATAATAGATAAATACAAAACTTGGTCCGGCAATATTTTCAAACACTGCACAGTCATTAAAAATACACCCTGTAATACTGACAGTAAAAATGATGTGAGCAAAATGTGGGGGAAATAGCAGTGTGGTAAGCACTGTCACCTGCCGGCACAATGGCTGTGTCTTCAAATCTCCCATTGATGACATTTGCTTCCTGATCAATCAAACTTAAAGTATGGGTACCCGGAAATGTCCTTGGACGTAAAGGCGGCCAGAGTGATAATGGCTACACCACCCAACGAGAGTCCCAATTGGTCTTTAAAAATATGGAGCCATTTACCCAACACATAGCAAGGTGCGGGACAGTTCTTTAACTAAAACTGAATTCAACATAAGAAACAACAACAAAATGACTCCCTCTAAGCAATGTCTTTAATGATTGTCACACCAATGCACACATTTGTTTCTGTAACACATTTCTTCAGTGTGAAAATGTATTCTTAGAATACTGATGGACAACTAACCATGTTTGTATTAAAACGAGAAGAAATGTGAAGATCCTGTGGAGAAACCACGAAGCACAAACATGTACACACTTTAATGACAGATTTAATCAAGGAAATCACAGTGAGGAACATGAAAACAATAAAGAATATATATAATATAATGACACCTAAGAAAAGCAATAACACTTATGGTGAAACACGTCCGACGTTATCTTTATAAGAACATCTGCCAAGAACAACGCTTAACTGATTAAGTGGCATGGGATGATTAATAATCGTAAGCGACTTCCTATATCTGCTTTGGGTTTCTATACAGTAGTTTTCATTGTGCATCCCCCTTTAATTTGATATATAATACATGTCTGCTACCATATTAACAACTTTTAAGTCATAGCTGTGACGCACCCCTTCTTTCCATTTTCTGCCATCTGTTTTTGGTTGGTCCAAACCAAATTTTTGTTTGGCACTGAATATATTAAACATAACCAGATTTTAAATGATGTTATATTATATTGTCAATAAAGTG
This sequence comes from Cepaea nemoralis, assembly GCA_014155875.1. Classification (NCBI taxonomy): domain Eukaryota; kingdom Metazoa; phylum Mollusca; class Gastropoda; order Stylommatophora; family Helicidae; genus Cepaea; species Cepaea nemoralis. The sequence continues at coordinate 100,652 of JACEFZ010021932.1, read as the reverse complement.
TGTTATAATGTATAACAAGATTTCCTTATCAGAAATATTTGTGCTGTTCTTGGCAAAGATTCTTATCACCACAATGTCTCACACCTATGTAGGGTGTTACAGCTGGAGACCAGGCCCATAGCTGAACTTGTCGTGGGTATGTGAAATGTTAGGACCATCACATTTTTCAGGCCGAAGTACATGGAGGATGATGGCCAGTCTTTCCTCCTGTAGCGAGGATCGAACCCGGGCATTGAAACCATACTCATGCCACTGTCAAGACAACCTCCCAACCGTGACGCAAAATCCCCCCTCTTGAGGTGTTATAACATATTTGTTATTATTTTCTTAGTTGTTTTATTAACTGTTATTCATTTTGCTCACTATGATTTCCATTCTTAAGCCTAGAGGTCCTTGTAAAAGTATGTACCTGCGTTTTTGCTCATTGTTTCTCCACAGGATCTTAACATACCTTTTTGTTTCATTTATATTGCCTCATCCTGCTGCAATCAAGATATTTCTTATAAGTTTGCAAATTCATAAAAATGGCGGGTGGCCGATTGCTGATCTAAATTGTTTGCCTTATGCAGTAATGCGTGTGCAAATGCTTTTCTTTTTTCTAGTGACTACTGCTTCCATCAACGATGAACTGAAATTCTAGTGGCGGACTGTTGTGTTGGCATTGTGGCAGAAGCCCTATTCATGCATGCATGTGTGCTGTTGCCTTATTGGGACAGCTGTCTAATCTATTTTTCACATGGTACAGTGAGGAGCTTTTTGTGTGATATTCGCTGGCACAGAAAAGGGGTATTATGCGGTGACTCATCTTTGGAACTGCGACTAACGACTAAGTTTGTATTAGCTAAATGGTGGAGAAAATATGCTAGCCAGGCAATCTGACAATCCTAACCTCACACACAAACTATCATGGTTGTTTGTTTTGTTTATGTTGCATATCCCTTACAGGACGTTGCAGTCAACACCAGCATTTTCAGCTGCTGTTGATGTACTAGGCAAGTTTAATGTTCAGCAGTTTGCCATCATGGTTACAAATTATTCTTCATTATTCCATTCCAGTATTTCTTCTTCCTCTTCTGTGTTTGTCCGGAATGTTGTTTTAGACATTGTGCCTGTTTACGGTAGAACTGCAATATTTGCACCTTTCAGTCGACACATCCAACTTCTTCAAGCATTTGTTGACCGGGTTACTCTCCCAGATATTCCAACAAGTTACATCCAATAATCTATGTGTTGGCATGTGGTGGTATTTTCAACTGTAAGTCGGTCTGAAGCAATAAGTTTCCAATCACTATTACCAATCAGGACAGGAAATTTACTCTAAAAAATAAGCTCGTAAAAAATGCAGTTTTTTTAAACAAAAAAGAGTTGGGAGCTGCACGCTTCCCTGGTGGTCCATTGGTTATGGGTTCAAAGTTGAATCCAAGTGAATTTATTTAATTCAGCGGCGCTCCCAGGTGAACCCACTCTAAAATAAATAAGTACAATCAAACCTCGGTTTTTGTCGATAATCCATCCGAAAACAATCGGCGAAATCCAAAACCGCCGACAACTTAGGCAATTATTTCCATATGAATCAATGTTAATCCAATTAATTTGTTCTAGACACTCCAAAATCACATTTTATAGAGAATAAATATAGTGTCTAATAATATCTTTTGGCCCCAAACGAACTCGCAACTTTGCTGTGACTAGTAATACTGTGTATGCCAGTGCACCTGTTGACATTTTCAAACCATCCCCTGCTGGCCTTAAAATCACTAAGTACACTAGCACTCGTCCTTGGCATTTTCTTAATGAAATCAGCTACAACAGTCTGGCCTTTTCACATATGATTGCCTCTGAAACAGAATCACCATCTAACTGTTTTTGATTTATCCAAATTAATATAACTATTCGACATCTTCAATTTTTACGATCTCTGTTTCGTTAGCACATTCACGCCTTTCACTACATTAGCCTCTTTTATTTCTTCCGTTTTCACCACAACGGAACTTATCGTGGATGGTGAATTCCCATATATGCGGCCGATTTCAGCAATCTTAATGCCTCTCTCATATTTTATTATTAGCAAGTGATAATCAAACAACGAAAAACAACGCCAAACTGAGCAGAAGAATGTGTGTGTTCCTTTGTTTTCACAAAATTAGCAGCGAGGTCACATGGGCATGTCGACGAAATCTGAGGCAACCAACGAAAACAGCAACAAATTTTTTTGCGGAAAACAATCGACGAAAAGCGAAACCGACGAAAACTGAAGGCAATGAAAACCAAGGTTTAACTGTACAAGGAAATGTCTTGGGAAGTAAAAATGGCCAACCTGATGTTGACCATGTCATCCTCTAGGTGCCAGTTGGTCTTTACAAATACAGGTCTAGCAACTGTCAGGTAATTATTGCCTATAATACCTTGCCGTGTAGGACAGGTGGGTCAGGAGCCTGGAGAATAAAAGCCTGCCTGGCTAGTGTAGTCTCCACAAACTGTGCAGGTTAGGGTTTTCTTTTTGCCCCCGACAGATAAAAAAATCCATGACCTTATTGAGAATTCAAACCCAGGTCTCCCAAATAGGAGCACAGCATTTTAGCCACTCAACCAAATGCTCCTCAGGTCTAGCACCATTATGCCCAATACGCTTTGATGCATGTAAAAGAGCCAGTTACTGACTTTACTGTGCACTAAGAGTTATCAAAGTCCCTAGCAGTAACTTTGATATAATTGTTGGCACAGAAAATGAAGTGTTTGGACTATGCAGTTTGTCACACATCCACATACAGTAATTTCCTCACTCTCACATGAGTTGATAAATCTACATACTGAAACAGTTAAAAACTGTATCAACAAAGAAGTCTGGAGACAATCTGAACTTGTAAAGTGTAACTATATTCTACGCAAAGAAATTTGTGCGAAAAACAATAACCTCGAGATTATCACAGTTAATTATGTACTTAACATGCTGGCTTTTACTACAAGAGAAATAAATCTGCAAATAGCTGAATATGTTTGTACAAAAAGCATTTAAATTGGAGTATAATAATTATGATATACTAATACATGAGAAAATTGTATAAATCCCAGTAATGTATCAAGTGTGTCCACATTGTGGAAAACTGTAAAATAATAATTGATATAATAAAGAATATTCTGTCCCTGCAGATCCTCTTTTATATGAGAGTGTGGAAGAAAGAAAGACTTTGCAGAATTGTACATCTGGTTGAATACATGTGCTGGACTTGTCTGTATTTGACCAATAACGAGGATGATGAAAATGACGATCCTAATAATTAAAAAAAAAAAAAAGAGGGAGAAAGAGGAGAAAAAGAGGAAGTAGTAGTAGGAGGAGGGTGAAGATGAGGTGTAAGAGGAGGAGGAGGTGGAAGATGATGATGAACATGAAGCAGCAGGAGGATGAAGATGGAGAAAAATAGCTGGAGGAGAGGTAAGAGAAGGAGGTGAAGGAGAGGAAGAAAAGAAGAAGAAGAAGAAGAAGAAGAAGAAGAAGAAGAAGAAGAAGAAGAAGAAGAAGAAGAAGAAGAAGAAGAAGAAGAAGAAGAAGAAGAAGAAGGAGGAGGAGGAGGAGGAGGACGAGGAGGAGGAGGACGAGGAGGAGGAGGAGAAGAAGAAGAAAAAAAATACTCACATGGTACCAGAAAACTGTACACATTCGTAATGCTGTGTTAATCTGTCCATATAACAAAGTGCATGATAATTATAACATAATAACAATTATGACACCCATAATAATCATCATCATCATTGGAAAACTGCAGGTCTTAATACTACCAGTTATAATAATAATCATAACCACAAGATGCAAGAAAAGTGCAATCTTAATACCGTGTTAACAATCTCAGATTACAACATGTTTGATATGGTAACAATAATATTGCCACATAAAAAATGTATGATGATAACAATAATAACATTAATCACCATCGTTATCATACTCACGGGAAACCAAAAGAAGGAGAACAGCATGGCCGAATGGATAAGAACACACGTTCTTAAACATCCGGTGTGCTGATGCCAAGGTATGGGGTTCAACCCCTACACCGGATAGTTGAACTAAAATGCTGACTTCTCGTCCTTGACTTGGAAACATAAATTACAAGTACTTCTGAAGTCAGAGTGGGTTCGCCAAATAGCGAGGAACACTGATAATAGGCAAAGCTAATCCACACGCAAAATTCAGTCCCGTGCTAATAGAAGTAGTGTGTATAGACTACCTTGAGTTCAAAGCACACAAAAAAATCTAGTCAAATAAGTTTTAAAAAAACACACACACACAAGTCCTGAAGAAGGAATCTGTAATAAGTCCGTGAAGTGCTAGCACCATCACATGGTATAGTCCTGAGTGCACGGAAAACTAGGTGGTCAGTCTCTCTTAGCTGACGGTGAATACAGGTGTTGAACTCTCGTCTGGCCATGCTCATTGCATTATCTCCATAGTCCTCTAGCGATTACACTAACATACCCACTAGACACATGTATAACACTGCACTCATTTATTTACATATAAGAAAATGTATGATTATAAAAATGATACTTACATAACATATGCAAATTATACAGACTTCAAATACTCTGCTAACTTGCCTATGTAAAGAATTGTGCAACAAGCTATTCACCACTTCAGGAGGTGAGCACGTGTATTCTGGACGACATTTTTCCCTGTGTAAACAATCATCATCTTCCACTTTTCCTGTCAATAATCATAGGGATGTGTGACACTGGATAATGTCATTCCGTGTGATTGTGCAATGTCTTTTATGTCCTCAATCAATTTTCTTCTCAGGCATCCTCTTGCTCTCGTATCAGATCTTCTTTAATGTAGCGCCGGTGTTGGTAGTTGATGATATTGTATTCTAACGTGATGGCTGAACCATTTGATCTTCTGACTTTCAGTATATGTGGCACAAGTGTTGATCAGACTGTCTGATAACATCATTTCTTACGGGGTCTCGGATAGTTAAGTTGACAGAACTTCTTAAGCATCTCATCTCCCAGGTGTTGATTTTATGTAAGTGTGATTTGGATAATGTCCAAGTTTGACATTGGTAGCAAAGTATTAGTGTGAATATGCTATTTATAATCTGTAAACAATAGTTGTACAAATAGCAGATCTATCATGTAACATGTAGTTTGTGATTATTATACTTCTGATATCGCTATGAAGTTTGTCACAATAACAATGAAGAAATTGACAATATTATAAAATTGATTTATTTGGTTGTTTCTGGATTTGTGATTTAAATATTGAGCACAACCCACTACTGGCAACACTGATCATATTCTGGTATGAACCTAAGGCCTATCCACGCCCAGTAGTGGGTTGTGCTCAATATTTAAATATTATAAAATGTGAATATCTCAGTTTCAAAATCAATAACAATGGGAACTGTTTATTAAAAAACAGATACAGATATAGACTGGCCACGGAGATGCAGAGGCTGACAAGTATTCACTGGTTCAGTGCCAAACAAACAGTGGTTTGGACCAAATATGGTGCACAGTTAAATGAACAAGTATTATAATGTAAATTTGAATTCACGGAGCAATGAAATTGCGGAAGATGCCACGAAGAAAAGCAATTAACACAATCACTGTACTGTGGCAATATATCATCCTTCTGTCCAAATGGGGCGGGGTGGGGGAGGTGGGAGGTGGCAATATATTTTCCATGGGCACTGAATGAGTTAAGAACATGTGTCACAACACCAGCACGCAGATCACAACACCAGCACGCAGATCACAACACCAGCACGCAGATCACAACACCAGCACGCAGATCACAACACCAGCATGCAGGTCACAACACCAGCACGCAGATCACAACACCAGCACACAGATCACAACACCAGCACGCAGATCACAACACCAGCACGCAGATCACAACACCAGCATGCAGATCAACATGTGACGTGTGAGAACAAGCACCTCCTCCTGTGCCGACACACAGATGTCAGTCATGGACCATGTCACAATCACTAATGGGCAAAATCTGGACTTTTGAACTTCAATGTTAAGAACTGAAAAGTTACAAACTTAAATGTTACAAACTGAAAAGTTATGAACTCAAATGTTACAAACTTAAAAGTTATGAATTTAAAAGTTACAAATTTAAATGTTACAGAAAAATTTACAGAATACTGTGGAACAATACGAAGAAGAATTTCATGAAAATGTTTTTTTTTTTACAAAACCTGAACCAGGAAACAAGCTATCAGTCTGTGATGTGCTAGGACCACCACAAATGACAGCCTTATTGCAGGGAGGAATAGGTGGCTAGTCTATCTGTCTTTTAGCGTACAATGAACGCAGATGTCAAACCCTCGTCCGACCGATCACATGATCAGCGTATTCTTCTAGTCATTATATTAATTGGTCGTTCCCGCCAAGAAGAAACATACCGACATTAAGGAATGGTTCCTGGAAGAACTGGGGGTTCACCAGCCTGAAGATGGATGCAGGACATTGCAGGCACCTTAGGCAGGAGAGGTGGCAAGGAATTGAGAAACTTTTCAGCCGGCCGCGGGTGAGAGATTAACAATGCATTAAAAATGAGAAGTGTCAGATATTTAAATATAATTGTCAGTATATTTAACACTACTATATGGCATGGAACCTGGACATTGAATATGCAATTAGAAAATTGAATAGAGCCCTGGAGATGTGGATATACAGAAGAAAATGTCATATTTCATGGAAACAAAAACAATCAAATGCAGAGGTTCTAGAAAAACGGAATGAAAAGAGAGTTGATGACAGAAGTAAAAAAGAGGCAAGTTAAATATTTAGGCCATGTTAAAAGACATAACACTCTTATATAAACCACACTGGAGGGTAAGGTTGAAGGCAAGTGAGAAAGAGGTAGATAACAATACAAGTGGGAAGATAACATCAAGAGATGGACAAACATCAATCTGACAGAATTTACAGTCAGGGCGAGAGACAGACAGTGTTGGAGATCCATTGCAGGCAACCTTCATTGTGGAGACTGCACCTGATTGACTGATTGACGAGAGCTACATTCTATAGGACCCTGTTACTTTTGACAAAGAGAAATGCCCGGTACATCATCAAATGCTGGGTATTCAAAGAAATGACAGACATAGATGTTTGCACTGCTGACTCTGCACAATGCTGTTGTTGTAGACCATGTCCAGGTGCTTGTGTAGAAATGTGTGACATGTTCAAAGAATGATCTATCCCTGCCTCTTCTTCTAGGAACCATGTTTTCCAGTGCTGTCCTTTTTTAAGCCCCTGTGATATGGCCAAAGTATTTCAGCTTCTGAGACATGACACTGTTTATAAACCAGATTTCTTTCATGTTCAGATCTTGCAGAATGTCCATATTTGTCTACTTCCAGGTCCATGGTCTTCTAAGAATTATTTTGTTACATTTCAGTTCAAAAGCTTCAGTTTTCTTCTTTAGTGATTGTGAAAAGATCCATGATTCACAGATGCATGTTCTCAACATTTTTACTTCTATTTGTCATGTACTCAGGTTGTTCTATATGCACTGACAAAATATGATTTTGGGCATGTATTCAGGTTATTCTCAATGAATTGATGAAACATGATTTTGGGAACATTATGAGAAGAAATATAATAAAGAACTTGGTGACAACTTATAAGATTTGTGGGGGAGAGGGGTGGGGGGTGTAAGAACAAGGGAAAGGCAGAGAAGTAAATATCTAGATGGCTTGGCCATAAGGCATGGTTGAGACAAGAACACAGAGCTGATCCATGACTCTGGTGATCACGTGAGATGGCGAAACATGACTGACCACGCTTATTGGCATGGCACATGATGATGAAATGTTAGTCTGCTTATATTATTTGTGACATTTGGTCGTAGTTGTCGGCCATGATCATAATTCAGGTATTCTGTCAGAAAACTGGTAAAGAAATTCTTTAACATGCCACTTATCTATAAATCTAGTTTTAGGACTGTTCATAAACTTATTCTTGGAAAATTAATGATGCGGTTTCCCCTTGACTTCCAAATCAATGCAACAAATATGCTCTCAGATCTTATGGTAAAAATAGTTAGTTAGTTAGTTAGTCGACAGATCATCCTCGTTGCACATCGGACCATTCAGTCCATAAGTGCTCGGATCCCCTCCTCAGCAAATCCCGCAGCGTGTAGCGGCTAACGACGCCAGTTCTGTGTTGGTTTATCAATCTTCTTTGGCTTCCTGCGTAGTGTTCTTGTTTGGCCACCCCTCTTTTAATTTGCTGCTCTCGCAGTCTGGCCATTGTTGTAGATTCACAGTCATCACTTGGTTCTTGCAAAAGTCTCACTTCTCGTAGAGCATTCAGAATGTCAGCCTGGTCCATGGCGCGTCCGCCCTCCACAGTAGCCTCACCTGCGAGCTTGTCAGCCCGCTCATTTCCTTGTACTCCCGCATGACCTGGCACAAAGATGAAACTAATCTTTGCCAGCCGAGACCGCTCCAGAGGCAGCAACCATTCTCTTCGGATCGACCCCTCCTCTATCCTCTTGATCATGTTCACTGAGTCGCTAAGGAAACAAGCCCTAGTGAATGTCTGTGTCTCGAGCCATGTTATTGCTTTACTTACTGCCATGACTTCCATGGTCAGGCTACTTGTGGTTTCAGTGAAAGCACCAGAGTCCTCCTTCACAATTCTCCCTCCAGCCCATGAGCTTCTCACATGTCGGACGACCGACCCATCTGTGTAGATGACCGCGTCACTGTCTAGCGAATTCTCGAAAATCAACGCTTGTACTTCAGCCTCCACAGCAGCCGGATTTTCTTGTCTGCATTTTCTATCTAGTTGGATGCAAACTGAAAAGGATGTGCAGAAGTCTGTTGGCACTTGCACCCACTCCTCGCCAGGTTCTAAGTCCTCAAGTGAACACACCTGTTGAAGAATGTCTTCGGCTTGACCCATCCACGACCGTCCTCTTTTTAACCTGCTGCCCTTCACCTTCCTAATTTCACTATGCAGTGGATGCTGTGTGTTTGCGTTAATTCTGAGGTAGGCGCGTGCCCTGCAAACTTGCATTCTCTCTTCAATGGTTGGAAAATCAAGAAGGTAGCTCATCGCCCTGCATGCTGTATCTCTTGTACATCCAAGAATAATGCGCATAGCTTCATTCTGTATCCTTTCCATCCTTTCTATCTGCTTATGGCTGAGAGTCAGGATTGCCATTGCATACTCCAAAACAGACATGACCAGCCCCTCGTACAGAAGACATAGATGGCGCTGCTCACAGTTTGCTGCAGCCATCACCCGCATCGCTGCCAAGCCCCGCTTGGCCTTTGTTATCACCTGGTCTATGTGCACATTATAAGCTAGGCTTCGATCAAACCGTATCCCCAGGTAATTCATTGCCTGCGTTCTTTCCACCGTCTCTGAACACAGCATTACAGTTGGTGTTGGATTGTTGACAATATGATTATTCAACGAGAACCAAGTCACTGTTGCCTGTGTTGGGTTGACCATTGCCCCAGCTTCATCACACCAAGTTATGGTAAAAATAATCATACTGCAATAAAATGTATAGGTTATAACAGAGAAACAATATGGTGCTATCATAAGCTGTCATTTACTGCCTGAATAGTACCTTGCAGTGTATGGCAGGGTGGTCTTGAGCCTGAGGAATTAAGGCCGCCTGGCTAGTGCAGTCACAGCGAACTGTGCAGGTTGGCGTTTTCTTTTTGCCCCCAACAGAAAAAAAATCCACATCTTACCGAGGATTCGAACCTGGGTCTCCCGAAGGAGAAACTGACATTCTAGCCACTCTGTGATGTACCATTAATTTTATAACATGTTTATAACAGTATGTCTCCCTGGCCTAGGGGTTAGCAACTTTCTCCGTAATCCCGTATACTCTCGGGAGTAACGTTAGCTCTTCTAACCGCGTCGGTAACTTACGGGGTATGTGAGCCGGTCGCCCAGAAAGCAATGGCAAACTACTGAGCGTAATCTTGCCAAGAAATTAATAATCAGCTGAAAGATGCTGATGTTGACAGCGATGTCCTGTAAAGGATAAGCAAATATTTTTTTTTTAATAACAGTATAAAATAACGGAACATGTTGCTATCATCAGGTGTAATAATTCATTTTGACTAGACAGATTTTCGGATTATGTGGTAAAACAAATATATTGCACGCAAGCATGACTGTGTATTGATCATATATAAATAGATAAGTAATAAGTAAATGACACCTGTACAAAACACCAACTACATTTACCTGCCATCCCACAGAACTGTGTGACTTACTTATTGACTCGCCCTCGTACAATAGCAATTCAAATAATAACAATTATATGATCATAAAGTGTAATAATCAAATATAAGGAGACAAGTAATACAATAACAATACAAATAATTATATCATCATAAAGTGTAGTGATCACATGTAGGTAGGCAAGTAATACAATAAAAATTCAATTAATAACAATTATATCATCAAAAGTGTCAAAAATCAAATTTAAGAAGACAAGTAAATGTAAGCAGACAAGTTTAAAAAAATTTAAATAATAAACATTATATTAGTGCAAATTTTAACGATCAATGCCAATACCCAAGTAATACCATAACAATTACATCATAAAGTATAATATCAAATGCAAATAGACAAATTATACAATACAAATAAAAAAGCAATAGATAACAATTATATAATTGTAAATGCTTCTCTGGACATTGGATTGAAATCTACTCACAATGAAATAACTCAAACCCGTGCAGATAACACTACCATCTTCGGCCAAATCCGTGCCAGTTTGAACGTGCTGTGCCAAATCATGACCGGTACAACTATCTCGGAACCGTCATAATATCTGATGGAAGGTGCCTTGAAGAAATTAGAACAAGAACTGCTATTGTGAAAGTAGCCTATTGCAAGATGGAAAACATACTGACCAATAAAAAGATGTCAATTGCCATGAGAAAAAGAGAGTTGAAGTGCTACACTGAACCTTTACTTTTGTTTAGTTTAGTTTAGTTTAGTCGTTGGATCAACATCACGGCACACGGTTTAACCCATAAGTGCTCCGTTTTCCTCCTAACTATGTGAAGCGTGGACAATGAGCTGACAAGATGGACAATGAGCAGATAAGCTGAACAATATCCAATGGCTGTAGAAATGTGGTTTCTGTAGAAAATACACAGAAAACCATAGACACACAGAAAAACCAATGAGCAAGTCCTACAAGAAACAAATGAAAACCGTAAACTGATTAGAGAAATTAGACATAGACATTCATATTTTTGGGCGTGTTATGGGAAGAAATAAACTATAGAACTTGGGGACAACTGGCAAGATTGAAGGGAAAAGAACAAGAGGAAGGCAGAGAAGTAAATATCTGGGTGGCTTGGCTAAGTGGCATGGTTGAGACAAGAACACAAAGCTGATCCACAACTCTGGTGATCGTGTGAGATGGCAAAACATGACCGCCACACGCTTATCGGCATGGCACGTGATGATGATGGTGATAAGAATGTATTCCTTCAATGAACTTAAATAATAAGTTGCACAACTTGTCGCCTGGCATATTTTGCTGCATCTTGCCAGGTGCATACTGCAGTTATACATCATACGATACATAATGATACTTTTATTTTACAAGCAAAAACTTATTGAGAAGATATGAACAAGAGACTATTCCAGGAATATATGACACATTACAGACACAAACAATAAAAATAATTCATCAATCGATAAATAATGTACTTGACTAGATGACAAAAAATATACAAAATATGGTACATTTCCCTGATCCTTAATTTGGTGATATGTATCATAAGATGAAGTGAACTATATCCTTGGCTCGTTCTTTACCATGGAGTGATCATTCACATTTGATAACATCAACATTTCATTCGTAACTTTTAAAGAACAAGAGGGTTTGGTGAAAAATGTTCTCTAGAAACTTTCATTCACTCTTCAAGAAAAATGGGTTATGTCCATAGTTCTCGAAGCTATTCTTATTCTTCTGCTGTCCTCCATCCCCTAGTGATGCATAGTCCCCCAACCAACTCTTGCTATCTCCATGTTCTCCCTGTATTATTCATCTCTGTCTAGGTCAGCATGGCTAAATGGAAAAGAACATGTGTTCTTAAACATCCAATGTGCTGATGCCAAGATAAGGGGTTCAACCCCTACACCGGCCAGTTGGACTTTAAAAATATTGACTTCTCATCCTTAACTTGGGAACGTAAATTACAGGTACCTCTGTAGTCAGAGTGGGTTCGCCTGATACTGAAGGACACTGGTAAAAGGGGAAGCTAATTCACACGCAAAATTCAATTCAGTGCTATGATCCCAACGCCGCACGGCATGGACTATAAGAAGATTGGCAATACACAAGACACAAGGCTGTGGACAGACATGATCACCAACACCACATGAAGCATGGGCTATAAGAAGATTGGCAGCACACGAGACAGAAGGCTGTGAACAGGCATAATCACCAACGCCACATGACATGGGCTATAAGAAGATTGGCAGCACACAAGACACAAGGCTGTGGACAGACATGATCACCAACACCACATGAAGCATGGGCTATAAGAAGATTGGCAGCACACAAGACAGAAGGCTGTGGATGAACAGCATGGACTATAAGAAGCAGATTCTCTGCAGGTACCGGTTAATGAATGTCTGTAGTTTATCAGTAACCTTTTGAGCCATCCTTCATGTTTCTAATCCGCACAGCAGTAATGATTCATGTTAATGTTAAATATTCAAAGTTTAGTATTAGATTTAATTTCTTTTGACTATCACAAATTTTCTAGTGTTACAAAATCTTCCCATGCCTTTTGTATTTTAATTTTAACATCTCTACCTGTTCCCCCATCTTTGCTTCCAGGCTTTCAAGAGTAAAGAATACTAAAAACACTTTGTGATTTATGGAGACGTCAAACAACATTGTATACATGGTATAAAGTTAGTGAATAAATTAAAGTGATTAAACATATAAGGAATGTTGCTATCAATAACAACAGCAATAACAACAACTAGGAGTGACTGGCCAATCTGTGCTGTACTTGCTGATATAGGATGAGCAAGAGAAAGAAAATGCTTAAACTCAAGCATAAACTTAAGCCATTTATATTTCAAGGAATAAAATATAAGTAAGTTGGTACAGAATCAAACAGAATGACCAAAGCCACTAACACCTCATTGAGTAACATGTGATAACTTGAGCCATAAACATACAAGGAAGTAACATTAAGTTAGCTGGTATAAAATAACTTAAACCATATATATATATCTCACAAAGTAACTTACAAAAAGGTACTTGGTAGAGAATAACTGAAGCTATAAATATCTCACAAAGTAACCTACAATAAGATACTTGGTGGTGGTGTTTGTCCATCAAGAATGACGATGACCATTCATTTCATCCAGTGGGGTTGAAAGTATGGAGCCGTGAGTTCTAAGATGGCTGATAAGACCTATTTTGGCTCGAAATGTTCTTTGACAATGTGGACAAATGCTTGACATTCCAGAATGAGGATCTCCTGCAGTGGTTTTTCTGTCCAGCCTTTTCTTCACAGCTCTTGCAGTTCTGGTTGCTTCACAAGTGACTGCACCCTTATGTAATGATGTACGCCACGAATTACGGTCTTTAGCAGCAGTCTCCCAGGTGTCAAGATGAATTCCAAAAGCTTTCGGTATTTGGTAGAGAATAACTGAAGCTATAAATATCTCATGAAGTAACCTACAATAAGATACTTGGTGGTGGTGTTTGTCCATCAAGAATGATGATGACCATTCATTTCCTCAAGTGGGGTTGAAAGTTTGGAGCCGTGAGTTCTAAGATGGCTGATAAGGCCTATTTTGACTCGAAATGTTCTTTGACAATGTGGGCAAAGAATGCTTGACGTTCCAGGAGATGGATCTCCTGTAGTGGTTTTTTTTTGGTGTCCAGCCTTTTTTTCCACAGCTCTTGCAGTCCTGTTTGCTTCACAAGTAACTTCACCCTTGCGTAATGATGTAAACCATGAATTTTGGTCTTTGGCAGCAGTCTCCCAAGTGTCATGATGAATTCCAAAAGCTTTTAGTGAGATCTTCAGTGTCTTTACAGAATTTCCTCTGGACGCCTTCGGAGCGTTTACAACAGCGCAGCTCACCGTAGAAAAATTGATACTTGATAAAGAACAACTTAAGCCATAAATATGTCACAAAGTAACTTACAATAAGATACTTGATACAGAATAACTTAAGCCATAAACATCTTTACATTCTTCTTGCAGCCCGCCACACTTCTGTGAACACCAGGCACAGCTTCCTCCACCTTTTCAAGACCGCCCGCAAGTAAATCCATGCCATTGCCAGTCAACAACCTCAGCTCATCTAGCAGCTGTTCCGATTCCTTCAAAGCCTTTTCCAGCTTTTCATCATAGACATCATCTTCTTCTCTGCACAGTAAGATACCAATGTCCCTTGGAAAGTTTAACCCTCTGAAATCTAGAGGGGACATTGTCCCTGTACAACCTTCATCTAGCTGTGGAAACAGTGATGCTAAGGACTCCAGGTTCAATTCTGCCTTATCCAGGATTTTGTTTAGCAAGCCAGTTCTCTTCCACATGGAAATATCTATCCCTGGTTGGTTAGTTTGATCTTTCTTGGATTTCAGCTGTTGCCAAAGTCCTTGAATTTGCCAAGTTGGATCATTCTCTTGACTCACGTTCCCAATACTGCATTCCGCCTCCAATTCTAGGCACAAATTCTGGAATTTGCTATTAGAATTCTGGAATTCAGTCTTATCTCTTTCTAATATTTGACAGACATTCTGAAATTGTATATTATCATCATCCAGTTCTGGGCACACATTCTGGAGTTTGCTAATAGAATTCTGGGATTTGCTATCAACAGTCTGGAAGCTTTCATCATCCTCTAGTTCTAGATATATATTCTGGACATTGCTATTATCATTTTCCAGTTCTGTACACGAATGCTGGACTTTGCTATTATCACTCTCTAGCTGTGGATATACATTCCGGACATTGCTATCATCATTTTCTAGTTGTGGATATACATTCTGGACAATGCTATCATTTTCCAGTTGTGGATATACACTCTGGACACTGCTATTATCATTTTCCAGTTCTGTACACAAATGCTGGACTTTGTTATTATCACTCTCTAGCTGTGGATATACATTCCAGACATTGCTATCATCATTTTCCAGTTGTGGATATACATTCTGGACATTGCTATCATCATTTTCCAGTTGTGGATATACATTCTGGACAATGCTATCATCATTTTCCAGTTGTGGATATACACTCTGGACATTGCTATTATCATTTTTCAGCTGTGTGCATACATTCTGAACTTTGCTATTATCGCTCTCCAGCTGCAGATATATATTCTGGACATTGCTTTTATCCTTCTCCAGTTGTGGATATACATCCTGGACATTGTTTTTATCATTCTTCAGTTGTGGATATACAATATGGACATTGCTATCATCATTTTCCAGTTGTGGATATACATTCTGGACATTGCTATCATCATTTTCCAGTTGTGGATATACATTCTGGACAATGCTACCATTCTCCAGTTGTGGATATTCACTCTGGACATTGCTATTATCATTCTTCAACTGTGTACATACATTCTGAACTTTACTATTATCGATTCCCATGTCAGGATACATAACATTAATTTTGGCAGCATCCATTTCTGATTTCTGACAAAGCTTTTTGCCTCTGTTACTATTCAGTCCCTGGCAACTGTTCTCAGCTTTACTATTGTTACTTTCTTGTGCATGATGTATGCTACTATCTCTATCAATATCACACATTAGTTCTTGATCCCTATTCTCTCCTTTGTTGTTATCACAAAGATTACCACAGAACATAATACTAGCTTTATTTTTATCGATTTCCACTTTCTGACAATGTTTCTTGCTTCCAAAATTACAACTCTCCAGTTCTTTGCTGGTGTCGTTCGCATTTTCATTTTGGAATGCCAACTGCAAAAATCTGGCATCTGAACTGTCTTGAACCTGGCCTATAAATTCAGCTCTGTGACTAGTAGGTTCACCGAACAGCTTATGATTTGCCAGGCAGGATTCTTCTCCTACCGGTGACAAGACATTCATATTTGTATCTGATGCATTTGTTGTGAGATTGCTTTCAGTGTTGACAGCAATCTGCACATCTGAATACGAAGTTGAAGTTTCCAGTGATGAATCAGTGTCAGAATAATGTTCATTCATATCCTGATCCTTGTATAAATCTGGAACATTCTGAGTAATTTTATATTTATTCCTGTCTCTTGAAATGTGTTGAAAGGTTAGAAGACTTTCATTCCCATCAATTCCATATTGTTTAGCAAATTCTGGAACATACTGAGAACTTTCTTTATTATCAGAAGCCTGGCCTCCTGAGGCAGAACACTGGATGCCTTTTGAACTAATCAACGCCAGGCATTCCTGTTTGGTTCTTGTTTTTCTTCTCACATCGGGAGTCATACTTTTGGTAGGTGCCATGACCTTGAGGTCTCTACAGAATTCATCTTTATTCTTCACACTTGTCTGTGCCCTGGAGGTCAAGGTTCTGCTACAGGCTTTGGAGCTGTAATGTGGTAATAACTGCTCTGTCCTGGAATCTTTTGACAAGTGGGGAGACTGGATACAAGTCCTGTTGAATGAAGAATGAACATTGTCTTGTGGAACTGCTCGTACTTTCTTTTTGTTCGGAAGTGGAAAATCATTCCGTGTTCCATCTTGTTCATTTATGGACAAGCTGTCTGCTGTTTTTCTTTCACAAATTTTTCTGTTGTCTATTCGGCCCGATGATGATAATTTATGCATACCTTGAGGGTCTGACATTTTCCTTACCAACTTTATTTCCTTGTTCTCAACTTCTTGTGCCAGCAAATTTTTCGTTGATGTGCTAGGATATTTAGCAGGAGTTTTATTTGTGGATATCACTGTTTTGTTTTTATTTCTGCACTGTGCTGAGCCAGACTTTTCCAAGTCAGTTCTCCGTGGACTGGTGTTACGAGACTTGTGTGAAAAGGGATGAAATGCTGATAAACGAGGGTCTACAATCTCAGAAGATCTGGTTTCTGACTGGCATGTGGATTTTCCAGAACTAGAGACGGCATGTCTTGTATGTTTTGGTATTGCTTCAGAACTAACAGAATATGCACCAAGTCTACTGTTTCCAGAATCTCTATTTAAAACTTCCCTAAAACTTTTTGTGCGACTGGGAAAACTGTGTTGACCTGCTTCGGGTTGTCTATTCTTGGCTTCCTTGATCTTCTTAAGGTTTTCTGTGTCACCTGTCAACAAGCTTTGGCTGCAGGCTTCTGACCTCTGGCCACAGTTACCAACCTGGTGTCTCCTGTCAACCGTCACAGCCATCCTGTGATCACTGCCACCAGCTGCAGATGTACATCTCAAAGGATTGTCATCTAAAAATAGTGAAATAAACAAAAGTTAGTAGTCAGATATGGCTGAGCTATCATATGACAGTAGATGGTACTACCTGTTTTCCGTCAGCGCTGAATGTTGGGCAGCAGTCACCAAACCCGACACCCTATATGGTATCAATGGCTTCAGGCAGATGGATGCAACTGGAAGAGTACAAGCTTTATCCTGGTGCAAGAACATGCAACCTAAAGACTAAATGTCTTGGCAGGGCAGATTAGACCCTAAGACTTGGTCGGCAACTGGTCTAGGATCGAAGCTCCGACAGATGGACAGTTAGAGCATTGCTTTGCTTATACAGCAGCCTCTGCAGCTTGTTTTATTCCAGACGTATTGGTGTTATCTTTCCTCTGGAGTAAACTAGGCAGATCGAGATAGGGATCATGCAACATAGGCAACACAATTTCTCTAAGATTCAGCCCAGGTTTTATGCTTTGGTGGGGTTATTATACCTTTTTCGAAGCACAATAACTATCATCTGTCAAGACTTCAAGGTGTCAGTAACAGCAGTATAAAGAACTTGAAGTCATAGCAGACTACAAATTCTCCGCAATTGCTCCATTTTATATGTAAATTAACTTCTGAATTCTGAAAATAACTCGGCAGTGCCAAAATTAGCAAGTAAAATGTTTTAACAGAGGCAAAGACACAAAATAAAAAAAGATGTCGATTGCAACAAGACAAAGAGTGTTGAAATAACCAATGAGCAAGTCCGAGAAACAAATGAAAACTGTAAACTGAGTGGAGAAATTGGACAAGGAAATAAGAAGAAATAAACTGGAGAAATTAGTGACAACTGGCAAGACTGAGGGGAAAAGAACAAGGGGAAGGCAGAGAAGTAAATACTTGGATAGCTTGGCCATATGGCATAAATGAGAAAAAAAACACAGAGCTGATTCACGACTGGTGATCGTGTAAAATGACGAAACATGACCGCCCACGCATCTCTGTACAGCACGTGATGATGATGAAGACACAAAACTAACTGATCAAAAAGAGGCAGAAAACAGTCAAGGACCATCTTTCATACATGGGTACATGGTGCTAGCCTCATATTTTATCGACCAATCAGCACTTGGGGAGAACAGAAACACTGGAATCTATTGCAACAACTGGAAATATTAATGGAACAAGTTAAGTTAGTTGCATATCCTTTACAGGACTTTGTAGTCAGCCCCAGCATTTTTTGGCTGTGTGTGATTTCTCGGCAAATTTACGTTCACTAGTTTGCAAATGCTGGTCTCCATGGCGAACAGCTTATGAATGCGGTTCGTGATTCTGTATACCTGCGTTCAAAACAGCTGCACGCGATTTGGCAGCAGACAGCATTATTTACGTAAATGGTATGGGTGCCGGTCATTCAGAAAGCAATGGCAAACTACTGAACGTGAATTTGCCAAGACAACAACAGCAAAAGATGCTGACGTTGACTGCAAACGTTCTGTAAAAGGTTATGCAACTAACTAACTAACTAAGTTTGCCAATGCTTTCTAAACAACCAGCACTCATACCATTGTATGAAAACCAAAGCAAGGTGGTCTGCTGCTAAATCACCTGCAACTGAGTTTCGACCACAGTATGCGGGATTACAAATTGCATCTGCAATCCCTTCGCCACAGAGCCGGAAATGGAACAAGAGAAAGAGGAAACCAGAGAGAAGAGAAGATGCTTGACAGGCTTTCTTAGTGGCATAAACAAATAGCACATAATCTGATACGCTCTGCTAGAGACGATGAGATGTCGTTGGTTAGGTGGGAAGTTGATTGGTTGGGTAGTTAGCTGAGAACTCTCTGCAAAACTGAGTTTAAACTCATTTAACTGATTCAGTGCCAAACAAGTTTAGTTTAGTTTAGTCGTAACAAAAAGTAAGTTACGACCAGACATGGTACACAATTAAATGAACAAGGATTATAATGAAGTTTCCTTTCACTGAACATTTATACTCTTATGAAATAAATCACTATCATTGACTTTAATAATGAGAGTGCTGAAGTGCTATATAGAACCTGTTTCGCTGTATGGCTGTGAATCTTGGAATGTAAATGAACATATTAGGAAGACCTTAGAAGCAACAGAGATGTCATTCCTGAGACAGATGTTGCAAATTTCTTAGACTGCTAAAGTAACTAACAACGATTGGTTGGAAGAGGCTAATGAAACTAGAACACTATATACAACAATAAGAAAGAGACAAACAGCTTTCTTTGTTCATGTGATGAGAAGAAAGGCATTGGAGAGCATCATGACAACTGGAAAGATTGAGGGGAAGAGAGGCAGAGGCCGACCAAGAGAAATGACGTTGGATGGATTGAGACGGTGGCATTGAGGAATATCAACAGCAAAGTTGATCCAGAAAACCAAAGACTGAGATCTGTGGAGAGCCATGAACGCCTAAACCAGCTGGCATGGCACTTGATGATGATGATAAGCATTGAAAGTGTGGAAGATACCAAGAAACATAAATAATGACACGATGACCCTAGTATGGCAAAATGTCATCCTTGTGTCCAAATGGAAGATCACATTTGGGATATTATCCTTTGGCCTTGGATCATTTAAGCCTAAAATGCATTACTATTGAGGTACTCTAAACCCTGAATAAGGCTTGTATCTATCACAATAAGGCTGATGTGGCAACTTTTTTCCTGACCAGATACAAAACACATTTTCCACAAGGATGTGCAGCAAAGGTCTTCTTCCCCTCTCCAAGCCCATAATTTAGCAGGGTGTACAAGACTGTTACTGAAACTTTGCATCTGTGGAGAACGAACAAACTTTATTTCCAAAGGGTTAAGAATTGGGCACGTATACCCATCGGACATCCTGCCCTTCTGATCTTTCCGCTCTCATACAGAGGCATAATTAGATGTAACCAGGTGATGGTTCAGCACAAAATAGATATGGACAAGCAGGACACCCATGCCAGATGGCAAGGCACTTGATGAAATTGTGGCCTATTCAGTTACTATGAATTGAACCAGGTATACTGTGCTACACGAGACTGAGGTGGACGACGTAACCCTCTAGGCCACTAAGCCTGTCTCTCCATATTAATTTTAATAATTCTATTATTATTTATTACATGTTAAGTTAGTTGCATATCCTTTACAGGACGTTGCAGTCAACACCTGCATATTTTGCTGTTGTAATGTAATCTCTTGGCAAGTTGCTGTTTACGTTCAGTAGTTTGCCATTGTTTCTGAACGATCAGCACCCATACCATTTAGTAATAAACCAAAGCAAGGCGGTCTGCTGCCAAATTGCCCGCAGCTGTGTTTCGAACGCGGGTATGCGGGAGCACGAACTGCGTCCGTAACCCCTTCGCCAGTGCATTCATTTTCATTTCATTAACACATGAGAAATTAAAATAAATTCATAGGAATTAATAATTCATTGGCACTGATTAGAAGACAAAGCAAAAGGGTAGAAATTAGAGGCTTTTAATGCCGGTCAATAACGCACTTATTCTTCATTTTACTTATTTTCAATAACGTATTTCAGTTAGTGAATATCTTTAAAACGACGAAAAATAAATACATACAGAATTATTAGTTCGATCGGAAGCCTAGCTTAGCCTGTGACCTGTCCAGCAACTCAGATGAGAAATGGCAAATGCTGAGAAAGATTATTTTTTAGTTTGTAGATAATGTTATCGCATCAGTTGACAGCCCCGCGGCATTAACAACCAATTAAACTTCCTGACAACAAAATATGTGCGGTATATTGCATGCCTACCTCGAGCAACAAGGTTTCGTCGTGTACTTTGACCGGCAACCATTAGCCCCGTCGTCTGCTTGGGTCTCCATCTTGTCGCCATTTGGTCAACAGGTACAGCTCCGTACATCGGTTTTGTTCAAGACCCCGAAATGTTCAATTCCCGAGGGACATCTCTATACAGAAAAATCAATGGCTAGCGAACCGCCGAGGACATTGCATTATTTATTTCTAAATGCTACATGTCCATTGTAGGACGTTGTGATCAACCTCAGTTTGATTGTGGAGGCAATTTTACGTTTAGTACATTAGAGGGAAACTTTAAAAAATTCGTGGAGAAGAGAATTACAGAGATGAATAATAATATTGGGAGGGCATGGGGGAGCTGCAGGAGATAACAAGAGATAGGGAGGGCTAGCGTGGTTTGGTTGAGGACCTATTCCCCCAATGAAGAAGAAGAATAAGAATAAGAAGAAGAAGAAGAAGAAGAAGAAGAAGAAGAAGAAGAAGAAGAAGAAGAAGAAGAAGTTTGCCACTGATGTCTGAAAGAGAAGTCAACCCCTTAAATCCAACTGACTGGTGTGTGGGATGAATTACGATGAGTTATGAATTGGCAAGTTTGATTAAAGATTACTTTCATTACTCACGGATATTTCTAACTTCCTCCAGTCTCCAACCATAGATCATAGAGTATTTTATTTCCAGCACTGTGCACGTACTTCTAACCCCCGGCCAGAATTTGAAAATGTTACACATTTGTCATCATCATCATCACTTCCAGTATTGCCGTCAAGCGCCGTCGGGAGGAATAGTTGACATTCCAGTGCCCATTGGTCAGCAATGGCTGAATGGATAAGAACGCGTGTCCTTAATCAGGTGTGCTGATGCCGAGGTAAGAGTTTCAACCCCTACAGCGGACAGTTGGGCAAAGATGTTGACCTATCGTCCTTGACTTGGGGACGTAAATTACAAGTACCTCTGAAGTCGGAGTGGGTTCGCCCGATGGCGAGGGACAATGCTATTTTAAAAGGGAAAGCTAATCCACACGTAAACATTCAGTCCAGCACCACTAGAAGTAGTGTATATGGACTATGCGTGAACTCAAATTGAGCGAGTGAAAAAAAAAAATGCCAGCGGCCGATGGATGACACTGGCTTGTGTCATTCCATACAGTGTCTGTGATGTCGCCAATTCATTTTCTTCTCGGGCGTCCTCTTGCTCTCATATTATAGTATTAGATCTTATTTGGTTCCAAATTGTCGTTACAGCCGGGGACGCAGAATTGAGTGTGAGCGGCCAACCTTGCAAAATACTCCCATCGCTTGTGCACTCATCACTTCTGGCAGCAAATGTCCAACTCCTGGCCTTCACGTGGCCAAAATGTTTTAATTATCCAGCAGGAGAAGGGGTGACGGCGAATCTCTGGCACTGTAAAACCAGACTCTCTTTTGACCATATTCGCTTCCGTTGTTATTTATCTGGTCTATTATAAACTTTATATACGGCATCATTATCATCATGTGCCTGCTAATAAACGTGAAAGGTAATGTTTCGTTATCTCGCATGATCACCAAAGTTGTGAATCACCTCGGTGTACTTGTCTCAATTATGCCGTGTATCATCTAGATCAGTGTTTCCCAACCTTTTTTGTACCATGCCCCACTTAAGCCTTTCTAAAATTCATATTGCCCCCCTCCCCCGCCCCATGCCCCCCCCCCCCCCTCAACATATACATTATTTTTAATATTCAAAAATTGAAATGTTCACTAAAGAAACTTGAATGATAGGTTTTAGGAAGAAATTACTAGGTAATTATTGAGCAAACACAGTAAGTAAGTTTTCAAAACATATAATGGAGAACTGAAATTCAAGTACAAAATAATTTTAATGAAAGATTTTTCTATATTATTTTAATTATTAGTAATTATTTATTATTTAAATTTAGTGAGATCCTTGCGCTTGATGCTTGCTGCAAAGAGATCTTATGTTAGGTTCCAATTTAGTTAACTTCAGTCTCAAGTCTCCCCGTTTTGTTATATTCAGCCGATGTCTTCCATTTTCGAATTGCCCCCCTTAACAGTCAAATTGCCCCCCTGTGGGGCGTGGGCCCCACGTTGGGAAACACTGATCTAGATATTTATATCTCTGTAATTTGCGAAATACGATGTTCTAGGCCAGAGATTCCCAAACCACGGCTCGCGGGCCACTTGTGGCTCGCCAGTTGTTAGTAAGTGGCACGCGAGTCTTCGTTATTTAATACTAGCTGACCCTGCCCGGCTTCGCCCAGACCCTGGTGGGGAGCATCTCATTTAATTCATATAAGTAGTCATATAAGTTCTCGTTCCCGTTACCGACTGTCTGTCTGTCTGTCTGTCTGTCTGTCTGTCTGTCTGTCTGTCTGTCTGTCTGACCCGGCCCGGCATTGCCCAGCTCCTGGTGTGGAGCATCTCATTTAATTCATATAAGTAGTCATATAAGTTCTCGTTCCCGACTATCTGTCTGTCTGTCTGTCTCTCCCTCCGTCTCTCCCTTCCTCCCTCTCTGTCTGTCTGTCTGTCTGTCTGTCTGTCTGTCTGTCCCTCTGTCTGTCCCTCCATCCCTGTCTGTCTGTCTGTCTGTCTGTCTGTCTGTCTGTCTGTCTGTCTGTCCGTCCGTCCCTCCCTTCCTCTCTGTCTGTCTGTCTGTCTGTCTGCCTGTCTGTCTAATCATTTATTGGTTGCGGTTAGAACAACCTTAGATAAACGAAGACCAACTTACAAAAAGCATTAGAAAGAGCACTTGAAAGATCTTTACATCTTCCCCAACAATTAACTTGGGTAAATGGAGCGGCGGCAGCAGCATCAGCAGAAGAAGGGAAAGGAGGAGTAGACAACTGCAGCGAAAAGGTGGGTCTGTCTATCTATCTGACCCGGCGTGGCTTCGCCCAGCTCCTGGCGGATAGTGTCTCATTAAACTCATACAACAAAAAAAGTAACTTAAAAGAATGTCCTTCCACACACCATCCATTATTTTTAATGAAAACTCTTTCTAATCATCTGCATGACTACAGTAACTTCTTAAGCAAAAAAAGATGAGTTACAATGTTATGCATTGTGCATTATTTTTATGAAAACTTTGAAAATGCCTTACAGATTGTATCATTATTTATTATAACTCATATGCCGGTACATAACTATGGACACAGAGTTTATAAATCTTTGAAAACGATGCCACAATATGACTATAAGTTATACAGAAAAGTTATGCCCCTTGAAATAACTTTTACAGAGTTAGGTCCCCTGAGATATATGAAATTATAATGAAAAATGAAATAATACTGAGTAAGCAGGCGATTTCACACTAAAAAATATCACAGTTTGCAGCTCTGGAATGAAAGGAAGGCGTGTAGAAAATTTCATCTCAATCGGATGGGCCGTTCGCGAACGCATAAAGGACATACATAGATACATACATTTGGACGGAGATTGCCTTTTATATATAAGACTAGCTGACCCGGCCCGGCTTCGCCCAGTCCCTGGTGGGGAGCATCTCATTTAATTCATATAAGTAGTCATATAAGTTCCCGTTCCCGTTAACGACTATCTATCTGTCTGTCTGACTGTCTGTCTGTCTGTCTGTCTGTCTGTCTGTCTGTCTGTATGTATGTCTGTCTTTCTGTCTGTCTTTCTGTCGGTCTGTCTGTCTGTCTGTCTGTCTGACCCGGCCCGGCATCGCCCAACTCCTGGTGTGGAGCATCTCATTTAATTCATATAAGTAGTCATATAAGCTCCCGTTCCCGTTCCCGACTATCTATATGTCTATATGTCTGTCTGTCTATATGTCTGTCTGTCTGTCTGTCTGTCTGATCCGGCCCGGCTTCGCCCAGCCCCTGATGGCGAGCATCTCATTTAATTCATATAAGTAGTCATATAAGTTCCCATTCCCGACTGTCTGTCTGTCTGTCTGTCTGTCTGTCTGTCTGTCTGTCTGTCTGTCTGTCTGTCTGTCTGTCTGTCTGTCTGTCCGTCCGTCCGTCCCTCCCTTCCTCTCTGTCTGTCTGTCTGTCTGTCTGCCTGTCTGTCTAATCATTTATTGGTTGCAGTTAGAACAACCTTAGATAAACGAAGACCAACTTACAAAAAGCATTAGAAAGAGCACTTGAAAGATCTTTACATCTTCCCCAACAATTAACTTGGGTAAATGGAGCGGCGGCAGCAGCATCAGCAGAAGAAGGAAAAGGAGGAGTAGACAACTGCAGCGAAAAGGTGGGTCTGTCTATCTATCTGACCCGGCGTGGCTTCGCCCAGCTCCTGGCGGGTAGCGTCTCATTAAATTCATACAACAAAAAAAGTAACTTAAAAGAATGTCCTTCCACACACCATCCATTATTGTTAATGAAAACTCTTTCTAATCACCTGCATGACTACAGTAACTTCTTAAGCAAAAAAAGATGAGTTACAATGTTATGCATTGTGCATTATTTTTATGAAAACTTTGAAAATGCCTTACAGATTGTATCATTATTTATTATAACTCATATGCCGGTACATAACTATGGACAAAGAGTTTATAAATCTTTGAAAACGATGCCACAATATGACTATAAGTTATACAGAAAAGTTATGCCCCTTGAAATAACTTTTACAGAGTTAGGTCCCCTGAGATATATGAAATTATAATGAAAAATGAAATAATACTGAGTAAGCAGGCGATTTCACACTAAAAAAATATCACAGTTGGCAGCTCTGGAATGAAAGGAAGGCGTGTAGAAAATTTCATCTCAATCGGATGGGCCGTTCGCGAACAAATAAAGGACATACATAGATACATACATTTGGACGGAGATTGCCTTTTATATATAAGATAATATATTTCAATAATTTCATAATAATGCACTCGGAGCGCCCCGTCAGCGTGCGATAATTTACTCTGCTCGTGGTTGTTATGTTCAGATATTATCGAATGCGCCTGTTCAGTTCGCAACCTTCAGCTGATCATACGATTTCATTCTGGCGACTATTGTCAGTAAAACAATTTAAACACTTGCGTTTATTCGCCTAGAGATACATTTGTGGTTTTGTTTCGACTTACAGATGCGAGCAGTCATTTTCCGCAATAGCCGTTATGAAAAAAAAAAAAATCCAGAATCGCCGACAGTAACCTAGCTGCACGTATGACTTTGGGTCGACAGATTTGTGTCCAGACATTGATAAACTGGCATCTTAACTTAAGTAACTGGTTATGAAGAACGGTTACAATTGTAAATTAATTACATTAATCGCGATTTTTTTAAACTGATTTAAAATGTATTGTTAAATAAACTTTTTATTTTAAACCACATAATAAAAAAAAAAAAATGACCACAGTGTGGTACTGACACTGACTGCCTTTAAAGTTTTAGAATTTTGTTGACGAAAGTTAAGAAAGGTAAGAATGACACTGCACGACTTTTATAATTTTATAAAGTTGTGGCCCGCTAAACTACCGAAAATAGTAGATATGGCCCTCTGCTTGAAAAGCTTGGGAACCACTGGTCTAGATATAGCATTCTTATGAGTTGTATTACATGTGGTAGAAAGCCCATATTCCTCATGATTTCCCAAAGTTTCTGATGTTGTACACAGTGAAATGCCTTTGAATAATCCACAAAACATGAGAATAGGTTTACATTAAATTCTCTGCACTTCTCTATTATTGAACGCATAGTGAGAATGTGATCTCTTGTTCCTCTTCCTTGTCTAAATCCAGCTTGAACCACGTTAATTTCTTCTTCCATTTTCTTACGAAGTCTTCCCATTATGATTTTTAGTAGAATTTTGCTTGCATGACTGATCAGGGCAACAGTTCTATAATCAATCAATCAATCATGTGCCATGCCGGAAAGCGTGGGCGGTCATGACTCGCCATTTCACTCGATCACCAGAGTCATGGATCAGCTCAGTGTTCCTGTCTCGTCCATGCCACGTGGTCAAGCCATCCATGTATTTTCCTCTCGGTCTTCCTCTTGGCCTATTCCCCTCGATCTTGCCAGTTGTCAATAAGTTCTCCAATCCATTTCTTCTCATAACATGTCCAAAACATTTTTACTGTCTTCGTCTAATTTCTCTAATCAGTCTACTATTTTCATTTGTTTCCTGTAGTACTTGGTCATTGGTTTTTCTATCTGTCCATGGCACTCTTTGCATTTCCCTCAGAAACCACATTTCTGTAGCCATCAAATATTTTTCAGCTTGACTGCACATTGTCCAAGTTTCACATCCATACAAAAGAACAGGCTCTATGTACCCCCTCAACACTCTTTTTCTCATTTCAATTGACATCTTTTTATTGGTCATAATGTTTTTCATCTTACTAAAGGTTACTTTCGCCATGGCGATTCTTGTTCTAATCTCTTCAAGGCACCTCCCATCAGATGTTATGACTGTTCCGAGATAATTGTACCGATTCACTTGTTGAAGAATATTCCCATTTACTTGTATATTACATTGTGGTACTTCGTTCTTCCTAGTGACGACCATAACCTGTGTCTTCTTACAATTTAACTCCAACCCCAGTGTCAGCAACCCACTTGCGACAGGCATACAAGGATTCCCTTCTTTTGCACTAAACGAAAGTGACAACTCGTCTTATTTGCAAAAGGATACATTTTTATTCGGAGCAGATCATACAATAGCTCCACGAGCGGAATACCACAACGGTATTAAACATTTTAGAATGTGATGACGATAAGATGGAATGAGGAAATAATATAAATATTATAACTACTGAAGCTAAGCTAGACTATTATAACTATTGTACTGTCCTTCACAACTACAAAGTATCCCTAGCGGATACACGTCTGATTCCTACGCCGTCCCGGTCTCTGTCTGAGCACGCTGAGCGTGGCATGTTCAGCCACGAGCAATTCAGCTCAGCATGCGTTAGTTGGTTTACGTGCTGGGCACTGGGCTGTGTTGACCAAAGTTACTTGGTCCTTACCTCGTGACCTCGGTTTCCCAGTTTCTTGGGTAACACCAGCTCCTCTGCACTGGTTG
>JACEFZ010021932.1:0-67500 GCA_014155875.1 Cepaea nemoralis | reverse complement strand
CTCTCTCTCTCTCTCTCTCTCTCTCTCTCTCTCTCTCTCTCTCTCTCTCTCTTCCATCTTTCTTTTCTGTGCCTACATATTCCAACTATATTGCCAGGGATCTGATTTTAAAACTACCACTGGATGATTTGATCCTCAAATACGTTGTATAACAATCAACCTTACTGCCCCGAATTCATAGGGAACAGTATGAGTGAAGCTTCGTATTTGTAGACCGACCGACCCCGCATACATCAGGGGCGTGTCGTAGGCACTTTTCCTCTCTCTCTCTCTCTCTCTCTCTCTCTCTCTCTCTCTCTCTCTCTCTCTCTCTCTCTCTCTCTCTCTCTCTCTCTCTCTCCATCAGGCTTCTCTGTACCCACATATTCCAACTATATTGCCGGTGGTCTGATTTTAACACAACCACTGGGAGATTTGATCCTCAAATTCGGGGTATAGGAATTAACCTTACTGCCTCTATTCCATAGAGAACAGTAGAAGTGAAGCCTCGCATTTGTAGACCTACCCACTCTGCATTCCTCATGCGGTATATCGCATGCAGTTTTCCTCTCTCTCTCTCTCTCTCTCTCTCTCTCTCTCTCTCTCTCTCTCTCTCTCTCTCTCTCTCTCCTTACATCTTGCTTCTCTGTGCCTACCTAATTCACTTGCATTACCAGTGGTTGGATCTCACACAGCCCCATCAACTCGTACACTGGACGAGTGGCTCCTGAAGTGTGCTTTGTAACAATCAACCATACTGACTATTTCATAGGGTACAGTACGAGGGAAACGTCGTACGTGTAGACTGACGCGCCCCACATGCCTCATGTGGTATATCACAGGCACTTCTCCTCTCTCTCTCTCTCTCTCTCTCTCTCTCTCTCTCTCTCTCCTTACATCTTTCTTGTCTGTGCCCACCCACTTCACTTGTATTACCAGTGGTTGTATCTCACACAGCCCTAACAACTCAAACACTGGGTGAGAGGCTCCTAAAGTGTGCTGTATAACAATCAACCATACTGACTATTTCATAGGGTACAGTACGAGGGAAACGTCGTACACGTAGACCGACGCGCCCCACATGCCTCATGTGGTATATCACAGGCACTTTTCCTCTCTCTCTCTCTCTCTCTCTCTCTCTCTTTCTCTCTCGCTCTCTCCCTCTCTCTCACCCTCTCTCTCTTTCACCCTCTTGCTCTCTCCCTCTCTCTCTCGCTCTCCCCTCTCTCGCTCTCTCTCCTCCTCTCTCACTCCCTCTCTCTCGATCTCTCTCCCTCTCTCACTCCCTCTCGCGCTCTCTCTCTTGCCCTCCCCCTCTCTCGCTCTCACCCTCCCTCACTCTCTCCCTCTCTCTCCCCCTCTCTCCCTCCCTCTCTCTCCCCCTCTCTCTCTACCTCTCCCCCTCTCTCTCCCTTTCTCTCTCCCTCCCTCTCCCTCTCTCTCTCCCCCTCTCTCTTCTCCCTGCTTATCTTTTTCTCTCTATCTCTGATTGTGTCTGCCTGCCTGTTATTATTGTCTGTTCTGTATACCCGTCGGTGCTGTCAGTAATAAAACTAATATCTGTTCATTATGTATGTCAGCCACTCCTGTCTAGCCTGTCCTACTACTAGGCGGGTCCACCGGGTAGCGGATGGTGTAGTCGCCTCTAAACATTTTGGCTAGGCATTCGCTGTGAATATGTTGAATAAGTAGCCATGTACCAACACAAGCGGTGGTCACTGAGGGGAGACGAGTTAGTTGGTGGGGCAGCGACCTCTATAAAATACCTCAACACTCCACGACGTGGCCATCGTCGGGTAAAAGGCACTATATATAACCACTTCCCCTTGCTGCCTTGCAGAATATATCTTTAGACAAAGGCTATTGGAGTCAACCATACACAAATTAGTAACAAGTTTCTTCGATCGTGGACATGTAATAACAGATGATGGCAGAAGTGAAATAGAAATTTAAAAGAAAAAGAAAGAAAAGGAATTGCCAAACATGCTTACAACAGCATGCGCTATGCGATCAGTATTAATATTCTAGAGAGATTAACAAGGCATTAAAATGAGAATTGTTAAATGTTACGTATATTCAATACACTTGTATGGCACGGAAGCATGGTCATTGAACAAGCAACTAGAAAGTTGAATATATGCCTTGGAGATGTGGATATACAGACGAATATGTCGTATGTCATGGAAACAGAAAGAATCAAATACAGAGGTTCTAGAAAAACTGGGAATTAAAAGAGAGTTGATGAAAGAAATAAAAAAGAGGCAAGTGAAATATTTCTGCCACGTTAAAAGACATAACACCCTTATAAAAACATACTGGAGGGCAAGGTTGAGGGCACACGAGCAAGTATTCTGTGGGATGTTTTCTTTCATGGTTGTTATGGTTTCTTGGCAAGTTTTGCAGAAGGTAGTTTGCCATTGCTTTCCTTCTGGGCAGTGACTGTACTAGTCGGTGGCCATAGGCCATTGTCTCTACTGATGAGATCATCTGCCTATCGCCGCAGAGTGCAAGACCATAACCAACAACAATCTGTCGGCTGCTACTCACACTCTATCCACCACCTGCTTCCATGGCTTCAGCGTAACCCAGATTGATGTGGGGGGGGGGGCGCACCTAAACGGGTACTCCACCTTGCCAAAGGGTGTCCCGTAGACTAACGGAGGAAAGGAGGCGTCTTACATCTCTTTTGATAGGGGATACCCCTACCCCGCTAACCGTAAGAGACGATATAAACAGAGAGCGATACGATGCCCTAAATATCGGTGGTCATGACATACCAGAGATTCGGTATGCTGATGATACTGTATTGCTATCCACAACACAGAATTGAATAGAAAACCTAATAGCCTCAACCCAATTGAATAGTGACAATCACAACTTATATCTTAACATAGCAAAAACAAAGATAATGCATACAGATAAAACTACTATGGAGAAAGAAATATATGTAAATGTTAATGAGGAAAAATTGGAGGTGGTGGAAAATTTTGAATATCTTGGGTCATTGATTACCAACAACGGTGACACAATGACAGAAATTAAACTACGACTATCAATTGCTCTTCAAAGACTAAAATAATTGAATAAATTGTGGAGAGGGGCAGCTAGAACTACAAAAGTTAGATTTTAAGAGCAAAATTCTTTCCCATTGCAACAAAATGCTTGTGAGACCTGAACATTTACTAAACGAGCTGAACAGCACATAAATGTCCTTGAATATAAATGTTATAGACGAGTTCTAAGAATATCTTGGATAAAGAAAAGAGCAAATGCATCAATACTTCAAGAGCTGAATATTGAAGAAGGTTGGCTAATAAAGACTATAAAACAAAGAAAATTGAAATATTTTGGTCACTTGAAACGTCACGAAAGTTTGGAGAGAACAATATTGGAGGGGTATATGCCTGGGAAGAGAGGAAGAGGAAGGCCAAAGAGAAGATGGGTGCAGGGTGTGGCCGATTGTCTCCAGATGGGTGTATCGGACGCGGGACATCATGCTTATGATCGAAATGTTTTCCGGAAGGTTGTTATGTGAGCGAGGTTTTGTTAAGGACATGCTACTAAATGAATGAATTCTGAGGGATTATCAGATAGCTAAAAGAAAAACATCTAGATGAGCAATGAGTAGGGGTCATCATATTCATCATCAAGTGCCGTGCCGGCTGGCGTAGGCGTTCATGGCTCTCCACAGATCTCGGTCTTTGGTGTTCTGGATCAATTCTGCTGATGGTATTCTTCCATGCCACCGTCTAAATCCATCCAGCATCATTTCTCTTGGTCTGCCTCTGCCTCTCTTCCCCTCGATCTTTCCAGTTGTCACGATGTTCTTTAATGCCTCTCTTCTCATCACATAACCAAAGAAAGCTGTTGATGAGTCACTGTTTGTCTCTTTCTTATTGTTGCATATAGTGTTCTAGTTTCATTAGCCTCTTTCAGACAATCGTTGTTAGTTACTCTGGCAGTCCAAGGAATTCGCAACATTCGTCTTAAAAACCACATCTCTGTTGCTTCCAAGTTCTTCATAATTTATTCATTTACATTCCAAGATTCGCTGCCATACAGCAAAACTGGTTCTATATAGCATTTTAGCACTCTCTTTCTTACATGCATTGATAGCGACTTATTGCATAAGATACTCTTCATTTTCTGAAATGCGGCTTTTGCCTGCCCTATTCTGCTCTCAATCTCTGTTGTACATCTTCCATCTGATGTTATAAGTGCCCCTAGGTATTTATTATTATCCACTTGGTTGAGAATTTCCCCTTCTATTTCTATGTCACATTTTGGTGTCCCCATTATAGAGGAAAGCAACGGCAAACTACCTCTTTGAAATTGCCTAGTTTATTATGATTCGCTTAAAGACTGATCATCGCAAGACAAGGACAGAGACATTAAAATTAGGAACATGGAACGTTAGGACGCTAAACAACGACGGGAAATTAGAGAACATAACACAAGAAATTCAAAGAGAAAAAATTAATATATTAGGTATGTGCGAAACGAGATGGACAGGAGCAGGCATCAAGATACATAAAGATTTTAAGATTATTTATTCTGGAGGTGAGGATCGGCATGGGGGAGTTTTAATAGTTTTGGACCGGAAAACATCAACGTCTAGTTGTGGCCCGCTAAACTACCGAAAATAGTAGATATGACCCTCTGCTTGAAAAGCTTGGGAACCACTGTTCTAGGCATATGTAATGATGGTAGTCTGCCATCTGCCTTCCTTTTTAGCAGTGAGCTTACTGTTTGATGACCGTTGCCATTGTCTCCGAAAGAGATCTTCGTCGTATATACGATATACTTGTGGTGAAAGCACATAAATCTGGTTTTTTACAGTTGAATATCGATTAAGGAAGAGGCCGACCACGTAAACGTTGGACGGAGGGAATACTCAATAGCAGAATCCATGGGAATGTCGATATACGAAGCCCATAACCGGGCACTCTCACGAAGTTTATACTTCACCTCGACACCGCAAGGTACAAGAGGAACACAATGAGATGAGATGAGATGAGATCGATTAATTGGCGCTAATGATATCTAACAATTTATGCCTCTCATTGTGGTGGTACTTCTTCTTCTTCTGCGTTCATCCGGGGTTTTTTTTCGGACGTGATTGCGTTGTGCCTGTTTACAGCAGAGCTGCGTTCTTGCGCCGTTAGGCCGACACATCCGACTTCTGCGGGCATTTGTTGACCGGTTTAACCTTCCCGGGGCTTTTGGTGGTGTCGTATTATTATATACATTTATGTGTCGTCCCTGGGGTGAGGGGAATAAACACCGACATCCTTTTAACCCCATATCATTATCTTGTGGATCTCCTAGCTTTCAGTCCACAAAACCCCCTCAATCTCTGGACCCCCCTCTCTCTCTCTCTCTCTCTCTCTCTCTCTCTCTCTCTCTCTCTCTCTCTCTCTCTCTCTCTTACGAATGGAAGATGCCCCCTGTCAGAAGTCGGGGTGCCCCACCGGCTAGATGAAAGTATTTTTCACTGGCGAGCAACCCCTAATAGTCAGAAACTGACTAGGGACAAAATCTATATGGCTGAACTATAGATTAGGCCCATGAATATCCAACGTACAGCTCCAAGTGGCTCGTTACAAAATTAAATGAACTGTGCTGAATATTCGCCAAGGAATGGGAAAGAGAAGGTTAGCTTAAGATAGATGTTTTAAGTCTAAGTATATGAGTATAGACGACTATCTCAGTACAGGTTTTCTCCCTGACTGCTCCTTTCCTTGGTGTGTAAGTGAACCCCCACCAATGTACACAACAACACGTATGCACAATTGGAAAAAAATATAATGACAGAACTATGAGTTACAATATTACAACATTTATTTACTAATCATAGACATCTGATGGTTTTTAATATGAGGATGATGAAATCATATAACATATTGTGATGAGAAACATTACGTAACTTTACTTGTTACTTCATCTATCTGGAACTGTGGTCCAGATCCCCACTCTCCAGTAGACTCAAAAAAGAAACAGCTTGCCGGTATTTTGACGACTGCCAGTCCTGGCTCTCCCTAGTCATAACTCGTTCTTGAGATCTATAACATAGGTGCTCCTTGTGAGAGCTTGAAAGAAAGTCAAGAATGTGTTATATCAGTTCTACATCAGCGCAATCCTAATTAAAACATATCATAACACAAACATATACAATGACCAGTCTGGCCAAGTTTATCTTCCAGCTCTACTGCGTTCACCATCCTCCTTCTCCCTACTGTCTTTAGTCTGGGACGGGCTTTTCAATTGTCTCACACGCCTGTAATGATTACATTTCTGCCGCCCCAAGTCCATGTCGCTAATACAGAAATTCTGTGTCGTACAGCCGCTCCGTCCAATGTTAGTTTAGCAGCTCACAGGGTCGGTAAGGGTATTATAACAATGCCTGATCATCCGGGCTTACAAGCCGTGACAAGTAGCTGTGCCAGGTTTCCATGCATTACCGTGGACCCACGCCCACAATACACTGAGAAAGTTTAGCACCATATACCCCATACTACCAATTGTGGTTAATGTCTGTACCATTACACCTCTGCTTCCAACACAAACATTGGCCAATGTGCCAATGCGCAGACAATAGCATAACACTTCATATTGGTAAGTTTGCATATGACAAATCAATATATCAAACATCCAATACACATAAACATATTGATTAAACTAGACATATTATGATACTTTAACATCATAGCATAATGCACTAGTTAGTTACTGCTGTTGTAAGAATTAAATAAATAGTCAGTTGACTATATTCTGTACAACAAATGCACACACCAAAAAGAGACTAGTCTAGTTTAGAAAGAGATAGCAAGCATCTGCTACGACACCTCAAGTATATCTAGACAAGACCTGCCTTCCATAAGTTTCTACTTCTCAGAAGAGTAACACTTAAAGCACAATGATATTGAACACAGAACTTAGAAAGAACACCTACGCCAAAGATAGTTCTTGGAATAACCTAGATCAGATATAGACTGAAAGTTCATATGTCTAAAAGACTGTTGCATAGTTACTAAGAAATCCTTCATAGAAGCCAACATAAAAATCATGCATATGACTACAAACATTGAGATAGTTCCTACCTGTTCTGAAGTCAGATTTAATCTAAAGGGAACAGGTCTAGTGGGGTTTTTATACCTAGCCTAGCAGTAGACACTTATCTCCCAGGAATTCCATTCTTAAATTCTTCTTATCTCCTCCTGACGTTAATTGCAATTAACTCCAAGTCTGTCCAGTTATAAAAATTCTTTCTGCATGCACACTAGCCTTCACACCTGTGGGTCTGACCATTATTAGCCACCTGAGTCTTATCAGTGATTTCACACCTTCCTGAGTCTGCCAGTCCGAGTGGACGGGGCTTGTTTACCGCCCTGGGGCTATTATCTCTCCCTGTGTCAATGTTGTTCACGCCTGGGTGGTTTTATTTCACTCACTGGCCCAGTTCATTGTTGATTCAGTCTGGGTCTACCTGGGCAAGAAGGTGCCAATGCGTCTGTGTGGTGTCATAGCCCGTCTGGGTCAGCAGTTTTCTAAGGTGTAGACTAATTTAAATTATCTAGTTGTGTCCGTCTCAAGTAGCCCATTTTACTTGCCATCTGCAAGCTTACGTCATGGCTAGTTGGTTTGTTTACTTGCAGGTTTTGCAAGCTTACGTCAAGACAGTATAGCCTTGAATATAGAGAAAACAGTTTTGTTAGTCTGTTGATCCTCTACATGGCCCATCAAAAGTGAACCGAAAATTGTTCTGGGAAGTAAAGGCTGCCAATTCGTGACAGAGCTTTCCCCTTAAAAAAAAAGTTTCTGCCAGAAATCTTTTGTCAAAGCACGCCGTACATCCCAGAATAATGCCTAAGCACTCTCCGTTCTGTATCTGCCTAAAGGTTTCCAATATTCCTTGTGGCAGTGGGTTGTCCTGCATAAAG
The DNA here is from genome assembly GCA_014155875.1 of Cepaea nemoralis. Classification (NCBI taxonomy): domain Eukaryota; kingdom Metazoa; phylum Mollusca; class Gastropoda; order Stylommatophora; family Helicidae; genus Cepaea; species Cepaea nemoralis. The sequence continues at coordinate 59,581 of JACEFZ010021932.1, read as the reverse complement.
ACGTCCCATTTCCATAACCCAAAGATACTCTGGATAGGTCCTTGTACCTGGTTTTCGGCCGGGATTCCATGCAATAGCTTGGTAAAATCCGGTAATTGTCAGGAGGTTGTAATTTTACCCCTCTGGGAAAGATCACACTCAACGGGATTCTTCTACGCCTCTGGGCAGCAATTGTTTTACACCATTCACTCACGTGATTTACTCCTTTCAGCCGAGGATGTACCCGTAGTGAGGTCTTGCATAAGCTGGCCACAGCAAAGCTTGTCTCCGTGATATTCCTCCATCATTTATAGATCCTTAACAGATTCATCAATATCTTCCGTTTAAAAGGAATAATGTTACACATCATGGTCCCATGATATAAATTCAACTGGCGCTTTCCTCCTTCAAAGTCGGGCGTAACAATCGTCCCTCCTCGGTGTCGCGGTTTCTTCCCCTGATATTCAGTTAATGGGCTGAGTTTCTCTGCATTAGAGTTTCTTGTACAAACCGTGCTAGAAATTGGAAATTTAGTGTGCCAAGTTGTCCTGCCTTGAGAAATAACATATTTACTCCAGGGCGATAAAGTGGTGTTACTTTTGAATAAAGTATCCACAAATAGCTGATCTACTCCTATCAAATCGACCTGACTGAAGGGTAGATTGAGTCCTAAGAGTGTTGATTCCAAACCACTCTTGACTTCTGTTACTTCAGGTCCCTGTTGCTGGAATTCCCTGATAACTTCAGCTAATGAGATGATAGGCGTTTCTTCCTCCATCTTGTGCAAAGAATTTTCTTCTTTAGCAACTACAGACAATGTTGTCTGCACAACATCAGAGTCCATATTATGGCTCATGACAATTCCCTGTGTTTCCTGAGTCTCCGAACTGGTATACTGTGAGATAACAACTGGAAATGTTTCCTGGTCTGGATGTTCCTTTCTGGTCCTGCTGTCATGGGCTAAGTCCAGTTGAGGTAAATCCTGTGATGGGCTGGTGTCTAAACAATCCATCACACTAGGTAAATCATTTGAACTGATGTCTAGTGTCTTTTCCTGAGCTGCAGCCTCAAAGATCACAAGGGGTTCCGGGTCATCCTTCATCCCACGGTCAGTCAAATTTAATCCCACTTCTTCCTCGTCTGGGCTGAAGGGAATAATAAAGTCGGTTACCTCTCCATCTCCGACCTCCTTAAAAGATGTCCTCAGGTCCTCTTCTTCTTGAGTTTCACCCCTCGTTGAAGTAAAATGAGATTCCTGGGAGTCTTGTACTGGCGGACCAGTTAAATTATCTGAACTGATAATTAGTGATTCTTCCCACGTTGCAGTAATGAAATTCACCTGGGATTCCGTTTCTTCCTTCCTCCCTATTTCAGTCAGATGTAATTCCACTTCGTGATTCTGTGAACAGAAGGGAATGTGAGAATCGGCTAGGTCTCCGCCTGCGACCTCATTAAAGGTTGTCTTCAGTTCCTCTTTCTCTCGAAATTCATTTCTCGTAGCAGTCAAGTGGTTTTCCTGAAGGTCCTTTACTGTCAAACGACTATTTCCGTGGTGCAAACAGTTATCACGTTTGTGACTGTTTGAAATGCCTTTGGCACGTTTTTTCTTCCCTCTTTTCCGTTTAGGACTGGGTCGAATGAGAACCTGTAGTTCCCGGTCCACTAACTCTGATTCTGCGGTGGGTGGCAAAGATGTCCCTTCCTTCCTGGTTGGGTGAGCATCCGTATCTCCTACCTTATGTTCCGCTAGAAAGGTTAGCTTCTCCACATTGACTGTTTCCATATGCGTTTTCTCCATCTTTACTCCTTCAGTTTTGCTACGCTCTTGTGCTTCAAGAAACTCATCATTTTCTTTAAACATAATATCTTCTTCTTGGTCCCACCATTCTAACTCTGCTATGATATATGTTTCTAGTTGCTCTCCCTGTAAGCCTTCTCTTATGCCCCACCCTCTCGCGGTCTCTGAGAAATCTGCGCGCACCTTCAGATCCTCTTCAAGATTCCGGTGAAGCAAGAACATAATTGCTAATGACTATATTCAGGTAAGCCCCTATGTATATATCAAAAATCAGATATAAGCTAGAACGACAAGAGTTAACTACTGACAGTCTATGCTATCCAATGTGTATAGTTTAGCCTCAGCAGTGAAAGACAACTGAAAATAATATTCAAGTAGTACCTGGCGACAGCAGTGAAGAAAGTGTGAGAGATATACTACACAGTAATCAACAGTAATATTTACCTAAATAAACATTAAAATACACTGCATACATGACAAAATGAACATGGTATATATTAGCATAAAATTGCAAATCAGTCAAGCAGTTAAATCATCAAACACATCAATGTAAATATGATTAAAGTGTTCACTTATCATTAAATGATGAATGGTAACACTAATTGATAATAATTAAAACAATTATCAATAAATGATAGATAATGGTAGTTTTCTCATAAGTTCTTATCTGTTATACTTTTAAAAAGTTATATTTGTACTCTGTACCTTCCTCAACTAAAAGTAGCTACATTTGATGATAGTCTATTTTGATGATTGAAGATTACAAGAGTTAACTTTTAAAATCGTATGTCTAGGGTCTAGTACCGGAGTTATTGAAAGCGAGAAGTCCGAATTCAAATTCCAGACGAGAAGCCCAATCTGTCAGAAGTCGGGGTGCCCCACCGGCTAGATGAAAGTATTTTTCACTGGCGAGCAACCCCTAATAGTCAGAAACTGACTAGGGACAAAATCTATATGGCTGAACTATAGATTAGGCCCATGAATATCCAACGTACAGCTCCAAGTGGCTCGTTACAAAATTAAATGAACTGTGCTGAATATTCGCCAAGGAATGGGAAAGAGAAGGTTAGCTTAAGATAGATGTTTTAAGTCTAAGTATATGAGTATAGACGACTATCTCAGTACAGGTTTTCTCCCTGACTGCTCCTTTCCTTGGTGTGTAAGTGAACCCCCACCAATGTACACAACAACACGTATGCACAATTGGAAAAAAAATATAATGACAGAACTATGAGTTACAATATTACAACATTTATTTACTAATCATAGACATCTGATGGTTTTTAATATGAGGATGATGAAATCATATAACATATTGTGATGAGAAACATTACGTAACTTTACTTGTTACTTCATCTATCTGGAACTGTGGTCCAGATCCCCACTCTCCAGTAGACTCAAAAAAGAAACAGCTTGCCGGTATTCTGACGACTGCCAGTCCTGGCTCTCCCTAGTCATAACTCGTTCTTGAGATCTATAACATAGGTGCTCCTTGTGAGAGCTTGAAAGAAAGTCAAGAATGTGTTATATCAGTTCTACATCAGCGCAATCCTAATTAAAACATATCATAACACAAACATATACAATGACCAGTCTGGCCAAGTTTATCTTCCAGCTCTACTGCGTTCACCATCCTCCTTCTCCCTACTGTCTTTAGTCTGGGACGGGCTTTTCAATTGTCTCACACGCCTGTAATGATTACATTTCTGCCGCCCCATGTCCATGTCGCTAATACAGAAATTCTGTGTCGTACAGCCACTCCGTCCAATGTTAGTTTAGCAGCTCACAGGGTCGGTAAGAGTATTATAACAATGCCTGATCATCCGGGCTTGCAAGCCGTGACAAGTAGCTGTGCCAGGTTTCCATGCATTACCGTGGACCCACGCCCACAATACACTGAGAAAGTTTAGCACCATATACCCCATACTACCAATTGTGGGTAATGTCTGTACCATTACACCTCTGCTTCCAACACAATCATTGGCCAATGTGCCAATGCGCAGACAATAGCATAACACTTCATATTGGTAAGTTTGCATATGACAAATCAATATATCAAACATCCAATACACATAAACATATTGATTAAACTAGACATATTATGATACTTTAACATCATAGCATAATGCACTAGTTAGTTACTGCTGTTGTAAGAATTAAATAAATAGTCAGTTGACTATATTCTGTACAACAAATGCACACACCAAAAAGAGACTAGTCTAGTTTAGAAAGAGATGGCAAGCATCTGCTACGACACCTCAAGTATATCTAGACAAGACCTGCCTTCCATAAGTTTCTACTTCTCAGAAGAGTAACACTTAAAGCACAATGATATTGAACACAGAACTTAGAAAGAACACTCAAGTACCTACGCCAAAGATAGTTCTTGGAATAACCTAGATCAGATATAGACTGAAAGTTCATATGTCTAAAAGACTGTTGCATAGTTACTAAGAAATCCTTCATAGAAGCCAACATAAAAATCATGCATATGACTACAAACATTGAGATAGTTCCTACCTGTTCTGAAGTCAGATTTAATCTAAAGGGAACATGTCTAGTGGGGTTTTTATACCTAGCCTAGCAGTAGACACTTATCTCCCAGGAATTCCATTCTTAAATTCTTCTTATCTCCTCCTGACGTTAATTGCAATTAACTCCAAGTCTGTCCAGTCATAAAAATTCTTTCTGCATGCACACTAGCCTTCACACCTGTGGGTCTGACCATTATTAGCCACCTGAGTCTTATCAGTGATTTCACACCTTCCTGAGTCTGCCAGTCCGAGTGGACGGGGCTTGTTTACCGCCCTGGGGCTATTATCTCTCCCTGTGTCAATGTTGTTCACGCCTGGGTGGTTTTATTTCACTCACTGGCCCAGTTCATTGTTGATTCAGTCTGGGTCTACCTGGGCAAGAAGGTGCCAATGCGTCTGTGTGGTGTCATAGCCCGTCTGGGTCAGCAGTTTTCTAAGGTGTAGACTAATTTAAATTATCTAGTTGTGTCCGTCTCAAGTAGCCCATTTTACTTGCCATCTGCAAGCTTACGAATGGCTAGTTGATTTGTTTACTTGCAGGTTTTGCAAGCTTACGTCAAGACAGTATAGCCTTGAATATAGAGAAAACAGTTTTGTTCGTCTGTTGATCCTCTACATGGCCCATCAAAAGTGAACCGAAAATTGTTCTGGGAAGTAAAGGCTGCCAATTCGTGACACCCCCTCTCATTCTTTTCCATAACATACTCACACAACACTAGCTCTAAAAAAATGACAAATTAATTTTAATAGAGAAAAGTGTCGTGTATGTGTATGTGTAGAATGTATGTCGTATAATCTAGTGTGTATGTAGAGTCAGACCGAATAGCTCAGGAGCAAAGTCAGTTGCATCACTGTGTTGGCCACACAACAGCACCATATATTCCGGACAGAAGACCTCACCCAAATGATGTGTCTCTCAGGCCAAGTGTCGACTTCCTCCGATAGCTCTTGGACAATCCGGATGCTTGGTCATCAATAGTAGAAACAGTCCAATATTGATCATCAATCTGACCCACATAGTGTAACTACTCTGTCCTAAATGTTCTGGGATAAGAGAATCCTCAAAAATAATGTTACTGTCACTTTGGGAAAACCAAATGTTAGTATTGTACTGTTCATCGGAATTTCCCAACTGTAACACACCCACAGTTAATAGGTAATGATTGGAAATCACCAATGATAACAAATACTGTCAGGTTTCCAGGTAACTATATGTACTAATGTTCCTGTTACAGGTGTTATTGTCAGTGTCTTGATTTTAATCTGAGGTAAGCTATCACCTAGGAAACACTTATAAAATGATCATTTCCTGTTCAGCAGTGGCCAGGTTCCTGCAGACCCTCTTGGTTATGGGCCCAGTGCAAAAGCCTCTCAGTAAACTCTGCCTTCAATACTCGAGCCATGACTTTTCTTCTAGCTGGTGATAACTATGGTGGAACCATATTCTTATCCCTGTTTGCGATTGAGACTACGAAATCACACACTGGATACATGTCCGCCGATATAAATCAACAATAGACACTGTAGACTCTCTCTAAAAACAAACTAGGAATAACAAACACGTCTTAGTTATTTCACAACATTTGGTCGACTCCCGCCAAAGTTGTGTCCAGACTGTTTTTAATAGTGCGTCTAAATGACGTCACATGTCTGTCTAGACACATGGGGGTCAAGAAGTTGTTTTTCTCTCTATTTTTCCAAACTCAATGTAAACACCTGGCTGGCTAATCCGCTTACATCTGGGCACCTGTCCCGGGACTTCAAACAGCCCCGCCGGTCTTTAATCCAAAGAAGTCTTGTCCCCAGAACAAAAGATCCGGCCGACTTTTACCCAGACATTCTGTCTACAACTTCAAAGGCTGGCTGCCGTCTGCAGACCTATGGCGCGACAGTTTTTCCTCATTCGACCAACACATCAAAGAATGACGTCTGCTTGTAGACATATGTCGCGACATGTTTTTCATCGATCGACAACTTCAAGATTCTTTTTCGTGACAGGTGGTACATTCTGACATACAGCGGCCACCCCCACCCCCACCACGGCAACAGCTGTGACAGGCTGGCTAAACCAGGTGTGGGTAACCGATTCAGCATCAAACCAATTGGTGAACTAAGGTATGCCTACCGAGCATGTGGAGACAGGATTCGGCAGACTGAGTGGAAAAAATCATTGATGATTCAACAGGCAAGATGGCGTTTACCTGCAAAGCGTTGTGGAACATAAAGAGCACGTCAAGGCACGTAGAGCGCCCTGGTCCTCCACTGCACTTGTATTCGTCTCCAGTCGTCTTGACTTGTCTTGCCACTGGACTCAGGCAAGAGAGTGAGGTCGACGAATTGCGCAACTCTTCCTCACTTTAATCCAATTCATCACGCAAGTCATTCTTCATCCAACTTCATATATCATATTCAAGCCCTACGGCGATGGGTAAGCAGTGAAGCGGCAGGCATAGGTACGCTGGCAGTCATAGTCATAGTCACAGACCTGCACACAGGAGGCTCAGGTCATATGGTCGTCTTCTACTGACCGAATCAGCTGCGGGATTCTGCGGTGCCCTGAGCGACTGAGCAGACTTCTATAGGAACACACTGCTCACCTCTATGGCATGAGGAAAGGGCTAGAAAAGGTGCCTTAAATATTGTTTGCTCCATCAATCCCTAACCAGCTAGCCGCAGTTGGTAGGTACCCTATATTGCGGTTGACATACAAAGTAAAAACAGGTAAAACTAGCAATCTTAGAACTACGGCTCCATACTTTCAACCCTATTGGATGAAATGAATGGTCATCATCTTTCTTGATGGACAAACAACACATTCTGACATACCGCTGTTTTTTTTTCATCTCTTGAGGTTACCATCCAACTTGTTTCGTTGGTTGCCTCTTCCATGCATGCCTTCCTTTTTTCCGGTCCAGAACTATTGTTCTCGTGGAATGTGTGGTAGTGTAGTGGCTAGCTTGCCTACCTACCAGCCCTGTGTTCGAGCCCCATCTAGGCCCTAGGTACATTATGCCTGAACTTTAGAGTATCGGGAAATGTTAAGGGAAGTAAAGGCTGCCGGCGTGATATTGATCACATCAACTACCGAGTGCCGATTTTAAAAATAAAAATATGGCTCTAACATAATATAATCAGTATGTCCCAAGGCATAAAACAGGGTCGTCTAGTCTACTTATGATATTTTATAAGAGAGCCATGTATTTCTCATCTCACATTGTTCCTATTGTACTTTGTGGTGTCGAGGTGAAACATAAACAGCAGAAGAGTGTCCGTTTATGGGCGAGAGGTCCCGGGTTCAAATCCAGGACCAGAACCCCAAGTTATCAGGGGGTCATTCCAGGCTTCTTTACAGCTTCACGTCATGAGCACATGATAACTGGTTAGATTCGGGGGTCGCCTCTTGCGTCAGTGTGTCCGAGGTCGGATCTTGACCTCTGCAGATCCACCATTTAACTTGCTGTTTTCTATTGAAATCTAGCGCTGCTATAACTATAACTCCCACTTTAGTCTTGATTTCATCATTTCTAATTTTCTCTCTTCTTGATACGCTGAGTATTCTTCTCAGGAACCTCATTTCCGTTGTAATTTTTCTTTGTTCTTTTTCTGTTATTGGCCAGGTTTGGCATTGGCTGCATAGAGTTAGTAGAAAGATTGTGTTGTAGAGCGTTATTTTAGTATCTACTGTTACATGTTATATTCTGTATTATTGGCGCAATTTGTCCAAATGAGTTGGTTTTTCTTATTGCATCTATTTTTGATCTCGTCTTCTTATTTGCCTTTTGATGATATTATACTTCCTAAGTACTTACAGCTCTTTACTTGTTTCAGGGGATGTTCTTTTAGATGAATCTTTGTTTTTTTCTCCTCTAGAGACTGTTCCCCTCTACGCAACCAGTTATGTGCTCACGACGTCAAGCTGTAAAGAAGCCGGGAATGACATCAACTAATAACCTTGTCGACAGACCCCCTGACAACTTGGGGTTCTCATTCTGGATTTGAACCCGGGACCTCTCGCCCATAAACGGACACTCTTCTGCTGTTTATGTTTCACCTCGAAACCACAAGGTACAAAAGGAACAATGTGAGATGAGATACTTTCATTACCTCTGTTTTACTGATGCTAATTCTCATGTTCCCTTATGTTCTTTACACACTTCATTCAGACGATTTATATAGACTTGTAGTTATGCTTTTGATTTTGCAATTAGTGCATGATCATCCGTAAATATGAGGTATTTAATGGTGTAATTTTGTCTTTTAATAAGGTAAAAATATTTGACTTGTTTCTTCATCTTTCTCCTTCCATAATCTCTGTGCTTATTGCGAACTCATCATATTTTGCCTTTATTCCTCCCCCCTTCCCTCCTAAAGAGGGGTATAGGCTATCAATCAACTCCTGCCAAGCAGTACTGACTTTTGCACCACCGTCCAAGAACTTTCCATGTCATTCATCTCGGCCTATAATTCTCTTCTCTGTGTGTTTTTAAGCCTCCCACTATTTCGTTCACCCTGTGGGTTCCAGACAAGTTAGTTAATCGTCAGGTTACCCTCACTGCACATTGAACCATCAAGTTCGTAAGAGCTCGGATCCACTCATTGTCTCCCTTATCATGTATCTGCCGACGACGCCAGCTGTTTTAGCTGATGATTCTTCTTTGGCCCCTGGCATAACACTCTTGTCTCCTTTTGACGCGATGATCTTGCAGTGATCAAGGTTGCATATTCACAATCATCACTTGATTTATTTAATCTGCCCGTCTCAATGAAGGCATTCACTACATCAGCCCTGCCCATTGTTGTCAAATTCTCACAGTAGCCCGGCTCACAAGCCTATCAGATCAGGTTGTTTGTTTATAAAAAGATGTCAATTGAAACGAGAAAAAGAGTGTTGAGGGGATACATACAGCCTCTTCTTTTGTATGGATGTGAAACTTGGACAATGAGCAGTCAAGCTGAAAAACATCTGATGGCTGCAGAAATGTGGTTTCTGAGGAAAATGCAAAGAATACCATCGACAGACAGAAAAACCAATGACCAAGTACTACAGGAGACAAATGAAAATCGTAAATTGATTAGAGAAATTAGACATAGACCAGTATTTCCCAACCTTTTTTGTGCCATGCCCCACTTAAGCCTTTCTAAAACTCATATTGCCCCCCCCCCCTCCCCTGCCCCCCCCCCCCCCCCCCCCTCAACATATACATTATTTTTAATATTCAAAAATTGAAATGTTCACTAAAGAAACTTGAATGATAGGTATTAGGAAGAAATCACTAGGTAATTATTGAGCAAACACAGTAAGTAAATTTTCAAAACATATAATGGAGAACTGAAATTCAAGTACAAAATAATTTTAATGAAAGATTTTTCTATATTATTTTAATTATTAGTAATTATTTATTATTTAAATTTAGTGAGATCCTTGCGCTTGATGCTTGCTGCAAAGAGATCTTATGTCTGGTTCCAATTTAGTTAAATTCAGTCTCGAGTCTCCCCGTTATTTTATATTCAGCCAATTTCTTCCATTTTCGAATTGCCCCCCTTAAAAGTCAAATTGCCCCCCTGTGGGGCGTGGGCCCCACGTTGGGAAACACTGACATAGACAGTCACAATTTTTTGGACATGTTATGAGAAGAAATGGATTGGAGAACTTAGTGACAACTGGCAAGATCGAAAGGAACGGACCAAGAGGAAGACCGAGAGGAAAATACCTGGATGGCTTGGCCACATGGCATGGGCTAGACAGGAAAAATGAACTGATCCACGACTCTGGTGATCGAGCGAAATGGCAAGTCATGACCGCCCATGCTTTCTGGCATGGCACATGATTGGTTGTTTCCTCTTACAACCGCATGACCTGGTACAAAGTGAAGGTTTTTGGCATCCTTTACCTTCTCAGATACTCCAGACATGGGAGTGTCTTGTTATACTAAACTCAAGTTTTCTCAATACGTGTCCTGTCCAGTGCCATTGTCTTTTACTAAATTCTTGATTTCATTAAATTTGTTTATTTATGGCCATGAGCTCTACATTAGTGATTCTGTCATATCATTTTAGTCCACAAATCTACGGAGGTACCATTTAAGGAATGTTTTTGATTTATTAGTAGTTCTTTTAGTCGTTCTCATATTTCTGACCCATATATTATTATATTTCTGACCCATATAGTCATATATTATTATATTTCTGACCCTTATAGCCATATATTATTATATTTCTGACCCATATAGCCATATATTATTATATTTCTGACCCATATACTATTATATTTCTGACCTATATAGTCATATATTATTATATTTCTGACCCCTATAGTCATATATTATTATATTTCTGACCCATATAGTCATATATTATTATATTTCTGGCCCATATAGTCATATATTATTATACTTTTTCAAAGTCAGTTTCCTGCTATGGGTCTATGATGTGATAGCACTGTCACATTGTGTTGGCCTGAGAGCAATGAGGAATGGGTGAGCAGTCCCTCCCTCACTTTGGCAAGCAAAGAGCCCAGGGGTTGAACCCGCGTTCGACCATACTCATGAAATTACCATTACAGTTCACTAGCAACTTCGCTAGTGCGCCCGCCAAAAATATGAAATGCTTCACGAAGTTGCAAAACCTCCTTGCATAAAGGTCATGCTAATCTTCTCTGTATCGTTCCAATTTTAGTATATGTTCTGCGTGAACAGTACAAATAACACACTGCACACAAAGTAAATAACAAATAGAAATAGAAATATAATTGTTATAATGTATTCTTTTTGTCTTTCTTCACAATGCTCACTTCTGGAGTTAACACAAAGACAGCACATTACAACTGGCCTGTCAAAACATTGTATAAACTCACTGAAATAAACACAGCTCGTGGGGGTACAGAACCAAAATGTGATGAAATGTTATAGTTCACAGTTCACCAGTAGTATGCAGACTATGAAATGTTATAGTTCACAGTTCCCCAGTGTTATGCAGACTAGAAAATGTTATAGTTCACAGTTCCCCAGATGTATGCATATTATGAAATGTTATAATTCAGAGTTCCCCAGTAGTACGCAGACTATAAAATGTTATAGTTCACAACAGCCCAGTTGTAAGCAGACTATGAAATGTTATAGTTCACATTTTTGCAGTATTATGCAGACTGAAATGTTATAGTTCACAGTAGCCCAGTTGTATGCAGACTATGAAATGTTATAGTTCACAGCTCCCCAGTAGTATGCAGACTATGACATGTTATAGTTCACAGTTCACTAGTAGGGTGCAGACAATGACAAAGCAGCAACAAACTTCTGATACAATACATATCGACAATATTCCTGACTCAGTCATGCAACATCTATGTTCATACAGCCATAACCAGGCTCTCATATTTATAACAAGTACAGTAATAAGACATATCGAGGTACCCATTTTATGCTAGGTTAACTTAAGGTCGACAATATATATGCCTTAAGGTTGTGTCAAAGGGACTTTTACTAATGTACATAATGGTAGTGTTAAAAACCTACGACACACAACAAGCAAACAAATTAAGTAACATTTTTAGAACCTACATCTTTCCTGCAGAAACATACAAACATACCTCTTCTTCTTTCTTTCGACTGAAATCAACTTTATATATCATCTGCAATGTTAATGCATATATAAATTTCACTGACTTCACTAGTTCGTTCTAAGAACTGTAAAATGTAGACATGGACGTGAATCATGGCCCATCTTGTGACCACTGAAGAAGAAAACTGAAGCTTTAGAGGTTAAATAGAGGTCAGCTTGGCAGAGAGGTTTAGTGCCCTCCCACTTCAACTTCTTGTGAGCTGATGGTCGAGTAGTGGGTTCTTTCCAGACATCGGTCAGTTGGACTTCAACATTAACTTCTAGTTCAGAGAGCTCCACACACAGGTCAGTTGTCTTCAATATTGACTTCTAGTTCAGAGAGCTCAACACACAGGTCAGTTGTCTTCAACATTAACTTCTAGTTCAGAGAGCTCCACACACAGGTCAGTTGTCTTCAATATTGACTTCTAGTTCAGAGAGCTCCACACACAGGTCAGTTGTCTTCAATATTGACTTCTAGTTCAGAGAGCTCCACACACAGGTCAGTTGTCCTCAATATTAACTTCTAGTTCAGAGAGCTCCACACACAGGTCAGTTGTCCTCAATATTAACTTCTAGTTCAGAGAGCTTCACACATAGGTCAGTTGTCTTCAACATTGCTTTATTAATCAGAAAGCAATGACAAGATACTGAGTGTAAAGTTGCCTAGATAATCAATCAGGGGTTGATCACAACGTACCACAAAGTCTAAATATTACCAAAAAGTTCATAAATACCATGAACTAAGAAGAAAAAACATACTGACATTCTACAAGACTTGAACATCGAAAAAATGTGACTCATAAAGAAATACTTTGGCGATATTAAACGCTGCAGTGGCTTGGAGAGAACAGCAATACAAGACACGGTTCCTGGATGATGAGGCAAGGGTTTATCAGCATAAAGATCTACAAGAACACCGAAGACATCTGGAGCATTGATATGCAAGCGGTAGAAACTGCAGGCCCCCATTTTTGACATTACAAATGGTAATAGCGGGGATATTTAAAATGTATAACCAGGACAAAACAAAATGAGAAGTTCAATAGGAATGATCTCATCATGAACAATTGAAAATACTGGCTCCAATATCTGACTCCAGGTCTTCAGGAGTCAAGTCTAAAGCTTTGGTAAAGTCTATTTAAACAATTTTATAGTTTAGTTTAGTTTAGTCATTGGATCAACATCACGGCACACGGTTTAACCCATAAGTGCTCCGTTTTCCTCCTAACTCAAACCTGAGTCTGGAGAAACTCAGCTCAACGCACGAACTCCGTTGCATCGGCGAGGATCCTTAAATACTTTGGGTAGATTTTTAACTCGAAATTTTGCCTGGGCAGAGCCGTTAGGCTACTCTTTTTCGATTTCCAACTGCCAAGGGATTTTTTACGTGCGCAACAATACACACGGGCGTCCGATCTCACTACCCAGAGACCAGGGGAAATTTTGTTACTGGAAGTCCAGGTGGATTTATTAAATAAATCCCGGTCCTCACGGGGGCCTGAACCTGGGACCTCCAGCACTCGAGCCGGACACCATACATCGAGACCACTCAGCCCCCAAAGAATTTTATTTCATTCCCAAAGAGCAGAGAGGAGAAAATATAACCAGTCTTGTTTAGGACTAACTCAAAGGAGAACAAAGAAAGGAAAGAATATTAAAACTCACAGAAAAATGGGCCTAAATTATAACCTACATTGCAGCAGCAGCTTGAACAAGGCCAAATTATAATTTTTTGGGTGTAAATATTGGATTGGATTTAATACTGACAGAATACATCAACATAAAACTCAACATATATATATATATTCAATATGAGAATTTTAATAATACATACATAGCTAAACGAATGTATATAAAGGACTGAATTATTGGGTCCATTCTGGTTTTCGTTTGTGAATAAAAGCCTGGATACCCTCCTGTCCATCATTCAGTGTCAGATTCTGCACCATTATTTTTTCAGCGAATCTGAAAAACAGAAAGCCAACATGAACAAACTTTATTTTCAAAGGGTCACAAATTGGGCACTCAGGCCTGTCTTACATTCGACCCTTCCAATCATTCATCTTTTATACATCAATTATCTATTGTGCATGCTACATTCACACGAGGAAAAAACATTGTCAAATGAATGTTGTGAACATAAACAATGCATATTACCATGTTATGAGACAGGCAGGCAGCCAGACACACATACACATAATACCTGTATACATACTTACATCATTTACACAAGCTCTCACTGCTATGCACCTACTCAATAACAAACAAAAACACACTCCCTCGCATACACATATACTCACTCACAATCACAAACTCACCAACAAAAATTTACTTATACATACATACTCTCTATCTTTCTTCACCTCTCTCTCTCTCTCTCTCTCTCTCTCTCTCTCTCTCTCTCTCTCTCTCTCTCTCTCTCTGTATAATTTCTTCTAGCACTGGCTGTTGTTTAATTGTTTCTCAAATCTTTTCTATGGTAAGTTATCAATATTTTCTTTAGCAGAGGGTTACTAACATTTTCTAAAAGTTTTCAACAATATTTGTCTAATGATATTTTTTAAAAAGTTGCATATCCTTTACAGGCCGTTCCAGTCAACACCAGCATTTTACTGCCACCATTGATGTATTGACAAGTTTTATGTTCAGTAGTTTGCCATTGCTTTCTGAACGACTAGCTCCCATACCATCACGTTAAAACCATCGCAACACGGTTTCCTGCCAAATCGGTCGCCGCTGTGTTTCAAATGCAGGTAAGCGGCATTACGAATCGCGTCCACAACACCATCGCCAAGGAGACTGGCTAATGATTTGGGCACCACATAAAACAGTTCAGAAAAGAAATAAGTTGACAACTGCTGCAGTGTTATGTTTAATTCCAAACAATAAGGATGACTTATGATTGTCATACAAATGATGAAATGTGCAAAATCTTGCCCAGTATGATACATCTCGCAATGTAATAAATCTTGCACAATTTGTGATTTATTGTCATTGTTGTAGAACTCTTTCACTTTGAGTTGCTCTTTCTTTTATGTGATAAATCATGTATATTATATGTTGTAGTGTTTATGGGCTGGTCTCTCTGGCCGAGGGGTTACACCACTTTCTCCGTAATCCCGTTTATCACGCAGAGTCTCGTAGCAGGCGAGAACTGGAAGCGGTTCTACCCCTGCTGGTGACTTGCGGGATAACTGAGCTGGCCGCTCAGAAAGCAATGGCAAACTACTGAGCGTAATCTTGCCAAAAAATCAACAGACAGCTGAAAGATGCTGCTGCTGACAGCGATGTCTGTAAAGGATATGCAAATTTAAAAAAAAAAGTGTTTATGGAATGGTGGTGTAGGGGGGTATCTTCCATCAAAGGAGAAGTAAAGCACCTCATATCCTCCGCTAGCCTACGGGACATCTTTGAGCAAAGTGGAGTAATGTGAAACCATGCATAGCTGATTGGATAAGAGCAACCCCTACCTACACTGGTCAGCTGGACTAAAATATTGACTTCTCATCCTTAACTTTGGGGCGAAAATTAAAAGTACCTCAGAAGTCAGAGTGGGTTGGCCAGATGGCGAGGGACACTGGTAATAGGGAAAGCTAATCCACATGCAAAAATCAGTCCAGTGCACTAGAAGTAGAAACATTTGTATTGGCAACAGTTGAGTACACACATACACACAAAACTATGTGAGCAGGCAACAGTTTGAGCTTGAAAACAACTGACAGATAGTTATTGGTTATGGTCTCAAATTTGTGATGGTAGGCAGAGGGTATCTTTATAGAGACATTAGTTACGGGCATCAACCAGTATGGTTATTGCCAAGAAGGAAAGCAACTGTAGACTTCCTTTTATATAAGTGGTTCTCAACCCGTGGGGAATTTCTCCCCCCCCCCCCCCAGGGAGGAATTTTAGGGTTTCAAAGGGGGGGGGGGGGGGGGAAATGAAGATAATTTCAAGATCGCATTAATACAAGAACCGATTACTTGATATTGCTTTTCCCTTCATACTTTACAGTTATGCATGTCTCATCCTTCTAAAATTTATTTTTATAAAGTAAATAGACCCACAAATCACGTTTTATGTGGATGTATAGACCTGTTTTAACATATTTACCTTCCATTTTTACGTATACTGTGTAGGGGTGGGGGGATGTTTAGGTAGGAAATATGAAGGGGGGGGGGGGGGGGGCAATGACGTTCTTAAAATATGATGAAGGGGGGCACGAGCCCAAAAAAGTTGAGAACCACTGTTCTATATGAATGCCTAGAAAATTATAGCATTTAAAGAAATTATGGAAGAAGATTTTAAAGGGGGGAAAGTTCTGCACAACACAAGTCACTAGATAATGATGATGATGTTTTAATGTTTAAACTATATTTCAAGAAGGAAGGACAAAACTAATCATAAAAAAGTGCTCTGCTGAAAGCAGAATGTCAACCGCCTTACAGGCATAAATATCTCAGCTTTGGGGTGAAAGGTCACAGTGAAACCGATTACAGGGTTTACAGGCGAGAGGGTCGACTTCATCGCACCGGGTTTTATTCCATTTGACTTGGTCTCTGTCCTGCAGGATAGCCTGCCAAAATCGTCGCACAGAGGGATGAACTCTGTAGCTCCAGCGACAACCCCCAGGATTCTCTGAGAAAACTAGACTCGTGAACAAAATGACGGAACCAAGAATCAAACCTACAACCTTTGGAAAGTCAGGCAGGCTGCTTAACCACTCGGCCACGGACACCCCCAATGTAAACTGATGTCTTCACTAAAACAAACCAAGGAAAATGTCATAAGAAGTCATGATCAATCTTGCACAAAAGCTGCAACATTGCGTCCAATGTGATCAATCTTGCACACACTTTTGTAAATATTACACAGCAAATGATAAATCATGCACATAATGTGAAATTTGGTAAATGCTGCATACTGTTTGATAAATATTGTGCAATATGTGATGCATATTACATATTATTTGGCAATATTTACCAATATTTGAAACATATTTCACACTGTTTGGCAAAATATTGCACAATATTTGTTACATCTTGCACACATGATAAACCTTGAATGTGTAATAACTCTTGCATACTAATGCCAGCAGACAATGGACCAGTTGTGAACACCTTGCAACCATCAGTAACCCAAACCAGTTGAGTCAAGAACTGACATCCCAGCACTCAAGACATTCCCATACATGCACAGTCCTCATCTTCAACAGCCAATGAAGAGTCCCAATACTAACAGTTCAACACAAAGCAAACCTCACCTGTATGCATGCTTCTTTTCCAGCGCCATCTGAGAATAAAATGCTGCCTTTCCCAGTGCCACAACACTCTTACTTGTTTCACAAATCCTCTCTGCTATTTTCAAAGTCTGCAAAGGATGAGCAATACATGTATGAGCGGACTTCAAATCAAAACCTGAACAGTTTGAGAGACATTACGATAACCATACCACTGTCTTTTAACCTGTGAATATTGTTGTTAAGGATGTCAAGAGTGTTAAGCACATGACATCATGGTGTAGATGAACACGGTGATGTCATAAGGACAGTTTAAAGATGACTGCCCCACTTTTGACATGCACCAAAGAGGAGCAGTGTTCTGTTATCCATTTTTTAATCAGTGAAGAGGTGAAACCTATAGAAATTCATCAGCGAATGAAGGTCCAGTATGGTGATACATGCTTGTCAGTCCAGTAAGTGTTTGAGTGGAGTAGGAAGTTTCAAAACTTTTCAGTCCGATGAAGAGCTACAGCAGGTGGAGCATGAGTGGTTAAACACGCGACCAAGAGAATTTTTTTTCTACAGGATTCCAAGCACTTTATTGGAGCTAGAGGACGTGCACTGGTGCTAGCCTCACATATTTTAGACCAATTGTCACTTGTTGGGTAATGTGATCAATATCACAACAGCTGCTTTTACTTTCCATGACATGTCCTGGTACCCAGTCCAGGCTTTACTGTAGGAGATTAGAGGAGAATACGTGGGAATATCTGCCATGAAATTTGTCTGTTTAAAACAGCAGCAGACATTAAATATCAAGTGACCACCTGTTTCTGTTAGGGCAAAATGCATGCTTTTTCAAGTGGCTAGTTTTTTACCAAACTACTGAACGTAACCTTGCCAAGGCATCAACAACAGCAGTGTTGGTGTTGACAGCGAAATCCTGTAAATAGGACAGGCAAAAAAAAAAAAGTGTTTTACCAAAAGTTGATATAGTTGACTTACTTCCTCCTCAACTTGATTCTCCGGTACAACTTTGCTCACAAGTCCATGCAGCAGAGCGTCTGGCAATACAAAAGAATCTTATTATAGAAGATGTGAGCATACGAGAGTGAGATGTGAGCATACGAGAGTGAGATGTGAGCATACGAGAGTGAGATGTGAGCATACGAGAGTGAGATGTGAGCATACGAGAGTGAGATGTGAGCATACGAGAGTGAGATGTGAGCATACGAGAGTGAGATGTGAGCATACGAGAGTGAGATGTGAGCATACGAGGAGTGAGATGTGAGCATACGAGAGTGAGATGGAGCATACGAGAGTGAGATGTGAGCCTACGAGAGTGAGATGTGAGCATACGAGAGTGAGTGAGATGTGAGCCTACCGAGAGTGAGATGTGAGCATACGAGAGTGAGATGTGAGCATACGAGAGTGAGATGTGAGCATACGAGAGTGAGATGTGAGCATACGAGAGTGAGATGTGAGCATACGAGAGTGAGATGTGAGCCTACGAGAGTGAGATGTGAGCATACGAGAGTGAGATGTGAGCATATGAGAGTGAGATGTGAGCATACGAGAGTGAGATGTGAGCATACGAGAGTGAGATGTGAGCATATGAGAGTGAGATGTGAGCATACGAGCGTGAGATGTGAGCATACGAGAGTGAGATGTGAGCATACGGAGAGTGAGATGTGAGCATACGAGAGTGAGATGTGAGCATACGAGAGTGAGAGTGTGAGCATACGAGAGTGAGATGTGAGCATACGAGAGAGATGATGCTGTGAGCATACGAGAGTGAGATGTGAGCATACGATGAGTGAGATGTGAGCATACGAGAGTGAGATGTGAGCATACGAGAGTGAGATGTGAGCATACGAGAGTGAGATGTGAGCATACGAGAGTGAGATGTGAGGCATACGAGAGTGAGATGTGAGCATACGAGAGTGAGATGTGAGCATACGGAGAGTGAGATGTGAGCATATGAGAGTGAGAATGTGAGCATACGAGAGTGAGATGTGAGCATACGAGAGTGAGATGTGAGCATACGAGAGTGAGATGTGAGCATACGAGAGTGAGATGTGAGCATACGAGAGTGAGATGTGAGCATACGAGAGTGAGATGTGAGCATACGAGAGTGAGATGTGAGCATACTGAAGAGTGAGATGTGAGCATACGAGAGTGAGATGTGAGCATACGAGAGTGAGATGTGAGCATACGAGAGTGAGATGTGAGCATACGAGAGTGAGATGTGAGCATCGAGAGTGAGATGTGAGCATACGAGAGTGAGATGTGAGCATACTGAGAGTGAGATGTGAGCATACGAGAGTGAGATGTGAGCATACGAAGGAGTGTGAGCATACGAGCGTGAGATGTGAGCATACGAGAGTGAGATGTGAGCATACTGAGAGTGAGATGTGAGCATACTGAGAGTGAGATGTGAGCATACGAGAGTGAGATGTGAGCATATGAGAGTGAGATGTGAGCATATGAGAGTGAGATGTGAGCATACGAGAGTGAGATGTGAGCATACGAGAGTGAGATGTGAGCATATGAGAGTGAGATGTGAGCATACGAGAGTGAGATGTGAGCATACGAGAGTGAGATGTGAGCATACGAGAGTGAGATGTGAGCATATGAGAGTGAGATGTGAGCATACGAGAGTGAGATGTGAGCATAAGAGAGTGAGATGTGAGCATACGAGAGTGAGATGTGAGCATACGAGAGTGAGATGTGAGCATACGAGAGTGAGATGTGAGCATACGAGAGTGAGATGTGAGCATACGAGAGTGAGATGTGAGCATACGAGAGTGAGATGTGAGCATACGAGAGTGAGATGTGAGCATACGAGAGTGAGATGTGAGCATACGAGAGTGAGATGTGAGCATACGAGAGTGAGATGTGAGCATATGAGAGTGAGATGTGAGCATACGAGAGTGAGATGTGAGCATATGAGAGTGAGATGTGAGCATACGAGAGTGAGATGTGAGCATATGAGAGTGAGATGTGAGCATACGAGAGTGAGATGTGAGCATATGAGAGTGAGATGTGAGCATACGAGAGTGAGATGTGAGCATACGAGAGTGATATGTGAGCATACGAGAGTGAGATGTGAGCATATGAGAGTGAGATGTGAGCATACGAGAGTGAGATGTGAGCATATGAGAGTGAGATGTGAGCATACGAGAGAGAGATGTGAGCATACGAGAGTGAGATGTGAGCATACGAGAGTGAGATGTGAGCATACGAGAGTGAGATTGTGAGCATACGAGAGTGAGATGTGAGCATACGAGAGTGAGATGTGAGCATACGAGAGTGAGATGTGAGCATACGAGAGTGAGATGTGAGCATACGAGAGTGAGATGTGAGCATACGAGAGTGAGATGTGAGCATACGAGAGTGAGATGTGAGCATACGAGAGTGAGATGTGAGCATACGAGAGTGAGATGTGAGCATACGAGAGTGAGATGTGAGCATACGAGAGTGAGATGTGAGCATACGAGAGTGAGATGTGAGCATACGAGAGTGAGATGTGAGCATACGAGAGTGAGATGTGAGCATACGAGCGTGAGATGTGAGCATACAAGAGTGAGATGTGAGCATATGAGAGTGAGATGTGAGCATACGAGAGTGAGATGTGAGCATATGAGAGTATCATATTTCATAGTTGTGGGGTTATGTGTATGATATACATGGCTAATGAAGAAATAAGAAGGAAAGCAAGGAAAAAGTAGTTGAAACTACTTTCTATACAGATGCCAGGAGAGTCATGTTTTGTTTAATACAGAATCAGAGAAATAAGAAATAAACTAGACAACTTGGTGACAACTGGCAAGATTCAGGGGAAAAGAATAATCAATGCTCTTCAACTGTGAGTGGCAACATCTATCTGGCAATACAACAGAATCTTATTATATAAGATGTGAGGGTAGCATATGAGAGTATCATATTCCATAGCTGTAGGTTCATGTGGATGTTAGACCTGTTAATGAAGAAATGCTAATGAAAATGGAAAGCAATGGCAAACTACTTTCTATACAGATGCCAAGATAGTCATATTTTAAAAAAAAATACAGAATCAAAGAAGAAATAAACTAGAGAACTTGGTGACAACTGGCAAGATTGACAGCAAAAGAACAATCAATGCTCTTCAACTGCGAGTGGCAACATCATCAATACCAGCTAATACCACATGCCTCACCACAGAGAAGCAGTCCAACCATCACATCAGGGGCGAGTTAATTAAATGTTTGACCAAATATAGCAGGATAATTTTGAAGACGAAAATAGTGTATGGCCGCGATTCATGTTATTAATGCTCAAATAACCCTTGGCAGAGAAGAAGTTTCTCCACCCCTGCTTTAAGTACCACCTGTCTACCATAATTTCCCAAGTTTCTTATCAATGTCAGACTTGGCCCCTACCAATACCCCACCAGAGAACACACATCACATGTGAGAGGAAATTCTTGTGAAAGGCTGACTAAGTTTCCAGAAGAGGCAGACTGTGAAACTACATCACAAAATGATAAATACAACATCTCTCATTGAGAGCTTGCTTCGAATTCATTGAGAGACAACAAATCAAGTGGTTTAGGCATCTTATGAGAATCAAACCTGATCAACTATGATTATGAGCATACAGCCTAAACTATCTGAATACAGAGTCCCGGGAAACCAAGAAAGTGTACACTAAACACACACATTACACACAAAAGCAAAATTTCTAGCCTCAGCATGCGAGTTTAGGCTTCTTCCACCTCTAAACTTAATGGAAAATATGGATTAGGAAGAGACATTTCCAACTGGGGTTAGACAATAATATCTTTCTTATTACTAAATGTATTCAATAAAAATTTCCATTCCATTCTACACTGATAAAATTGGGAGTTTTGTTTTGTTTCTGTTGAGCCACTCATTTATTTTTATTTTGCAACTCAACCAGAGTTGCCCTTCAATAACACAGAGTGACTTACCTTGAGCTGAAATTGGACGGCCTGTGAATAACATTTCCAAGGCAACTTTCCTAGGCAACGATCTTCCAACTGCCACTGCTGGTGTAGTACAGAACAGCCCGACACTCACACTGAAAATAGCAGAAGCAATGTACAATAAAATTAATATATGAATGTTCACAACAAAAAGTGAAAATATCTAATCTTCATGATGCAAAAAACAATTTTAATTAACTTTATAAAACTATTGCGAGATAGAAGTCACATGAACTGAAGAACAATAGGAAATAAAACCAATTAATGTACGTGAAACTCCTGCGAAAAAGTGTCTATTTGGGGATGGGGAGAGGGAGATAACTTCTATTAAATGTCTTTTTGGTGATGGGGAGATCGAGATAACTTCTATTAAATGTCAATTTTGGGATGGGGAGAGGGAGATAACTTCTATTAAATGTCAATTTTGTGATGGGGAGAGTGAGATAACTTCTATGGGGTGTCTATTTGGGGGATGGGGAGAGGTAGATAACTTTTATTCAATGTCTATTTGGGGATGGGGAGAGGGGGATAATTTCTATTTGACGCCAATTTGGGGATGGGAAGAGGGAGATAACTTCTATCAAATGTCTATTTGGGGATGGGGAGGGGGAGATAACTTCTATTTTATGTCAATTTGGGGATGGGTAGAGGGAGATAACTTCTACTGAATGTTAATTTGGGGATGGGGAGAAAGAAATAACTTCTACTGGATGTCTATTTGGGAATGGGGAGAGGGAGATAACTTTGTCTATTTGGGGGTGGGGAGAGGGAGATAACTTCTATTGAATGTCTATTTGGGGATGGGGAGTGGGAGATAACTTCTATGGGATGTCTATTTGGGGAAGGGGAGAGGGAGACATGGCTGAGAGTTCACGGTGCCCACCTTAGGCTCAGAAGGTGCCAGGTTCAATCTCAGCATAGGGATTATGTTTTCAAAGAATTATTGGTATCTAATGATATCACATTCCCCCTGATCTCTTGGGTAGTGAGATTACCAATTAATCGTCCATTACCCTATATGGACAACAATCACCTTTGGATTAATAAGCCTGTGTGGGTAAAACCGTGGGCAGCTGCTTTTGCGGCTGACTCAATCACAAGACTATCATTCTGAGCTGGTGATGGACCCTAACTATAACTTCTCCTTGAAGTTGAACGGGGTAGGGGTAATGGTGAAATGGAATCGACAAATAGTGAAATCAGGTACTTAGCCTTCTTGGATGAGGGTGAAACGGGAGGTCTTGTGTGTAGGTTGTGCATGTTAAAAATCCCATGGTAATTGGAGATCGCAAAGAGTAGGTCGTAAGGTAGATTCCCTGGCAAAATTGTAGGGAAATAAAATCTACCCACGGGTAGATAGAGCCAGTGACCCTGGATGGAATCTGTCTAGAGGAAGCTAACCTTATACCAAGGCATGCTAAAGTCAGACACACAGACCTTTGAGATGTATAACTTTGTGTGATGCATTCCCATCAAAAGAGGAACACAGAAGAAGAAGAAAAATGTCTATTTGGCCAACAAGTTTCAGTATAGCATGCTTCAATGCCCCCCTAACTCATGCAAGAATGGATTTGTGGTTACATCAGCAAGTACTCACGTTCAGCATCCACGCTGCAACTATACAGTAAGAAAATTACCTACTTCATTTATTCATTGAGAACAGCTGAGGGACAGTTTTCATAAACATCAAAAATGCTCTTTGTCATTCGTTTCCTTCATCCATAACAAGAAATATTTCACATTATACACCAAGCACACAACACTGAAGATTTCAGAATCTGCTTTCACTTGCATGTATTTCTGAATATAGATGGTGGTGATTGCTCTGTGTGTTACTGGGCGTTTAAGACATCATCATCATCTTTTAATTTTGCTTTCAAGCATCGTGGGGAGGAATAGCTGACATTCCAGAACCTGATAGGTGCACTGGATAGTGTGATTCCGTGTGACTGTACAATGTCTTTGATGTCATCACTCCATTTTTTTTTACTGGACATTCTCCTGCTCTCATATCAGATCTTCTTTGATACAGGGCCAGTGCTGGCAGTTGATGGTGTTGCATTCTAACGAGATGGCTGAACCATTTGATCTTCTGCATTTCAGTATATGTGGCACAAGGTGTTGATCCAACTCTGTCTGTCTGATAACATCATTTCTTACTGAGTTTAGGATAGTTAAGTTGCCAGCTCTTCTCAAGCATCTCATCTTGCAGGTGTTGATTCTGGGTAAGTGACATTTGGATAATGTACAAGTCTGACATTGGTATAATAGAGTTGGTGTGAATATACTACTTATTATCAGTTATTCTGCAGACATGGGTATATTTGGTTTGTTTGGTTGTTTTGGGATTTGAGATTTAAATATGGAGCATAACCCACTACTGGCAATGCTGATCGTATTCTGGTTGATTGATTGATTGATTGATTTAGGAACCAACATCACAGCATTCGGGACATTCCCATAAGCGCTCTGTCCCCATCCTCAGCAGCCAGCGAAGAGTTCCAACACTAATAGTTCCAGTAGCACTGTGCTTCCACATTGACGTGGATAGGCTTTAGGTTCATACCAGAATACGATCAGCGTTGCCATTAGTGGGTTGTGCTCAATATTTAAATAGGTATATTTGGATGTTTCAGTTTGGGTTATAATTAGACATGAATTAGAGAGATGAATAGTCTGGGGAAGACATGAATTAGAGAGATGAATAGTCTGGGGAAGACATGAATTAGAGAGATGAATAGTCTGGGGAAGACATGAATTAGAGAGATGAATAGTCTGG
Organism: Cepaea nemoralis; assembly: GCA_014155875.1. Classification (NCBI taxonomy): domain Eukaryota; kingdom Metazoa; phylum Mollusca; class Gastropoda; order Stylommatophora; family Helicidae; genus Cepaea; species Cepaea nemoralis. The sequence continues at coordinate 34,687 of JACEFZ010021932.1, read as the reverse complement.
GGAAGACGTGAATTAGAGAGATGAATAGTCTGGGGAAGACGTGAATTAGAGAGATGAATAGTCTGGGGAAGACATGAATTAGAGAGATGAATAGTCTGGGGAAGACATGAATTAGAGAGATGAATAGTCTGGGGAAGACACGAATTAGAGAGATGAATAGTCTGGGGAAGACATGAATTAGAGAGATGAATAGTCTGGGGAAGACATGAATTAGAGAGATGGATAGTCTGGGGAAGACATGAATTAGAGAGATGGATAGTCTGGGGAAGACATGAATTAGAGAGATGGATAGTCTGGGGAAGACATGAATTAGAGAGATGGATAGTCTGGGGAAGACATGAATTAGAGAGATGGATAGTCTGGGGAAGACATGAATTAGAGAGATGGATAGTCTGGGGAAGACATGGAGAGAGCTGCAGGAGATAGGAAAAGATAGAACAGCCAGGCTGTGAGGTTGTTAATGCCCTATGCTCAAATGGGGGATAAAGGGCAGAATAAGACATAGTGATGGAAGATCTGGACTATAAACATGACATTCCAAGGAAGATCTGGACTATAAACATGACATTCTAATGGAAGATCTTGACTATAAACAGGACATTCCGATGACCAACACATGGAGCTTTGGGATAAAAGAAGAGAAGGTAATAATGAACTATTTAATTTCACAAAATAGATCATGAAAGTTATACCCTGGCGTAGCAAACTGTGAACCGGTTGATGCCACAGCGATGTCACATGTTGCAACCAACTGGCATCCTGCTGCCGTTGCTAGTCCTGCAGACAAGAAAAACAACCCAAAATGTTGCATTTCATCATCAATGTGAATTTATCGTCCATCATCATATATGATCCCGGTAAACGTTGGCAGTCATGTTTCGCCATATCACACAATCACCAGAGTCGTGGATCAGCGACTTGTCTCGACCATGCCACGTGGTCAAGCCATCCAGAGATTTACTTCTCTGCCTTCCCCTTGTTCTTTTCCCCCTCAATTTTACCAGCTGTCACCAAGTTCTCTAATTTATGTCTTCTCATAACGTGCCCAAAAATGTTGACTGTCTGTCTAATTTCTCTAATCAGTTTACAGTTTTCATTTGCTTCTTGTAGGACTTACTCAATGGTTGTTCTGTCTTTCCATGATATTCTTTGTATTTTCCTCAGAAACGACATTTCCACTGCCATTAGATGTTTTTCAGCTTGTCTACTCATATCCATACAGAAGTACAGGTTCTATGTACATTTTAACAATCTTTCTCTTTGATTATGTGGTTGTTTCGGGATTTGAAATTTAAATATTGAGCACAACCCACTACTGGCAACGCTGATCGCATTCCGGTATGAACCTAAGGCCTATCCACGCCAATATGGAAGCACTAGACTCGAGTTTCGCCCTCATTTGAGCTCGTCAGTAGTGCACGTCCCCGACCGGATCCGGAAACAGTCCCGGATCACGCGTGTGAAGCGGGTGTGTAACCACGCGGCACACACTGGACACACCAAATTATCACAACAGAATACCACAACGCTACCCATCGTAGGTTATGCTCAAGACTGCCCAATCGCCGCGACCGACGTCCATCAATCGATGGGACCCGAACGATCAGGACTTCTCACTGGCAAGGAACACCAGGCCTCCTAAAATCCAGTGAGCAACAATCAAATTGATTATGTGGTTGTTTCAGGATTTGAAATTTAAATATTGAGCACAACCCACTACTGGAAACGCTGATCGCATTCCGGTATGAACCTAAGGCCTATCCACGCCAATATGGAAGCACTAGACTCGAGTTTCGCCCTCATTTGAGCTCGTCAGTAGTGCACATCCCCGACCGGATCCGGAAACAGTCCCGGATCACGCGTGTGAAGCGGGTGTGTAACCACGCGGCACACACTGGACACACCAAATTATCACAACAGAATACCACAACGCTACCCATCGTAGGTTATGCTCAAGACTGCCCAATCGCCTCAAATGAGGGCGAAACTCGAGTCTAGTGCTTCCATATTGGCGTGGATAGGCCTTAGGTTCATACCGGAATGCGATCAGCGTTGCCAGTAGTGGGTTGTGCTCAATATTTAAATCTTTCTCTTGTTGTAATTGACATCTTTTTATTGGTCAGAATTGTTGTGATCTTGCAAAAGGGTACCTTTGCCATAGCGATTCTTGTTCTAATCTCTTCAAGGCACCTCCCATCAGATGTTATGACTGTTCCAAGATAGTTGTATCAATTCACTTGTTTAAGAATATTACCATTTACCCATATATTAATATGAGGTATTTCTTTCTTATTAGTGATGACCATATCTCTGTCTTCTCACAGTTTAATTTATCACTGGATCACCGTTTAGACTCTCGAAATACAATGTCATGGTGTGTGAAAGCTGTTTGGTGAAAGTGGCTCTCATGTTGTGTAAAACCAACTTCATGCCCTTAGTAGGATGTTGCAATCACTCCCGGCACTTATTGGCAGTGTGTGATTTACTGGCAATGTTCATCATCATCATCATGTGACATGCTGATAAGCTTGGGCAGTCATGTTTTGCCATCTCACTCAACACCAGAGTCGTGGATCAGCTCACTGTTCTTGTCTTGACCATGCCACATGGCCAAGCTATCCAAGTATTTACTTCTCTACCAAGTTCTTAAATTTATTTCTTCTCATAGTGTGACCAAAAAATTGTGACAGTCTATGTCTAATTTCTCTAATCTTTATACGAAATCATATTTTGCAATCTCATAGGCAATTTTAGTTTCAGTTGTTTACCAGCCAAAGAGGTTACTGTGGCAAAGAGGTTACTGACGCAGTTCGTAATTCCGCATACCACATTCGAAGCACAGCTGCAGGCGATTTGGCAGGAGACCACCTTACGTTGGGTTTCATAGAATGGTGTGTATACCGGTCGTTCAAAAAGCAATGGTAAACTACTGAATGTAAACTTACCAAAATATCACAAACAGCAAAGCAATGCAGGGGTTTACTGCGACGTTCTGTAAAGGATATGCAACTTTTAAAAAAGAAAAGTTTACCATAGCTTTCTGAACAGAAGTCAGTGTTTAAGTTCAAGTGACCGGTGTGTGGAATGAACCCATTATCCCGCTATCAGCACACAGGAAGTAACTGATTTGGTGCCAAACACAAAGTAGGTCTGTACCAAACATAGCGCACAATCAAATAGACAAATATTATAATGTAAATTTTCGCTGACTTAGTACTGAAATTATGGAATATACCATGAAACAAAACAAATAACGTGATAACCCTAGTATGGCGATATATCCTCCTTCTGTGTAAATGGAAGGTCACATTTGGTGATATATGACGGGGCTTCAAATGAAAGCATGAGTTTTTGTGTGTGGTGAATATATTCTGAAAAAGTAAAGAACAATTTATCATTTTTCGATGTAGTCACCACTGAGATCAATGCAAGTCCTCCAGAGCCAATAAAGTGCTTAGTTCCTGAAAAAACTAATTATCTTGGTCACTATTCGATGTGCCTGACCCAGTCTGTCACAGAAGTCACGCCGCTTTGAAACTTCCTACATCACTCATACACTTGCTGGACTGACAGGCATGCATCAACGTACTGAACCTTCATTTGCCAATGAATTTCTATATGTTTCCCCCTTCACTGATAAAAAAACTGATAACAGAATGCTGCTCCTAATTGGTGCATGTCAAAAGTGGGGCTGCCATCTTCAAACTGTCCTTATTATGTCACCGTGTTCGTGTGCACCATGATGTCACTTTTGACATCCTTAACAATAATATTTCATTTGAAGCCAAAATAGGCCTTGCCAGCCATCTTAGAACTCAGGGCTCCATACCTTCAACCCCACTGGATGAAATGAATGGTCATCATTATTCTTGATGGACAAACAACAACAACAACAATATTGACAGATTACAAGATAATGGCATGGTTATTGTAATTTCTTTCACACTTTTAAGGTTTTCATTTGCAGCCCCCTCATATAACATTACTTTAAACACTCTCGTAACAAATAAAATTGCTCTTGAAAAAATTTATCTGATATCTTTTAAGCCTTTAAGAAACATTTAAAGACTTATGCCTTACCATTCACTTGTGCTATAACTGGAACAGGCAGGTCCTGCAATTGAATAGTTTCAAATGGAATTACCCCTTGTGCATACACACCACATCCCTTCTGATACATTTATAATCAAATAAACAATCACACATATTTCACAATTTATCAAATTTGTTTTGTGTATGCAATTTGTTGATTTGTTCTCAAGGGAAATTACTCGTACACTGTGTAATTATCAAGTACACCTGTTATTTCCAAGTTAAATCAAACGCAAAGTGGTGATTATGAATCAAAGTAAATCAACCTTTCACTGATCACAACAATCATGCAATTTCTAAGGCCAATCTATGTGTCAGTATTGAATTAAAATAGCAGAATAGAAAGGAAAACTGGGAAAATAAGCAGACATCAGAAAGCACAACATGACATTTGTTCACATCACACAGAATCTGTTTTATTATTGGCAACTTATAAGTGCTGCTGTTCTTTGTGAATCAACCTCATCTCCCCGTGGTGTAGACGGGGAAACCATGACCGTGAGATTATGGACCAATGGGGCTCTGGCTCGCCAAGGGGGAGAGACTCCCCTTTGTCAGATTTTCCTGTCCTAAACCTGTGACTGACCTAGTAAGCTGGCAGGTTATTTTTCCTACTGCTCAAAGAAAAAGAAAGAAGCATAACCCAAGGAAATAAGTAAAGAGCTTCAAGTACTTATACTTCTAGTACAAATACTAATATAATCAAATGGCAAATCAGAATACGATACTGAAAACAGACGCAATAAGTCAAAACAATTCATTGGACAAATGGCTCCAATACTAAAGAACAAACACGTATAAATAGATACTAAATATGTACTCTACAAGACAATCTTTCTATCAACTATGGTACCAATGCCAAACCTAAACAATGACAGAACAAGAGAAAAGAACTTTAATTACAACAGAAATGAGATTCCTGAGAAGAATACTCAGTGTATCAAGAGCAGAGAAAATCAGAATCAGGACTAAAGTGGGGGTTATAGCTGCGATAGATGTAATTAGAAAACAGCAAGTTAAATGGTTCAGCCATATAACTAGGTTACCAACTGTCAGTATACCACAACAAGCAATGATGTACAGACAATATGGAACCAGAAGAAGCCGACCATGTAAACGATGGACAGGGGGAATAACAGTGTCCATAGGAATCTTGATATATGAAGCCCATACACAGGCACTCTCCTGTTTATGCTTCACCTCGACACCGCAAGGTACAATAGGAACAAGATAAGATAAGATGATGATGAGATCTTCTTCTTCGTCTTTGTTCATCTGGAGAGTTTTTTTGGATGTGATTGCGTTGTGCCTATTTATAGCAGAGCTGTGTTCTTGCGTCGTTAGGCAGACACATCCGACTTCTGTGGGCATTTGTTGACCAGGTTAACCTTCCCGGGGGTTTCTTAGGACGTTTGACTCTTACTATTGTGGTGTTATCCCCCATCCTAGCTGGCACATTTAGAACAGCCGAAGACATCTTGGTCAGCCCTCAAGGGAAGGCAGGAGCAGACCATGGGCATTCCCCGCAATCCAAGGAGGCTTCCATAATTGCAGAGCCGACACATTGCGCTCTGGGACTGGGCTCACCCAAGGAATCGTCATGTCCTGCAAATGGCTGCTTAGCCTCACTTCCGTATATTAGGCCTTTCAGTCACCACAGGCTGTTCCTCTGAAAACCAGAAGAATGCAGTCTGCAGATGACATCCACACAGTGAGCTTTTGATTCAGACTTTCCAATTAATGGATTTGCTATCCAAGCAATATTCCATTTCGTGCCACTGGGATGCTTTTTCCACCTTTGATGACGCCCACACAATGAGTTTTTGATTCGGACTTTCCATGCAATGCATTTGCTAGCTAAGCAATATTCCATTTCATGCCTCTGGGATGCTTTTGCTACCAACATACCTGTGGTATGAAGTGTGGCAGTGTAAGTACTTCTTCATACACCTTTATATGCCAGCCTGAATGTAGTTAAAGAAAGCTGCAGTCAACTTGAGCTTGTTGATATCTCCATAGAGCTTGTCCTCAAATAAAGCAGACGTGAGCCAAAATATCTTTCTCTGTTCTGCATATATTGGGCACTCCTGCAGCAAATGTTTACCTGTCATTTTACCAGTTCCACAATTACACTGATCAGTTTCTCCTATCTTTAATTTATTGAACAAGTGGTATTTCAGCCTGTCCTGTGCGGAGTCTGAAGATTGCTACTTGTTCTCTTCGGTCGAGTTTGTAATATGCATCATCCTTCTGGTGGCCTGGATGCTCTGATTCCCATTTGGTTCTATAAGTGCTTTTTATAAACCTCTTTGCCTCATTTTAGGTTATGTCTATGTCAGGCTGTGGTAGTCGTCCGCCCTCATTTGCTAGTCTGTCAGCCTCTTCATTTCCAGGTATACTGCAATGTGATAGGATCCACAGTATTACAATTTTTTTAAATTTCTGACAGAGTCCATAGAGTACTGCTCTTAGGTCTGCTAGTTATGCGCAGTTTTTGCTCTTCAGTATTGAGACAGCTGACTGCATCTGTGAAGATAGCTATTTGCTTGATGATGAGATGATTTGTGAATCCTAAGGAAGACTCTAAATTAATTCAAGTAAAAGATACTAAATCTAGAATGGTTATCAGAAAAAAAAGTAGTCATATGACCAGCTTCTTGTATAGTCCCCTCTATTCTTCACTCTATCATAGTTGCCATGCCAGCAGAGATTAGACTACAACAAGCAGAGCGATCATCAGCAGTGTTCTCCCACTTATCATGGTAAATGCCTAAGTTCTTCATTAAGGCTTTCTAATGTAACAAACCTGATATATAAATACAGCTGAAATTCATCATCATCATATGCCATGCCAATAAGTTGGTGGTCATGGTTTGCAATCTCACACGATCACCAGAATCTTGTATCAGCTCTGTGATCTTGCCCCAGTTTTGCCATATGACCAAACCATCCAGATATTTATTTCTTTGCCTTCTTCTTGTTCTCTTCCTATAAATTTTGCCAGTTGTCATCGAGTTTTCTAGCTTATTTATCCTCAAAAAATGCAAAAAAATATTGTGACTGTCTATGTCTAATTTTTCTAATGATGAAATTACTTGCCTGTATAAGGTTCATGACATTTGTGCATGTTGAAAAGACCTCTTCATGATAGTTAGCTCCCTTTTCTTTTGTCTGTTTTGATACACACAAAATACAAAATAATGACAATAATTGATGTACAAATACAATAAACAAGCAAAGATTTTAAACACAATATATAGAAGAAATAGATACTCATGTTGTATTTGTTATATTGTCAAAACTGTCATTTACTGCCAATATAGTACCTTGCGGTGTATGGCAGAGGGGTCTTTGAGCCTGAGGAATTACGGCCGCCTGGCTAGTGCAGTCGCTGCGAACTGTGCAGGTTAGGATTTTCTTTTTGCCCCTGACAGAAAAAATCCCACACCTTACCGAGGGATCGAACCCGGGTCTCCCTGAAGGAGAGTCCGGTGTTCTAGCCACTCGGCCAGGCGCTCCTCATTTGTTATATTAATAACAGGAGATCAAATAAGAAAGAGTGCTAACTGAATTAATTAATAAAGTGTTAAAGCAATTTCACAGATCTGTGCTATCTGATAAAGGTAAAAGGCAAAGGACCACATTTTCAAAGCCACTGTAGCTTATGATGAAGAGCCGCAGTAGCGTAATAATCTAGCTATCTATCATGTGCCATGCCGATAAGCATGGGCGGTCATGTTCTGCCATCTCACATGATCACCAGAGTCATGGATCAGCTCAGTGTTCCTGTCTCGATCATGCCACATGTCCAAGCCATCCAGGTATTTATTTCTCGGTCTTCCCCTTGGTCTCTTCCTTTCGATCTTGCCAGTTGTCATCAAGTTCTCCAAGTCATTTCTTCTCATAACAAGCCCAAAAAAGTTTGACTGTCTACGTCTAATGACTCTAATCAGTTTACGATCTTCATTTGTTTCTTGAAGGACTTGTTCATTGGTAATTATACAGTGGGTATAAAATATATCCAGGCCATTGCAAGCAGCTTGTAAAGGCTGATGGCAGGGCTTTTAAATTTTTGAGCCCCAAATATGAGCGCTCTCACATGATGAAGCACAACCCCAGAAATATCAACGGGACAGTGCTGTAGCAAAAAAAAAGCACAAAAAGGGCCAGACAGAGGAGGGGGCTAAGAAGACAACATGCCACTCTTAGAAGTTCCAGAGGGCTATTACTGGAGCTACCCTTAATGATATTCTGGCAAAGAGAAATCAGAAACCAGACGTTTGCAAAGCCCAGCATGAACAAGCTATCAAAGCTTACTGGGAAAAGGTTAAAGTCAAGGAAGCTCAGAAAAAAGCAACCAAGCCTGCTCCAGTCAAACTAACGAAGCAGCCAAAGACAGCCAAGCAACCCTTGACTAAAGCACCACGGGTTGTAGGAAAGCAATAAATGTGACATAAATAAAGCAGTTTTTCTCACTGAAAAAAAAAAAGATAATTGCCTGCCTCTCCAGTGGTCATGTGTTCGATACACACTGAGGAGCATTCCAATGTTTTAAATGAACCTGGGTTTCCAGGTCAATGCATAAAATGGCTACCAATAAAAGGCTTAGGACGTAAAGACAGCCGGGACAGATCACATGACCCACTCAGTTCTGATGGCCTATACAAATATGGGTCTAGCACCATATGACCAATGGGCATTAAGGCATGTAACAAGGTCCTTGACCTACTGTTGTGTATGATGGGAAAGGCAAGATATCTGGGTCACATCAGACAACATAACCGTCTACTCATACTGGAGGGAACAGTGGACAAAAGAGTCAGAAAGCATTAAAGACACAAATGATCAGACAACATCATGATATGAGAAGTAATGATTGCAGCAGGATATAACAATAGAAAACTAAAAACAATAAAGAGGATGTTCTTCTGTTGGAATTCTGCTTTTAATTGAATTACTCTCCATGTTATCTCTGAAGAATAATTTAAAGTAAGGAGGAACGCAACATGCATTTCTGAAAGAAGGGAAAGTCAGGATGGACAGAACAAACATTCAGGGGAAAAAAGAGAAAGTAGGGATGGAGTGATACTACATTTAGGAAATAACAGGAAAGCAGGTATGTATAGAACACATTCAAGGGAATAAATGAAAAGTAGGGATAGGCAGAACATACATACGAAAAACAAATGAAGAGCATGGATGGACAGAACTTACATTCAATAAATAACAGTAAATGTGGGATGGATAAAACACACATTCAGGGAAAAAAATAAGAAGTATAGATGGACATAAAACACACATTCAGGGGGAAAATGGAAAATAATGGTGGACAGAGCATAATTTCAATAAAACATGAAAAGTAGGTATGGACAGAATATACATTCCAAAAAAGAAAAGGGAAAAACAGATGGACAGGACATACATTCATGAAAGAAAGGGAAACTGGAATGAAACCCAGAGAGAAAAAAACCTCCCAGATAATTACGATGATAAGGATATGACATGGATAATAATAGCAAAGAAGAAAGACACAATTCATGAGATTCTCACCAACTCCTTAAGATCATGACCAGCAGAGAAGACCGGACCTTTGGCCTTGATGATGATAACCCGGAGACTGTCCTGGTCACGAATGAGGTCGCTGTGTAGGGACTGCAGCATGGCAAGTGATAAGGCATTCCTGAAAATTCCACAAAATGCTACAGTTAGCAAAGCTAACAGCGACTGATCTACAAGGCTGATACATACATTATTTTACCCATACAAGGTTTACACAAGTACGCCATGTTGCCTAGGTAGTGCATAGCCATCTCAGACAAGGCTGAAAAATTGGACGTCCCATGAGTTAAAGTTAGTTGCATTTCCTTTACAGGACATTGCAGTCAACACCAGCATATTTTGTTGTTGTGATCTCTTGGCATGTTTATGTTCAGTAATTTGCCATTGCTTTCTGAACAACCAGCACCCATACAATTTCTTTAAAAAAGTCAACGCAAGGCAGTCTGCAACCAAATCGCCCACAGCTGTGTTTCGATCGTGGGTATACAGGATTATGAACTGCGTACATAACTCCTTCGCCACTGAGCCGACGGTCCCATGAGTAGTTGATGCTTATTACAAATCTCTCAACAGTTGCAAATCATAAAGAGTAGGCCATACAGTCACTGCCTTGGCAACATTTCCAAATTAGAAAACCAGCCAACAGTAGAATGTTTATCATCGATTAAATGCTGGTGTACACACATTGGGTCCCTCATTGGTGTACTGGGGTTTGTGCACTGAGCTGAGTCTCTTCTAGCATGATCTGAAGGAGATTGGAGCACTATTGTACTATTTCACAATGTGATGAAGATGGTTCTTGAATCAAACCAATCAATCCATAAAGTAATCAGTCAATGGAAGTCACGTGGCTGAATAGATAAGAGCACTCACTCTTAAACTTCCAGTGCACTGATAGCAAGGTGTACTTCAGAAATCGTAGTGGGTTTGACTGATGGCAAGGGACACTAGTAATAATGCATTAAAGAATCAATTAACAGAAAACAGAACCAATGTATGAATGAAAGTATCAAAGAACAGATGCAGAATTCAATAAATGAAGAATCAATGAATTGCTACAAGAACAGATATGGTGAGAGAATGCTAAACAGGTATGGTTGTGCACCTCAAATCAATTTGATTTTACACAGGCTCCTCTTACAGCTGCATATTGTTCATGATATAATGATACAATTAAGTAGGTCAAACGTGCTGAAAATTCTGTATCTCTCATTATATTTCACAATTTCTCATGTTGAACACACTCGAAGGCCTTACTGTAGTCTATAAAACTAGTATAAAGATCTACATTGTACTCTCTGCATTTCTCGGAGATGGTTCTCATGTTGAAGAAATGGTCTCTAGATCCTCTACTATGAAACCTGCCTGTACCTCTTATAATTCAAATTCTAACTAACCTTCAATCCTCTTCTGATGAGGATTTTGATAGTATGATTTAGTAGAGCAAAAGAATAATAGTTGGTGCACAGTTCAAAATTGAGAGATATGAAGATTGTTCTATTTCATGCTTTGCCAAACAGCGCCATTCCTAATCTTATGTAGTGCATGATAGATATGGATGCTGGCTTCGCTTCCATTTTGGATTAGTTTTACATACAGAATGTCACAATTTTATGTTGATGATTTTAAAAATGGTTTATCTCTGGTTTATGGTAGTACCTTTTGCGGGGATCATTGAGACAAATAGTTCGAATCCCTTTTTCCTGTGTTGCCACAGTCAAAGGTTCCGGAGCAGTCTGCGCTTGAGTTAGACATATATGGGACATGGACAGCTGCCGGATTCCCTGCAGACAGATTGATTCAGACATAACGGTTATAAAGCACGCCGAACCATACATCATGATCACCATGTAGTTGTTTCTTTGCAAAATGTTGCTCTCATCGTGACCTGCATTTACCAGTTCTCCTGCTTCATAAATTTGCATTCCCTGGAAGGTTAACCCGGTCAACAAATGCCCACAGAAGTCGGATGTGTCGGCCCAATGGTGCAATAACGCAGCTCTGCTGTAAACAGGCACAACGCAATCACGTCCGGAAAAAAAAAAATGGATGAACGCAGAAGAAGAAGAAGAAATTTGCATACCCAAGGTGTCCACAATGTCTTATATCCATCTTTGTGCTGGACGACCCCCACCTCTTCTCCCAGGAAGCATACCCTCAATCACTGTTCTGTCCAAGTCACTGTCATATTTTTATTTATTTGCGTCCACTCACTTTGAACTCAAGTGTAGTTCGTACATGTGCTGCTACTACTAGTGCGCTGGACTGATTTTTGTGTGTGGATTAGCTTTCCCTGTTACCAGTGTCCCTTGCCATCAAGCAAACCCACTCTGACTTCAGTTGCTGAGGCATAATGCTGTTTAGAAGCCAGTTTCTGAGGCATAATGCTGTTTATAATCCATTTTTTTTCTAAATGTTCAGATCTTTTAGAATGTCAGTATTGTTTTTTTCCTTCTTAGTCATTTGCCAGTGTGCTGGGGAATGAACAGGAGGACAGATTGGCTAGCGCAGCAAAACTTGGTGGAGCATTGATGCATGACAAGGCAGACGTGGTTGCGGCCTTGTAGCAGCACGTGTGCACCTTGGAGAAGCAAATGGATCACCATAGTCTGGTAAGAATGAGGCAGCGAGGTGTGACGAGGGGATCTGGCTGACGCTCGACGCTCAGAGGAAAGGCGAGATGGACATATAATCAGATTGCTACTGGAACTATTAGTGTTGGAACTCTTATCTGGCTGCTGAGGATGGGAACGGAGCGCTTATGGGAATGCCCCAAATGCTGTGATGTCGGTTCCTAAATCAATCAATCAATCCTTCTTAGTCCATGGTATTCTTAGAAATTTTCTGTAACATGTAAGTTCAGGGGAAGAATTATGAAGCCAAGACTTGTTTGCTATATAATTATGTATGCAACATTCACAAAGAATGTCAGAGTTCAGGAATTTGCATGTTTACCGACAATGATGGCGATATTTTGTCCACCAAATGGTAAAGTTCTTTAGGGATGCTTTGTTTATGTCACTGCCCATTTTAACTGTATTTTTGATAGCTTAAAACGATTTAATGGGTATTATGCTACAGTTAGTTAGTTGCATATCTTTTACAGGAAGTAGCAGTCAACTCCAGTATTTTTTGGCTGTTTGTGACTCCTGGGAAAGTTTGCATTCATTAGTTTTCCACTGCCATTGTGCTAAAGCCTAATTAAAGCAGTTTATTAATATTGTATCATTACATCTGATCATTCCTACTGTTGTCTATTAAGAGTTTTGTAATTATCATTCAAATGAGTCATGCTTAACAAACAAGGTCGAATGTTACAGTCATACAATGACCTCAACTAGTAAGGCTCCATATAAATTATAGTAAAATAAAAGAAAAATAAATCTGTAATTATCCACTTTTTATGCAAGCATATTAATATTATAGAATGGGTAATTTATGCATCTAATTTCATATATTTTTGCTACAAGAGGTTCGAGTGATTAGTTATTATAATGTTTAAAAATTAGTGTTATTTGTAGCACATCACCAAGTGCATGTTGTCCCATGATTTCCGCAGAGCATACATCACAAGTAGGATAGCAAATCATACTTTTGTAATTCAGCATTTGTCTTTGTCTTTCCGTGGCGAAGGAAAGTAATTACGCAGTTCGTAATCCTGCAAACCGTGTTTGAAACACAGCTGTGGGTGATTTGGCAGCAGGCCGCCTTGTGTAGGTTTTTTTTATGAAATGGTATTGGTACCAGTCGTTCAGAAAGCAATGGCAAACTACTGAAAGTAAACTTGCCCAGGAATCATGAACAACCAAAAAATGCTGGGGTTGACTGCTATGTCCTGTAAAGAATATGCAACTAACTTTTATAACTTTGTCTCTCAATGACTGAACTTGAATGTACAAAAAATTAATATCCTGCTTATAACTGATGTTAAGACTTGAATGAGGTACTGGTGGGTGATATTTTGTTAACTTTATCCTGTACATTTTCTTTATAATTATTGAAAAAAATAAGAGAAATTTCTTTACAATAGCTTCAGTTGGACTTCTCGCCCTTGACTTGGGGACAAAATTACAAGCACCTCAGAAGTCGGAGTAGGTTCACCTGATGGCGAGAGACACTAGTAAATGGGAAAGCTAATCCACACGTACAATTCAGTAGTGCACTAGATGTGGTAGCATGTGTATGGACTACGCTTGATTTCAAAGTGAGTGACCACAAAAATAATACCAACAACAAAATTACAAGAGCTCAAATATTGTAACTTAACCAGTAAATAAAAAAAAAAAGGTTAAGGTAATCCCATAGCAGATAAATCCATGAATGTGAATTGTTAGACCTTCACATATTCTAGGTGGGGCATGCCGGTGTGCTGGGGAACGAACAGGCGGACAGTTTGGCTGGCTCGGCAAAACTTGGTGGAGTATTGATACATGACAAGGCAGACGTGGTTGCGGCCTTGTGGGAGCACGTGTACACCTCGGAGGAGCAAATGGATCACCATGGTCTGGTAAGAATGAGGCAGCGAGGTGTGACGAGGGGATCTGGCTGACGATGAGGATGGGGACAGAGCGCTTATGGGAATGTCCCGAATGCTGTGATGTCGGTTCCTAAATCAACCAATCAATCATATTCTAGGTGGATATAGATGAGGTGAAGTGGCTAGTTTCTTTCCTCATTGCCTTCATTCCCAGAAATGTCTAAATATGATCTGAAATCCATTTTATGAGGTGGGGTGGAGCCTAGAGCCATACTGGTTTGAAAAAAATTATCTTGCCTCTGCTGGGGATTGAACCCACACCTCTGCCTTGGTGGTCAAGCACACTAGCCACTATGTCAGGGCAGCTCCTAACAATTACATTACATGATGATGAAGACTGAAATAACTGAAGACTACTAATACAGGGTTTAGCCAATTAAGTGCCACGGGATGATCAATTGTCTTCAGCGTCTTCCCTTACCTGCCATTGGCTTACATATCCATACTGCGTTATAATACAACCTGTCTACTACCAAATATTAACAACTTAAGTCATAACTGTGACACACCTCTAATTCTCATTTTCCGCCATCCAATCTGGTTTCGTCCAAACATTACCTTTTGTTTGGCACTGAAGAGGATCGATTTTACTGCATCAGGTCTGATCCTAAACGGCTTAGTCTCTTTCTGCAGGGTAGCCTGCTCAAAGCATCTCATGAACTCCATAGCTCCAGTGATGATCCCCAGGAGTCTCCGAGAAAACTGCTTATGAACCGAACAACATAGGCCAGAATCGAACCCACAACCTTCAGAGCACAAGTCAGGCAGTATAACCCTTCACCACAGAAATTCCACTGAAGACAACTCAAGCTCAACTTGTAGATAAGTTGTAATACAGGCAACAATTATAAATATAGGTTGGCAATTCAGTCATTCTTGATTCAAACCCACAAGGTGAACAAAATAACGAGAGACCTAAAACACATAGAGACAAGAATTATATAGTCATAGAGATGAATAACAATGGGAGGATAGAAATGGATGCTGAAGATAGCAAAAGATGGGATGACTTGGCGCGGTTTGGCTGAGAGATTATGCTCCAGTGGGGGATAAATGTAAGAAGGAGGATGAAGGGGAGGAGGAGGAAGATGGATGAGGGGGAGGAAGAAGAAGAAGAAGGATAAGGGGAAGAGGAAGAAGGAGGAGGACGAGGGAGAGGTGGAGGAGGATAAATCAGAAGGAGGAGGAGGATGGGGAGGAGGAGGAAGGAGGAGGACGACGGGGAGGAGGAGGAAGGAGGAGGAGGGGGGAGGAGGAAGAAGGAGGAGGAAGGGGAGGAGGAGGAGGAAGAAGAAGAAGAAGAAGAAGAAGAAGAAGAAGAAGAAGAAGAAGAAGAAGAAGAAGAAGAAGAGGGGGAGGAGGGCGAGGAGGGCGGAAGAGGATGAAGAAGAAGGAGGAGAAGGGTGAGGAAGAGGATGAAGAAGAAGAAGGGAGAGGGTGGAGGAGGAAGAAGAGGAGGAGGAATAGGAGGAGGAAGAAGAAGAAGAAGAAGAAGAAGAAGAAGAAGAAGAAGAAGAAGAAGAAGAAGAAGAAGAAGTAACAGTAACTATAATACTAAATTAACTAACTTGAGTAACTAAAAACTTTTAATCTATTTTTTTATTGCTACCTGCGACGCGACAGCCATGTACCGTTGTACGTACCAGTCTAATCGCTGGCTGTAGGGAAAGTCGCACATACTTCAGGCTGCCACTCATCCCTCTTCTAGCATTCATTTCAACCACAATTTGAAGACCGACCACAAGTAACAGTGCGTTTTGCTTGGCCACGTCTGAAATGAAATAAGACAACAACAACCAAAACAAGCGCCCTACAGCCTGGACCAAAGACCACAATGTAACAAGGATGCTTCTGGTCTGTGTTATTACTTAAGACTGACCTCCCTTCAGTTCAAAGTTCAAAGGGCAAGAAAATATAATGTGATATGTCACATTATATCGGAACTGTGGCCTAGAGGCAGAGAAGGCGTTTCACAATCTCCTGACGTACGGAGTCCAGGGCTCGTATCCAGTCGCGTGGGATTTGGAAGCATGCCACTTTGCGTTGTTTCCGATTATATGAGGAGTTGGTCTGCTTCAGAAAGCCATAGTAAATTACTGAACGTAAACATTGCCTATTAAATGTGTGTGTCAATCACAGACAAAAATGTTCTAGTTTGCGACGTCCTGTAAAGAACACGCAACCAACTATCAAATAAATTTTCTTGCAAAATTATCTCCTATTACATGTGTGTGCTTTATTTTTCGTCTTGATGATACACATCATCTAAAAAGAAACAAGGAATGCTAATCCACACGCAAAAATAAGTTGCAGTGCACTAGAAATGGTAGCGCGTGTATGGACTGCACTTGAATTCGAAGCGAACTAATGCTAAACTAAGTATAATCTTATAATACAGATAATAAAAATAATATAATAAATATATACAGCTAGTCTTATATATAAAAGGCAATCTCCGTCTGTATGTGTGTATTTCCTTTATGTGTTCGCGAACGGTCCATCCGATTGAGATGAAATTTTCTACACGTCTTCCTTTCATTCCAGCGCAGCCAACTGTGATATTTATTTAGTGTGAAATCGGCTGCTTACTTAATATTATTTAATTTTTCATTTTACATTATAATTTATATACAGCGAGGGGAATTAACTCTAGAAAAGTTATTTCAAGGGGCATAACTTTTAATAACATTGCTGTATAACTTATAGTCATATTGTTGCATCGTTTTCAAAGATTTATAAACTCTTTGTCTATAGTTATGTACCGGCATATGAGTTATAATAAATAATGATACAATCTTTAAGACATTTTCAAAGTTTTCATAAAAATAATGCATAACATTGTAACTCATCTTTTTATGCTTACGAAGTTATCTACAGTCATGCAGGTGATTAGAAACGGTTTTCATTAGAAATAATGGATGGTGTGTGGAAGGACATTCTTTTAAGTTACTTTATTTTGTTGTATGAATTTAATGAGACGCTACACGCCAGGAGCTGGGCGAAGCCATGCCGGGTCAGATAGATAGACAGACCCACCTTTTCGCTGCAGTTATCTACAGGCATATGCGTTATAATCCTCCTCCTCCTCTCCCCTCCTCCTACCCTCTTCCTCTTCCCCTCCCCCTCTCCATCCTCCTCCTCCCTCTTTCTCCTCCTCCTCCCACCTCCTCCCTCTTCCTCCTCCCTCTTCATCCTCCTCCTTCCTCCTCCTCCTACCTCCTCGCCCTCCTAACTCCTCCTAATCACTCCTCTTCCTTCCTCCTCCTCTCTCCTCCTACTCCCTCCTCCTCCCTCCTCCTTCTTCTCCTCCCTTTTTCTCCCTCCTCCTCCTACCCCCTCCTCCTCCCCTTACTCCTCCCTCCTCCTCCCTCTCCTCCTCCCTCCTCATCCCTTCTCCTCCTCCCTCCTCATCCTCTCTCATCCTCCCTCTACCTCCCTCCACATTCTCCTCCTCCCTCTTCCTCCTCCTCCTCCTCCTCCTCCCCTCCATCTCCTCCCTCCTCCTCCCTCTACCTCCTCCCTCCTCCTCCTCCCTCCGCCTCCTCCCTCCTCCTCCTCTACCTCCCTCCTCCTCCATCTCCCTCCTTCTACCTCTCCTCCTCCCTCCTCCTCCTTCCTCTCCTCCTCCTGCGTTCTTCTCCTTCCTCATCCTCCCTCCTCCTTCTCCTTCCTCCTCCCTCTTCCTCCTCCCTCCTCCTCTCCTCCTCCCTCCCCTCCTTCCTCCCTCCTCCTCCCTCTTCCTCCTCCCTCTTCCTCCTCCTCCCTCCTCCTCCCTCCTCCTTGCTCTCCTCCTCCCTCCTCCTCCTAATCACTCCTCCTCCCTCTTCCTCCTCCCTCCTCCTCCTCCCTCCCTCTCCTTCCTCCCTCCTCCTCCCTCCTCCTCCTTATCACTCCTCCTCCCTCCTCCTCCCTACTCCTCCCTTCTCCTCCTCTCTTCTTCCTCCTCCTCCCTCCTTCCCCCCTTATCCTCCTCCCTCTTTCTCCCTCCTTCTCCCTTCTCCCCCTCCTCCTCCCTTATCCCCCTCCTCCCCCCCCCCTCCTCCTCCTCCCTCCTCCTCTTCTCTCCTCCTCCTCTCTCCTCCTCCCTCTAACTCCTTCCTCCTCCTCCCTCCTCCTCCTCTCTCCTCCTCTTAATCCCTCCTCCTCCCTCCTATTCCTCCCTACTGCTACTCCTCCCTCCTCTTCCCTCCTCTTCCCTCCTCCTCCTCTCTCCGCCTATCTCTTCCTCCCTCCTCCACCTCCCTCTTCCTCCTCCCAGCTCCTTCTCCTCCTTTTTCGTCTTCTTCTGCTGCTGCTGCCGCCGATCCATTTACCCAAGTTAATTGTTGGGGAAGATGTAAAGACCTTTCAAGTGCTCTTTCTAATGCTTTTTGTAAGTTGGTCTTCGTTTATCTAGGTTGTTCTAACTGCAACCAATAAATGGTTAGACAGGCAGACAGACAGACAGACAGACAGACAGACATACAGATAGAGAGAGAGAGAGAGGGAGGGAAAGACAGACAGACAGACAGACAGACAGACGGGAACGGGAACTTATATGACTACTTATATGAATTAAATGAGATGCTCCACACCAGGAGCTAGGCGATGCCGGGCCGGGTCAGACAGACAGACAGACAGACAGACAGACAGACAGTCGGTAACGGGAACGGGAACTTATATGACTACTTATATGAATTAAATGAGATGCTCCCCACCAGGAGCTGGGCGATGCCGGGCCGGGTCAGACAGACAGACAGACAGACAGACAGACAGACAGACAGACAGACAGACAGACAGATAGTCGGTAACGGGAACGGGAACTTATATGACTACTTATATGAATTAAATGAGATGCTCCATACCAGGGACTGGGCGAAGCCGGGCCGGGTCAGCTAGTATATAATAAATATCCCAATTATAATCCAGGAAAGTTGAACAGGGTATTGAAAACAAAACAAAAATAAATAAATAAATAAATCACTGTAACCACACCAAAACTTATATTCATAATTTTTATATTGCGAGCAGGACACAACAGACAGGAATATAATATAAAGTTTAAATTAAGATACGATCGTCACATGTTTGTGTGTATCGCAATAGCAACAAGGCAAATAGGCAGCTTTTATTTTTATAATTCTAAAATATTTCCGGAACAGCGGCCCCAGCCAAGCCAGTATACTTTCGCCCGAAGTTGTTCCCGCCTCTTTTCGATCTGTTATCAGGTCCTATGCTTCGTATATTTTTATGCCAAAGTAATGTTTAACGTCTTTCGTGCTGTACCCCCCTCCCCCGCCGCCTCTTCTTCCAGGAACCACAACCTCCTTTAACCTTTCTGGAAAAGGCTAATGAAAGTAGAGCACTATTTACACCTGTACATGCCGCGTTCTTTGGTCATGCAGTGAGAAGAGAGGCTTTGGAAAACATGGTGACGACTGAAAAGAACAGTGGGAAAAGTGGCAGACAATGAGAATTTTTTTTTTGGGCACTCGCTCGCTTTGAACTCAAGCGCAGTCAATATGCAATACTTCCAGTAGTGCTGGGCTGAATTTTGCGTGTGGATTAGCTTTACCTCTTAACAGTGTCCCTCGCTATCAGGTGAACCTACTCCGACTTCAGAGGTACAATAAGAAATCATGCTGGGTGGACTGAGACGTTGACATGAAGAAATATCAACAGAATTGATCAGGAGCACTAGGGACCGAGATATGTGGAGGGAAATAAACGGTTACGCAAGTTGGCAGGGCACACTATGATGATGATTGCTAAGTTAAATGTGATCTACGTTTGATTCTTGAAACTGATTCAGTGTAAAAGGATAATACAAATATGATCTCTCCATTTGGAAACAAGGACGATATATCTCATTACTAGGGTCATCGTGTTATTTGTTATGTTTCGTGTAGCTTCCGCAATTTCAATGCTCAGTTAACGGACACTGACATTAGAATATTTGTTTATTAGATTGTGTACCATGATTAGTCCAATGCCTACTTTATTGTTTGGCGTTGAATCAGTTAAACAGTTCTCGTTGTTGATTATGGAGTCAAGTTATTCAAAGTTTGTAACATTTTCGTCTTCAGTTGTATAGTTTCTGTAATTAAAGTCGCTTAAAAAGTCGTTTAAAAATCAACAGGGTCGACTTCATTGCACCAGACTTTATCCCATATGGCACAGTCTCTTTCTGTAGCGCAAGCTGCCGAAAGCGTCGCACAAAGCACGAACTCCGTAGCTCCAGCGGCAACCCCCTAGGAGTCTCCGAAAAAATGCACTCGTCAACCGAAGAACGCGGCCCGGAATCGAACCCACAACATTCGGAGCCTGAGTCAGATGGCTTGACCACTTCGCTACGTAGACTCTCTGTTTGCTGTAATTTAACATTAAAAAACAATTAAAACACAAAACACACACACAATATCTATTTATTTCTGGATTCAAAATTTTACCAAAACTTGACCTGAGCTTTCGGGTCAACCCAGCCTCAAATAGGTACCATGAGATGTCTGGAGAAATAAAGGCGTAATACAGACCACATCTCCCCCTCCCCCATTGAATGCCGATTGGTCTATAAAAACATAGAACTAGCACCATATACCAAATGCACTTTAAGGCGTGTAATAATAGCCTTTGCTTACTACATTTACAGGGTGTGTTTTTAATGACTGTGCAGTGTTTGAAAACATTGCTGGTCCAAGTTTTGTATTTACCCTCTGTAAAGTTCTTGGAACATAATAGGTAAATAAAAACTTGGACTGGCTATATTTGCAAACACTCAACAGTCATTAAAAATACACAGCTGGACTAAAATGTTGACCTGTCGTCCTTGACTTGGGGACGTTAATTACAAGTACATCTGAAGTGGGAGCGGATTCGTCTGGTGACGAGGGTCACTGTTAATAGGGAAAGCTAAAGCACACGCAAAATTCAATCCATCACTACAATAAATAGTGTGTGTGAAATACGCTTGAGTTCAAAGCGAGCGAGTGTTAAAAAAAAAAAATTAACAATAACACCCTGTATTTATCTATCCAACTGAACTTCACTGCGCAAACAAGCATTTATCGATTTTCTAACACGGGAGAATCATTTGTCTACATGCCACTATCTTAGCAACAAAGCCTTGGGGATTATTTGATCTCCCATTTTAGATCACATTTCTGAGCAGATTTTCTGATATGATAAGTGACGCATGTTCTTAATGTCTGCTTGAGATCTGTTGTTGGATATTTGACTTGCTATGTTGATGAACATCACTGAATTCGTATACATGCTGTACATTTGCAATGTGTTGGTTAAAGCTAGGGTCTTAAGGAACATAACCCAGAAATAAGTCAAAGGGTTACAAGACCAAACGAGCAATGAATACGTGAAATTAAAAAGAAAAAATTTAGTCTAAATACTTGGAATAAAATAAAATTCTGATTCTACTGTGGATTCACCGTACGTATTGTGTTAACATGAGTTGTATATCCTTTACATGAAGTTGCAAATAACCTTAGCATTTATTTGCTAATGATTTACTAGATAATGTTACGTTCAATAGCTTTCTGAGCGGCCTACGCTTACACTTATAGTTATAACCAAGTTCATCATCATCAAGTGCCCTGCCAGATGGCGTAGGCGTTCATGGCTCTCCACAGATCTCGGTCTTTGCTGTTCTGGATCAACTCTGCTGATGATATTCCTCCATGCCACCGTCTCACTCCATCCAGCAACATTTCTCTTGGTCTGCCTCTGCCTCTCTTCTGCTCAATCTTTCGGATTGTCACGATGATCACCAATGTCTCTCTTCTCATCACATGACCAAAGAAACCTGTGTCTCTTTCTTATTGTTGTATATAGTGTTCTAGTTTCATTAGTCTCTTTCGGGCAATCGTTAGTTACTCTGGCAGTGCAAGTAATTCGCAACCATGTTATACCATCGAAATCGACGCAAAACGAGCTGTTACGTATGTACAGTATTGTGTGGCTTTGGGGGAAGGGATGTATATACATACTGTTTATAACTTTATCAAGGTAACCATTTTCTTATTTTCATTGGGTTTTCAATCTAATGATCGTATTTAAAAATATTATTTTGAACTAAGTACTGTTTTGCGAGACGGGGAGGTCTTGAAGTTAGTTGGTTAAGAGTCCGTTCCGGTCCCCAACAAGGCTGATAGGCATTTGAACCGTTAAGGCCTCTGGAGTGTTTATGCTTCTGGCTACGGTTTGCACTCGCATTTTCCTCATGTTGGACTGGCAGTGCATGGTTCCATCGCCCTGCTACTGAGTTGAGTACGAGGCGCGACACTGAACTGTAAATTTCTCGTGGAATGTTTTTACATCTGTCGGTGGTTGTTTGTAGAATGAACTGCATGTTCGGATTGATGGCGGCCGGCCTGTCGCTGAATTGACTGGATTGCATTTTCGGTTCAAGAGTGAATTTTTCTCTTAGACTCCTGGGAGTCATCGCTGGAGCTACGGAATGGGTGCTTTGTTCAACGCTTTCAGCGGACCGCTCTGCAGAAAGAGACCAAGCCATATGGGATAAAGCCCGGGGCAACGAAGTCGTTCGTGTGACTGCCGTTTCCATCGACGATGAACTGTATTTTCCGTGACGGACATTTATGTTGACATTCTGGCGGCGGCATTATGCACAGTGTACCCGTGCGGGCTGTTAGTTTGTTGAGACTCCTGTCTGCTCCATCTTTCACATGGGGTAGTGAGGAGCATTTTGTGGGATATTCACTGGCACAGGAACGGAGCATGTCGAGGACGACCCGTTGCCGTAAAGTTGCAACCGCGACTAATGACTAATGGTTAAGAATCCACGGACAACTATGACTATAGGTCTGTTTTAGTGACTCCGTCAGTTTCGGCGCCAGGTTAATTTGTGCTCTATGTAATTGTAACTACTGCAGACAGAACGCATCAAACAAAATGTAGGTTTTTTTATTAGACATATTCTATTTTAATTCCATTAACCTTTGTGGTTAATGCTGTTACTACTTCTTTTAGTTTTTGTTGGTTTAGTTTATGTTTGTCTATCTTTGCACATATCGACTATGGTTTGCGGTCTACATTTGCCATTAAACATTGGGGAAGTTGACAATGTTTATTTTTATTACTGTGAACCAAATATGACGTTTCAACTGTGTTGATTTTGTGTTTGTATAGAATACCCTTGATATAACCTGCTTTTTTGGTATTCCTCTAGCCCTTTATTTAGCTTGACCGTCTTTGGCTGTAAGCTTCAAGCGATGACTGATTGGGTTTAGTTGCCGTATTTATAATTATGTACACAACAACACTTTAAATTCACCGTATCAACCAGATTAAGATATAATTTTTATAGAGTGTTTACCACAAATATATCCTTACAGACCATTACGTCACCCCAATGGAAGTTCCTGGGGGAATGAGATTGAAGACTTTTAACGGAATGGAACTGAAGATGTCACACGGGATGCAAATAAAAATACCCAATGGAATGGAGTTAAAGGCATCTAAAGGAATGGGATTACGTGCAGACAACAATTATATCAAATTCAACGAGTACGAGAGAGCAAGGAAGTGAGTGGCCAAATAAACATAACCATGTCTTGTGTTTCTTTCACTCTATGTTGTTATGCGCAATTTGACAATATGGTCAATGTAGGATATGTTTGGTTGGAAGCCTTCTGGTCCATCCCTTAGTTGTTTGTCAATGGCATCTCCTCATCTCTTCAGAATTATACTGCTGAATATTTTCCAAGAAACTGATATAATGTTCACACTACTGAAGGTTCTCTTTCCTAGGCAACTTCACCAATTATCCTTCTCTCCAGTCTGCTGGTTACAGTTCATTTGCGATGTTATTATTAGATTTAGTGCTTCTGCTGGGATACCAACTATACCGGCAGCTTTCCCACCTTTCAGTAGTTGATTTTCTTCTCTAGTGATTGCGAAATGGTCTACAACTCACATCTGTAGGTGGGTACAGAAAAGATGCATATACTCAACAACAGCAAAATTACATATATTTTTATATTTTTGGCATAAGTTTCTTAATACTGAAATTTTTAAAGGTGAGCGATTTAAATGACCTGCTCTTAACAATCTTTGCATACCGAAGCATTTTTAACTTGGACAAATTGCAGCTCTTGGTCTTCCTATTCTTTGGCTCATGTCTGAGAAGACACAAGTGTGGAATATCACCACCATTTCAGGATGTTGGAGGATCATGCTGAGCCGAAAGAGCTGCTGAGATAGAATACAATGGAAGGGCGTGATCAGACGATTTCAACACCATTCTTCGGACTGATTCACCTGATGAAATAATGGGCGTTTATTGTCGTTTGACCAGCTTCTGCGAGGAAGGGCTAGTGAACGTGATTCGTAATCTCGAATTCGAAATCAGTTGGAGGGGATTAGAAAGCTGACCACCTTGTGCTGATTTTAATTAAGTTGGCAGCTTTTCTCAAGCAATTCATCTTACAGGTGTAGATGTTTCTTAAGTGTGATTTGGATAATTTCGAAGTTTTGCATTGGTAGCATAGGGTATTTCTAAGGGTTTCTGAGGAAAATGCAAAGAATACCATGGACAGCCAGAAAGACCAATGAACAAGTCCTTCAAGAAACAAATGAAGATCGTAAACTGATTAGAGTCATTAGACCTAGATAGTCAAATGTTTTTGGGCATGTTATGAGAAGAAATGAATTGGAGAACTTGGTGACAACTGGTAAGATCGAAGGGAATAGACCAAGGGGAAGACCTAGAAGCAAATACCTGGATGGCATAGCCACGTGGCATGGTCGAGACAGAACCACGGAGCTGATCCACGACTCTGGTGATCGAGTGAGATGGCAAAACATGACCGCCCACGCTTACCGGCATGGCACATGATGGATGGATAGGGTATTTAGGGGTGGGAGCGGGGGGGGGGGGATGAATATGTTATTTATTATTTGTCGATTTGCGGACATAGGCATATGTGTTCCTTAACGCAGTATATTCTATTCCTAGTTGTAGTCACATAAATTTATCTTATATTGCACGGAATTGTATTTCCCTTTCTATCCGAAGCGTTCATGTCCAGACAGTTAGCACTAATGTAATAAATAAAGACACATGTATTGTTTCGCGCTCAGAGACGTAGAAGAAATCAACATTATATGTGTGTTTATTTATGAACTGTCTTAGTGACCTCAAAGAGTTCCCAAATTGATATGTATGTATAGCAATAATTTATTTTGTAACAGCAGCTATCCCTCTGGATATTTGGTTCGAGACTATTGACGTTGTCAATCTTGACCTAATTCCAGATAGTTCATATGTGCTATGTTGAAGAATAACTTGATTAATCCAAATATTCCTCTTTGCCGATATAAAGCTCAAATACAGGCCTTGCATGCCCTGTTGCTTTCAGAGATTGGAGAAGGGAAAGACAGCTGTGCAATACCACATCCGTGGAGATGGTACATTGGTAGCGGGTAGGGAGGGGAGGTTTGACACCAACCTCTTTCCAATGCATTGGATGTAAGACTTCAAACTCAGCATGCCAGACGTTTTCTAATGCCAGACGTTTTCTAACGAATCAACCAACCATAACAGTAGCTATCTGTTTCAGGTACCTTCAAATGGGCTCACACATCACGCGCCCACGTGCACAGAAGCCACGAGCTCAGACCGAGAACGCTGTTGTCATTCCGGGGACACCAAAGAGAAAATTCCACCCAAGAAAGAAATGGAGAAAGGTTCTGATTCTGTTGTTTGCTGTGTCAGCTTTTCAGAGAGCATTGGTAAGAGGGAAATATCGTCTGCAGGTTGGTAGATGTTCCTGTTGTTTATTGGAAATATTATCACAAAGTATGATGAGAAAGGTTAAGACGGGCGTGCGTCGGGCAAAGTTGCGGGCTTCAAACAACAATAAAAAATTTAGAGCATGTGTTGGATTTCACCCCCAGGACATGCTGGTGTGGTGGGAAACGAGCAGGCGGACAGACTGGCTGGGTCTGCACGGCTGAGTGAGGTATTGGTGCATGATAAGGCAGATGTGGTCGGGGCACTTTGGGATCATATGTATAGTGTGGAAGAATGGGTAGAATGACCAGAGGGATGACCAGAGGATCTGAGCGAAAGGTCAGATAAAAACATAATCGGAGTGCTGCTGGTACCATTAGTATTGGGGATCTTCGCTGGCTGTTGAAGATGAGGACGGAACATGTATAGGAATGTCCAGGGTGCTGTAATGTCGGTTCTTTACTCGACTCAGCTTATTCTCCTCCTTTTAGGGTGTTTGGTCCAGATCACACATCGTAGATAATGACACTCCAATCCTCTCTGTTATCCGATATTTTGAGGATTTCGATGTTAAAAGGACAATGTTACCCGCCGTGAGGGGTATTGGTATTGGTATATGGTAAGATTGAAATCACGCGAGCAAAAGGTAGACAACGATATAAGTGGGAATATAACATCGAGAGATGGACTAACATCAATCTGACAGAATGTACACTCATGGGTAGGGACAATCCGTGTTGGAGATCCACTGCAGCTAACCTCCATAGTGGAGATGGCACCTGATTTATTGATTCTTCTTCTTAGTCCAGGGTATCACGATCACATCCATATATCACCACATCAAAAATGTCTGTTTTTAAAATGTTTACTTTTATCATTTCCGGCTGTCATCATGAGTTATTTGGGATACATAATGTTTAGTTGTCCCTTGCTCTGGGGGAAACTATTTGTGCGGAATGTCGGAAGCATAATTAAATACAACAACATTTACTGTATGAAATAACACACAGTAATGCAGCTTTATAGAACACAATTACGGAAATCACTGGACGTTACGGTTATAGCCTTCATTAGTGACAATGCAAACAAAACACAACACATAAACAAGGAGAAGACAGTACAGTGACTACATAATGGCATCAGAATGGAATGAGAAGAATGGACAGATGGAAAAATTTAGAACAATGAATAGAAAATTTAAAAAAACAATGTGCTACTTATCTCATAATCTCAGGCTGAGGTAACATATTTACTGGAGTGTAAGAAATATAAATAATTCAGGACAATATTAACTGATTCACTGCCAAACAAAACAAACAAAAGTAAGTTTGGACCAAACATAGTACACAGGCAAACAAGTATTATAATGTAATTTCCGTTCACTGACCATTGAAATTGTGAACACACCGCGAAACGAAACAAATAACACAATGACCCTAGTACGGCGAAGTATCGCCCTTCTGTTCAAATAGGAGGTCACATTTGGTGAAATATTATCCTATGACACTGAATCACTTAATAACAAACAACCAACAGGATGAACGTAGAGCAACGGAAAGAGTGTTTCAAGACAGATCACCAAGGAAGTACACAGAAGGATTATAACAATATAATTGACTAACTGACTGACTGACACCTTGCCGTCTTGACAGACGATAGTTTGTTACACTGTGCCTCAAAAAGGCACAATAACTATAACCCATGGCGGTAGCGAATGCGACGGTCAAAACTGTCATTTACTGCCAATATAGTATCTTGCGGTGTATGGCAGAGGGGTCTTTGAACCCAGGGAATTAAGGCCGCCTGGCTAGTGCAGTCGCGAACTGTGCAGGTTATGATTTTCTTTTTGCCCCCGACAGAAAAAAATCCCACACCTTACCGAGGGATCGAACCCGGGTCTCCCGAATGAGAGTCCGACGTTCTAGCCACTCGGTGACTGATCAGACCAATTCCTGCTGTAAATGTTCGTCCACAATGGTTGCATGTGAACACATGGTCATTTCCACCATGACGCACCATCTGACGTCTCACACGCTCAATGTGTGACCTATCTGCAATAATTTTCTCCTTTGTCTTGTCCATTTCTGATCTTTGCCCTCCATGCGACACGATAGGTGACGACTTGCTCCCAAGGTGCAATATCAATGATTGTATCAGTCATGTCTAGCTTACACATATCTTTGTATCGTAGTAAA
This sequence comes from Cepaea nemoralis, assembly GCA_014155875.1. Lineage (NCBI taxonomy): Eukaryota > Metazoa > Mollusca > Gastropoda > Stylommatophora > Helicidae > Cepaea > Cepaea nemoralis. The sequence continues at coordinate 6,558 of JACEFZ010021932.1, read as the reverse complement.
GGCCGCCCCGAGATCTTTTACCCTTTTGTAATTCATCAAATAAGATGTCCTTTGGTATTCTCTCGACATCCATAATCCTAACATGTCCTATCCATCTAAGTCTACGAAGACTGAGCATGGAATAAACCGTCACACAACCTGATCTTTCCAATACTTCAGTATTTATGATTTTGCCTTGCCACTTAATACCAAGTATTCTTCGCAGACACCGCATATGAAAGTTGTTTAAACGTTTCTCTTGGTGTGAGTAAGTTGTCCATGTTTCACTGCCATAAAGAAGAGTACGCAGGACACAGGCTTGATAGACAAGGACTTTTATTTTGGCAGTAAGCTTCTTGTTCTCCCAGACTCTTTTCGTTAACCTTTTCATTGTTGTTGCTGCCTTACCAATCCTGATGTTGATTTCCTGATCTAGGGATAATTTGCTATTTACCTCTGATCCTAGATATGCAAAATGGTCTATTATCTTCAGTTCGGCGCCGTCAATAAAGATTGATTGTACCCCATATGCACCTTGTGACGTAATCTGTGTCGTCTTTTGGCTAATTGTTAAACTACGAGGGAAAGTCTATAAGTAAGTCACAAATGGCTGTAGAAAAATAACTAAATATGATAACAACTTGAAACCAGTTTATTTTTATACAAACATTGTTCCCTTTATTTCTCAACATAATTTCCACCAACATTGATGCACATATCCCATCTTTTTATCAATCCTCCCAAACCGGCTGCATAGAACTGCGTGCTCTGTTTTCTAAACCACGTTTTCACTTAACATTCAACTTCGGCGTCATTCACGAAATGTCTCCTGCCAAGGTGGGTTTTCAGTGGACCAAAAAGGTGGAAATCGCTAGGGGCTAAGTCGGGGCTGTAAGGTGGATGTTCCAGAACTTCCCACCTTAGTTGGTTGATTTTCTCCTGAGTTAATCGAGCTGTATGTGGTCTGGCATTGTCATAAAGAAGCAATCCTCATATGGTCGGCAGTCCTGGACGTTTTCTTGGAATTGCATCATGAAGCATCGACAGAACTTCACAGTACGATTCAGAATTCACATTGTCACCTTTCTTCTTGAAATTGGTTAAAAGCACTCCTTGACAATCCCAGAACACTGTCAGCATAACTTTCCCTGCTGATGCACCTTGAATTTTTTTCTGGTAGTGATGCACCCATGATTCATCCTCATTAACAACCCTGTTCAGCATGTCTTCTCCTTCAACTTCGTATCGACAGAGATGATGCAAGGACAGGCCAAATCGGTTCATTTTGTGTTCCTCCTTCAATTGTCTGGGTACCCATCTTGAGCATACTTTTTTCAATTTCAATCGATCATTCATTATACTGTATGCTGAACCATGTGAGCACCCTATTGCAGATGATACAGAGTCTATCGTTACTCGCCTGTCACCTCTAATCATCTTCTGCTACCGCTGCACGGATGCTTCTGTTGCAATCTCAAAAGGACGACCAGATCGGATTTCATCAACAATTTCAGAGATTCCTTGAGAAAATTTTCTACCCAGCTATGCAGCGCTTTACTGGACAAACATTTTTCAGCATAAACAGCAAGCATGTCCTTATGAATGTCCTTTTCAGGCAGTCCTTTTACCCACAAAAAAACGCACAACAGCACGTTGCTCTTTGGTTGTACACTCCATAAGTACAGTCGCCATTTTGTTTATGTGCTGCGCATGCACATGAGACACCTAGCGCCACCTGACGAACTAGAATATAAAGTTCGATGATTCTGTCACCTAATGACACCTGTAGAAAACACCAGCTACATTTACCTGCCATCCCATCAGAACTGTGTGACTTACTTATTGATTCGCCCTCGTAAAATCACGACAAGCATTGGAGAATGCAGATAGTAAGCATTGTAATTCTTCCTCAGAGTGGGTCGTAATTGCAGCATCATTTTCAAAAAAGCAACTCTCTGATCGGTACCCTCCTAATTTTGGTCTTGACCTTCAATCTCTGAGCATTGTAGAGGCCCTTATCTGAGTGTGAGTGAATGTAAATACCACCATCCTGATCACCAAAGGCATATTTCAGTAGAAGTGAAAAGTATATTCCAAAGAGGGTGGAAGCAAGTACACAACCTTGCTAATCTCCACTCTTGATTTCAAACTATTCTGAAGTTGTACCATCAAACTTGATCATACCCTTCATGCCTGTGTGGAATTATTCAGAGCTTCGATCCTAGACCAGTTGCCAGCGAAGGCTTTAGGGCCTGGTCTGCCCTGCCATGACATGTAGTCTTTAGGTTGCATTTCATCACCCTAGGGTAAGGCTTGTACCCTCCCAATTGTGCTCCTCCGCCCGAAGCCGTTAGCACAATGTGGGATGTCGGGTTTGGTGAGCGGCGCCCCACATTCGGCGCTAACAGAACACAGGTAGTACTGTCTTCTGTCATACGGTAGCTCAGTCATATCTGACTAAGACCTGACATCTTAAACTCCAGTATACATTGTGCTTCAAAAAAGGCACAATGACTACAATAAGACCGTGTATTGAGTTATACCTCTCTACAGTACAAAGCCACAGCTAAATTATATAGACCATGTGTTGCCAATACAGCATGAACACTCTCTCGGACTACCTAGTTCACTCCAGGGGAAAGGTAACACCAATACGCCTGGAACAAGACAAGCTGCAAGAGCTGCCGGATCAGCAAAGCAATGCTCTAATAGTCAGTCTGTGGGAGCTATTAGACCAGTTGCCGACCAGTTCTGCCCTGCCATGACATTTAGTCTTAGGTTGCATTGTGGGTAGGTTATCAGGTAGGTAAATAGGAAGGTTATTAGATTCACAAAGAAACTGTAAGATAAAGTGCAATGTATCTACTTAACAAAATACGTATACATATATTTTCAGCATTTCCCAATGTCAGCTTACAACAGTCGAGGCAGCATGGTGCGAACATTTTCTGTCTTCCAGCAAATGCTGAATGTTTAGATTTATATTTGAGTGCCTGTTAACGTTTACTTAATGTTTAGATTTATATTTGATTATCAGTGAACAATTACTTAATGTTTAGAATTATATTTGAGTGTCTATGAACAATTATTTAATGTTTACATTTACTTTTTATTGTGTAAGAACATTGACTTATTTATCTGATTGTCTGTTAACAATTACTTAATGTTTAGACTAACATTTGAGTGTCTGTGATCAATTACTTAACCGATTCATTGCCAAACAAACAGTAGGATCAGGCCAAACATGGTACACAATCAAGTTAACAAGTATTATAATGTGAATTTCCGCTTACTGAGCATTGAAAAGACATCAGATTGGTTTGACATCAAGCGAGGAGTCCGTCGGGGATGTGTGCTGTCCCCCTATTTGTTTAACCTGTACGCTGAAAAATATAATGAGAAATGTCAGAGATGATATAAACAGGGAGCATAGGTGGTCATGACATACCAGAGATTCGGTAATGCTGATGATACAGTATTGCTATCCACAACACAGAATTAGCACAAGCAAAACAGAGGTAATTATTATAACTAAAGAAGAACAAACAACAACAATTCACCTAAACGAACATCCCTTGAAACAAGAAAAGAGTTTCAAGTACCTAGGAAGTATAATATTATCAAATGGCAGATCAGAAGACGAGATCGAAAATAAGTGCAATAAGGCAAATCAACTCATTGGACAAATGGTACCAATACTAAAGAACAAACAAGTATCAATGGCTGCTAAGAAAGCACTTTACAACTTTACAACACTTCCTACCAACTCTATGCTACCAATGCCAAACCTGGACAGTTACAGAAAAAGAGAAAAGAAAAATCACAACAACAAAAATGAGATTCCTGAGAAGAATACTCAACGTATCAATAAGAAATCAGGACTAAAGTGGGGGTTAAAGCAGCACTAGATTTTGTTAGATAGCAGCAAGTCAAATGGTTTGGCCATGCAAGTAGGTTACCAGTCAACAGCATACCACAACAAGCAATGATGTACAGACCAGATGGAAACAGAGGAAGAGGCCAACCACGTAAACGTTGGACGGAGGGAATAGCAGAGACCGTGGGAATATCGATATATGAAGCCCATAATCGGGCGCTCTCACGATGTTTATACTTCACCTCGACACCGCAAGGTACAAGAGGAACATGATGAGATGAGATGAGAACACAGAATGGTATAGAAAACCTAACAGCCTCAACCCAATTGGATAGTGGAGATGACTACTTATATCTTAACATAGCAAAAACAAAGATAATGCATACAGATAAAACTGTTATGGAGAAAGAAATATATGTTAATGAGGAACAATTAGAGGTGGTGGAAAATTTTGAATATCGTGGGTCATTGATTACCAACAACGGTGACACAATGAAAGAGATTAAACGACGACTATCAATGTCTTCAAAGACTAAAACACCTGAATAAATTATGGAGTGGGACAGACAGAACTACAACAATTAGATTTTTAAGAGCATGCATCTTTCCCATTGCAACATACGCCTGTGAGACCTGGACGCTTACTAAACAAGCTGAACAGCGCATAAATGCCTTTGAATATAAATGTTATAGACGAGTTCTAAGAATATCTTGGATACAGAAAAGAACAAATGCATCCATACTTCAAGAGCTGAATATTGAAGAAGGTTGGCTATTAAAGACGATAAAATAAAGAAAATTGAAATAGTTTGGTCACTTGAAACGTCACGAAAGTTTGGAGAGAACAATAATGTAGGGGTATATGCCTGGGAAGAGAGGAAGAGGAAGGCCAAAGAGAAGATGGGTGCAGGATGTGGTGGATGATCTCCAGATGGGTGTATCGGACGCGGGACATCTTGCTTATGATCGAGAGGTTTTCCGGAAGGTTGTTATGGGAGAGAGGTTCTGCAAAGGACATGCTACTGAATGAATGAATGAATGAATGAATGAATGAATGAATGAATGAATGAATGACCATTGAAACTATAGAAGACGCCACGAAACAAAGCAAATAACACGATGACCCAAGTCTGGCGATATATCATCGTCCTGTGCAAATGGGAGATCACATTTGGCGATATATTATCCGTCGGCACTGAATCAGTTAATGTTACGGATTATATTTGATTGGCTATCAACAGTTACCTAATGTTTAGATGTATAGTTGTGTATAGACGATAGACATGATAGTGTGGCGCGAAATGAGCAGGCTGACATACTGACTGGGTCTGCACCGCTGGGTGGAGTATTGGTGCACGATAAGGCAGTCATGGTCGGTGCCCTTTGGGATCTCATGTATAGTGTGGCAGAAAAGATAAATCATCAAGGCCTTGAGAGAATGGTGCTACAGGGAGTAAATCAGATAATCTGGCCGACACTCAGTACTCTGAGGAAAAGCCAGACTGACATATATAATCAGACTGCGACTGTTACCATTAGTATTGGGACTCTTCGCTGACTGTAGATGATGAGGATGAAGCACGTAAGGAAATTTCCTGAGTGCTATGATGTGCGTTCTTGACTCAACTCAACTAAACAAAATCTCCCCCCCCCCCCTCCCAATAGCTCCATCCTCCCCTGGGAAGTTGATTTTTTTAGTGGTAGCCATTATATCTATACGCAAACTTTAGTTATATTAGGAAGTTATTTTAATTGTTTCAGCTTAAGTATTATATACCGTCTCCGTGGCAAAGTGGTTACGGACGCGATTCGTGATTCCGTATACCCGGGTTCGAAACACAGCGGTGCTTACCTTTTTTCGAAAAAGGTATAGGAGCCGGTCGTTCAGAAAGCAATGGCAAACTACTGAACGTAAAACATGCCCAGGAATCACAAACAGCCAAAATTCTGGGGTTGACTGCTACGTCTTGTGAAGGACATGCAACTAAATTTTAATTGTTTGAAAGTATTATTAACTTACTCATTTCATATGATATATCACTCTGCAGTAAGCACCTGACGAGATGTAGCGAAATATGTCAAGCAATAAAGCATGCAACATATTGTGTGTGGCTTGTGTGTTTAAATAGTAAAGACAACACTAATGTTACAGCACCAAAAAGAACATTTAAATAGAATTTGAGCCAAACTGTCATTTACTGCCAATATAGTACTTTGCCGGCCACATACAAATAGATAATATGACCATTAAAAGAACGGAAACATACACATACCTGGGTACAATCTTCAACTGCTCCAACATCATAAGGGAAGAAATACAAACTAGAATCAACTCTGGAAATAAGATATACTATGCACTACAACATCTACTAAAATCAAAGGCGCTATCTCGTAACACCAAAATCACAATATACAAAACACTGATCAGACCAGTTGTGCTGTATGGCTCTAAAACCTGGGGTACAACGAAAGAAGACGAAGCCTTGTTACAAACCTTTGAGAACAAAATTTTATGACGCAACTTTGGACCCATTAGGGATACACAAAGTGGAGAGTGGAAAAGAAGATGTAACAAAGACGTTTATGATCTGTTTAATTCCCCGCTAATCACTGGTATCATGAAGGCTAATAGACTACAATGCCTGGAGAGTGGAAAAGAAGATGTTAACCCAAAAGAACTTTTATGATCTGTTAAATTTATT
>JACEFZ010021931.1:0-250774 GCA_014155875.1 Cepaea nemoralis | reverse complement strand
ATTGGTGGCAGCTTTTTCTTTTTAGGATGGAGCTGTTTTTTTTTAAATTTTTTTGGATGGGGACGGGGGGCCAAAACCCTCCCTTTAGGCCTTTTACGACGTGCATATTAAGTTCTAGTGTTATTATTCTTTGCTTCCCTTATGGGCCCCAGTAACATACAGGCAAAGGTGGCAAACACACCAATAAAACGCTGTCGGCTACTGTGAGAAAAAAGAGTTAAGTGCTATATAGAACTTATCCTGTTGTAGGCATGTGAAACATGGACAATAAGTAGCTATTTCAGAATTATCGCCCTTTTTTTAGCTCTTCACTTTTTTTTGTGTAGTTTTTGCGAACTTTTTCCCTGCGTCATCGAACGATCACTTGCGGCTGGGACATTGTGCTGCTATGAGACAAAAAAAAAAGCGAAAGCAGTGTGTACGATGAAAGGGGAACTTATTCTCATATATTTAGCATTGCGTCTGCTAGCTAAACGCTAATTTATTACACCGAGAAAACGATTTGTCAGGATTTTTAATTTATTTTTATTTTGTTCTCTTCACGATTAGTAAGGTATTTGTCACATAACTCCTTGTAGCATAAAGAAATGTTAAATTTTTTTGGCATTTTTGAGTTCCCCGTTAAATTTTTACATAAATGTGCCGAGTTGCAACACTCCCCCTATTCGTCCTTCGATAGGAAATGTTGTTTTTTAGCAAACAACAAAGCAGCATAGCCAGATCAGCCATCTTAGAACCCACGACTCCATACCTTCAACCCCACTGGATGAAATGAATGGTTATCATCATTCTTGATGGACAAACAACATTGTATTGAGAATGAATAGACTCCTCTGAATAGCGCATCCACTTTGCAAAATTCTATCTGCGGCGACACCCACGCTATAGTATAGTAATACTATTATGCTATTAGTATTATAGGTGATCCTTTGATTATTTTATAATTTGAACCCTCAGTTTAATTACTAATTAATATTTCAGCATTTTACATGACTGAAAATAATTTTGAAAGCCAGTTTTCAGACCCGTCTGTAAACTTGTAAGGTGTTACAGTTAAGTAAGGAGTACTTTTTTCTAAGCTGCGCTGCAGCACTTATTTAAATTAAATACAGTACTCAGTACTGTAAAATAAGTTATATGTTTACTTTTAAATAAGTTAGTATTTAATTATTAGTTGCTGACAATTAGATACAGAACAGTGTGCTGTAATTGTAGAGCAGAAGTAGAAATAGAAATCAATTTTTAGTGAACAGTTAATTATTTAATATTTTAATTTTTTTATTATTTAATATCTTAATAATTAATTAACTGCTGCTTAATTTGTGCAACAGTCACAAACTTAGTTACTTACATTAATGTTTATAATATTTAATCAACAAAAGAAAGCTGTCGCAATGCAGTTAGTACATTAAGACAATATGATACATTTTCATGAATTGTTCTTTCACTAATGATGAACATTTCACATGACATTTAATTAATATAATAAATATGCAGCTATTTTTAACTAGCAATTAGGTCACAGCACATCATAAGAAAAAAGTCTTATAAGTCAAGTGCATCTTTGTCAGAGACTCTGAGACTCTTGTGCTTTGTACGATGCTTTCGCCAGGCCGCTGTGTGGAAAGAAACTGAGCAAACCTGGTGCAATGAAGTTGATCCTCTCATTCCTCTCGACATTCTATCGAAAGAGGAATATTACCTTTACTTTCCTGTTACCAAATCATAAGTAGAAACCCCATTTTAAAATATTTTCTGTATATGCAAATACTAATAATAATCATCATCAAGTGCCGGCTGGCGTAGGCGTTCATGGCTTTCCACAAATCTCAGTCTTTGGTGTTCTGGATCCTAATACTAAATTATATTATACACCTGCGTTATACACCTGAGAGAAGTGATGAGTCTCGTTCATGCCAACGAACCAGGCATGCTAATACAGGAAAGTACTATTACTAATAATTTAATATATTAAAAAAATTAGTTGTGAAACATAAAAAGCAATTAACCAAAGAATGGCCATCACTTGTGACACTCTTTCTTCTACTTCTTCTTCTTCTTCTTTCGTTCGCCTAAATTATGTTTATAACTGCAATGTTGTCTCTTGTATGAATCTAACAGTCTTTTTTAGTTCATTCAGCGGTCCATAGAGTTTATCTTCCACTGTTGTCTCTCTAGGCCAGAAGGTTCGCCTGGATATGTTGTAGTTTGGGCAATCCTGGAGTATGTGCTCTGCTGTCTGCGACGCCAAACCACATGTGCACATGGCTGAGTCACCAATCTTGAATTTTGTATACATGTGGTTGCGTAACCTATTGTGTCCTGTTCTGAGGCGCAGAAGAATGACCTGTTCTGGTCTGTCCATAACGTGGTAGTCGTCTTGAGTAAGGTTTGGTGGCCTTCTGACTGATTTGATCATTCTTTTCTTTTGGTGGTATGTAATAGGCACATCTGGTTGTTCTTCTTGTGCTCCTTCCTTAGCCAATCGATCAGCTCTGTCGTTCCCGGGTACTCCACAGTGGATGGTATCCACTGTATGGTGATCTTACGATGACTGCTAAGTTCAGAAAGTAGTGTCCTCAGAACTGGCAATTTCCCAGACAGAAGCGCCTCTATTACGGATTTTGCATCTGTCAATATCACCACAATTTTAAACCCAATTTTTTAAATATTGACCAAAATAGCTACAGTTAGTTAGTCGACAGATCATCCTCATTGCACTATGTAACATAGCCACTATGTAATTAACCTCCCTATCCTAAAACATTAACGCTGATTGGCGCAGCAGCCTTTTTACCAGCACAAGGCCAAAGTTTTTGGTACTCATGTTTACTACAACTTATTACTCATAAGGAGAATGTGTCTCTCTTCTAGTCCTCAGTCACTTGTTAACTATTTTCTGAACGAAGGGTTTTAAATAAAGCCCCGTCTTATTACTCTTTATTCTAAACAAAACAATAACTGTGAACAAAAATTTTTTAACAATGTTCAACTTATTTGTAAACAAGGGTAAATACTATTCAATACACAAGACAATTCAACTAAAATCATAATTCATGAGCCAACCAAAACGAAGTCAAAACAGGATATCATACCCCCCAACGTTTTGAAGACAAATTTTCTTTCCCCTCATATCAAATAAAGGTAATCAACCAATTTAAAGAAAGACATTATTCAAAATAATATGACATACATGATGAAACAAAGAAATCATTTTTACATATATCCTATCCATTGTTAGTCACTTTTATGGACTAACAATAAATTATTTATCTATTAAGAAAACTCAACAAGTCAAATCTCAAAATCAAATGGTAATAAAAAATACATCTTCAAGACCACACGAGAATTTACATCCATATTACCTAACTTATTACCAAAATACAGGTTGTGTACCCTGGCTGGTATTTTGTAAACACTCTTTCTTGAACCATTTCCTGTGACATTCAAGATTCTGCCTGTCACACCTTTGCCACAGCCTGTGTCAATTTGATAAAACAATTCAGATGCACACCTTCCTGTGGTGAGTTTCTATATATTTGAATAACGAAGACACAAACAATAGATTGCACGATTTATTGCCTGGCATATTTCGCTGCATCTCGTCAGGTACATACTGCAGAAATCTGAAAATATAAAAAATATAAAATTACACAGAGTAATGAAGCTTAAATAAAAGAATAACAAAAAACAAATGCCTACACAAAATACAATAAATAATCACGGAGAAGACCCTCCAGTGACTACACTGTTAATTAGGTCAGGGCACATCCTAAAAAAAAAAAAAATAATACGTCAAGTTAGGCCTCGCCGCCCCGGACGCAATGATATATGGCACAACGTTGTCCGTTTACAAATAACAAGGGCGGCCATTTTAAATTATTAATTAGGTCACGGCAAATCCTATCGAAAAAAAGAAAATACGTCAAGGTAGGCCTCGCAGCCCCGGACGCAATGATATATGGCACAACATTGTCCGTTTACAAATAACAAGGGCGGCCATTTTAAATTATTAATTAGGTCACGGCAAATCCTATCGAAAAATAAAACATACGTCAAGGTAGGCCTCGCAGCCCCGGACGCAATGATATATGGCACAACGTTGTCCGTTTAAAAATAATCAAGCCATGGTAATAGAAGGCAAATAATAAACAGTTGGCGGCCATTTTAAATTGTTAATTAGGTCAGGGCACATCCTATAAAAAAAAAAAATAATACGTCAAGTTAGGCCTCGCCGCCCCGGACGCAATGATATATGGCACAATGTTGTCCGTTTAAAAATAAACAAGCCACGTTAATAGAAGGCAAATAATAAACAGTTGGCGGCCATTTTAAATTGTTAATTAGGTCAAGGCACATCCTATAAAAAAAAAAAATAATACGTCAAGTTAGGCCTCGCCGCCCCGGACGCAATGATATATGGCACAATGTTGTCCGTTTAAAAATAAACAAGCCACGTTAATAGAAGGCAAATAATAAACAGTTGGCGGCCATTTTAAATTGTTAATTAGGTCAGGGCACATCCTATAAAAAAAAAAAAATAATACGTCAAGTTAGGCCTCGCCGCCCCGGACGCAATGATATATGGCACAACATTGTCCGTTTACAAATAAACAAGCCACGGTAATGGAAGGCAGAATTTCTCAAGTTTCCAATCTTAGGGCCGCGATAAATCCTGACTTATCAGTTAATTCTTCTTGCACTTCCTGGTATTAAATTACGTCACCATATAATTCATAACACCGCTTAGAATCAACGTACAGTCTTTGTTGAGATACCGTTGGATTCGTCTCGTCAAGCTCTATCTAACTGGTATGATTTCATAAGTAAAAACCCAATTTTTAAATATTGACCAAAATAGCTACAATAAGCTCACAATATGAGAAACCTTGAGCTATAGCCTACAATGGGTGACGTGGTATTCTAGTATGATAATTTGGTTGCGTCTAGCATGAGCCGCATGGTCAAATGGTTACATACCCACCTCACACGCTAGTGATCCGAAGTTCAATCCTGGGTCCAGTCAGGGATATGCACTACTGATGAGCTCAGTCGAGAGTGAAACTCGTCTAGTGCTTCTAGTCCAATGTGGACAAGGCCCAAGATTCATACCGGAATGCGATCATTGTTGCCAGTAGTTGGTTGTGCTTGATCTTCAAATATGAGAAACATCTAACAGTAGAGATGCAATTTCTAATGAAAATGCATCATATGGACAGAAAAACAAATGAGACAATCCAAGGAAAAAAATAACAAAATTTATTTATCGAAATGAAACGTAGGCAGTCTAATGTTTTAGCCGCATTATGAGGAAAAATAAATTTGAAAACCTAATGAAAATTGATGAGAAAATAGTAAGGGGGGGGGGGGGGGAATAGATGGTTTTGCCAAATGACATTTCAGAGACAAGAACTGCGACTAGGCTCAAGATTGTGTTCGTGTGAGTTGGTGAACCATGACCATCCACACTTATTAATATGGCATGTGATGATGATTTTTGTTTTTGTTTTTTTGTTATTCGCATATCCTTTACAGGACATCGCTGTCAACAGCAGCATCTTTCAGTTGTCTGTTGATTTCTTGGCAAGATTACGCTCAGTAGTTTGCCATTGCTTTCTGAGCAGACTCAGTGTCCCGCAAGTCACCTGCGGGGGACGAACCGCTCCCGCTACGAGACTCTGCGTGACAAACGGGATTACGGAGAAAGTGTTGTAACCCCTCAGCCAGAGAGACCGGCTGTGATGATGATAACAGCAAAAAAAACAGAGATAGGTGTCAGAGTCAATTAAAAATGAATTAATTATCAATAATTAAGTTAAACTGAGACATCAAAGAATTGTGAACATCCCGTCACAGCCATGGAAAAAATATACTGGCACATTGCCGTCTTGACATATGATAGTTTGTTACATTGTACTGCAAAAAAGGCTTAGCTACAACCCATTAGATGGTGAAGACAATAATCTGTCACCCTCATAACATCAGAGGTAAAAACATCCTCTTTTGACATCTATCTGTCCTCAATGCCCACCCAACACTAGCACTGTCTTCGCAGAGACACCCTTTCTTGCATACAGATAGTACCATAAAAACAGAGATGTACCAGTTTACAGTAGAGTTAAAAAAGGTAGTTGCATATCCTTTACAGGACGTTGCAGTCAACCCCAGCATTTTTTTGGCTGTTCGTGATTTCCTGGCAAATTTATGTTCAGTAGTTTGCCATTATTTTCTTGAACGACCAGCACCCATACCATTTTCAGAAAAAACCAACTCAAGCGGTCTGCTGCCAAATCACCAGCAACTGTGTTTCGATTGCGGGTATGTGAGAATACGAACTGCGTCTGTAACCCCTTTGCCACGGAGCTGGCTTACAGTAGAGTGCTTGATGTTAATTACTGTGGCTCATTATCCGTATAACAATCCTAACCATTCTAAAATCACCAAAAAACTGTCAACAATTATGCTTTTATTTCTAGGGCCATTTTCTTAAATCACATGCGATACAGACAACAGAAACACAATAAAAAAGCATGTGGTTACCAACAGATTAGTAGATACCATCTCACTGTGGAGTACCTGGAAATGAGAGAGTTGATTGATTAGTTAAGGAACGAGCAATAGAAGAACAACCTGATGTACCTGTTACATACCACCAAAAGTAAAGAATGATCACATCAGTCAGAAAGCCACCAACACCAGCTCAAGATGACTACCACATTATGGACAGACCAGAATAAATCATTATTTTGTGCCTCAGAACAAGACACAGTAGATTACGCGACCACATGTATACAAAATTCAAGATTGACGAATCAGCCACGTGCACGTGTAGATTGGCGCTGCAGACAGCAGATAACATTCTCCAAGACTGCTTAAAATACAACACATCTAGGCAAACCTTCCGGCCTAGAGAAACAACAGTGGAAGATAAACTCTATGGACCACTGAGTGAACTAAAAATACAGTGAAATTCATATAAGAGACAGCACTACAAATAGACAAATTTCAAGCGAATGAAAGAAGGAGAAAACCAACAGATACTTTGACTGTCAAGTAACAATACCTTCGCACCTATGGGATGCTTTATATCTCAGGCGGAAATCTGGCATTCCTAGTTTTACTTGCCAACCACTGTTCCCTGAAATAATCATGTGTTAAATTGGTATCCCAATGTATCCCTGATGTCGTTATGGGACATACAATTGATTATGTCCCATCAACCACCCTATAGTGTATCCACTCACTTGGTTCAGTCACACCCCGCAGCAACCCCTTTCTCAAACAGTCATGCAAGGCATGATATTTTAGCTGTCTCAGGACATTAATACGGATCATGATATACTTATTTATATTATGATAACTTTGATATTTTTTGTTTTTGGGAAATAATTTTTTAGGGTTCAAGGCTTCCTGGGCAGGCAAGAGCCGCCCTATGAAGTTTTAAGTCCTTGTGTGTCATTCTGATGGCCGCCTCTGCTGGTGACCCTGGCTAGATCAAGTGCAGATAAATCTACACTTTGGTCTTAGCCAAATGGCAGACAAGCAATCATTAACTTTGATTATGAATCACACCTAGATTACTTTATCTGCCACAAGATTCCCTTTAACTGTTCATTTTATTCTTTACATTAGTATCTGTGTGTGTCTGCCATTAGTGCAAACTAAACTGAAATTTGGAACATATACAGGATGATGTCTCAAGCACAGCAAGTACAAAAGAGGAGGAATCATCTCGGAGTGAAACACCTACTTTCAGAGGACGAGGTGGCATCAGGACCAAAAGACAGATGAAGAAATGTAAACTGCAGTTCAAATGTACCAATTATTTAAAGGTTAGTATTGGCTATTTCCCTGGAAGTTACAGAAATGAGGTTTTACAGAGTGCTAGCGATAACTTAAACAAACCAATCTATTGCCTTAGGGAATTTAAACATAGACGCCATAAACATTATATTGAGTGATTTCTCTGCATCTCTTCAGGTGCATACTGCAGAGTTATTGAATAAATGAATAATACTTTGGCTGAAATACTAAGTGCATAGTCACTGATATATGCTTCATATTCAAACAGTAACAGCATTTAGTATTTCAACCAAAGTATTATTCATGTATGCACTTCAAATGATAAATGACCATGTGTTCACATGCATTCATTGTAGATGAACATTTATCGCACAAATTGGTCTAATCAGTCAATTTACTACCACCATGGGTTGTAGTTTTTTGCCTTTCTTTGAAGCACAATGTAACAAGACTTGCCAAGACGACAAGGTGCGAGTATTTACTTCTTATATGTAACTGCAATATGCAGAGCTCCTTCTCAGCTTTTTCGTTCCCGGGTACTCCACAGTGAGATGGTATCCACTGTATGGTGACCTTATGCTGACTGCCTAGTTCAGAAAGTAGTGTCTGTAGTACTGGAAATTTCCCAGACGAGCGCCTCAAGTACTGATTTTGCATCTGTTAATAACACCACAGGCTGTGTACCATGTTTGGTATTCAGTAATTTCTCTGTTGCTATCTTGATTGCCTGGATTTCAGCATCATAGTTATGGCAGTCCTTTCTGTTGGTACTGTGGCCATGTCCCTAGTATTATTTGGGTATTTTATGTACACTCCTCCTCCATTTCAAACATAATTTTGCGCAAACCCATCTGTGTAGACTCAGATCCAGAGGTCCTGTGTGTATTTTTCATCAAAGAAGTTGAGAATGGCTGTTCTGCGTTGAACACTTCTGTTCCTCCTTGTCAAATATTCCTTTCACGTTTGTCTGGAAGTTTAGTGATAGTCTATATTCCTCTTTCCATGGAGTTCGTTCTGGAATACTTGCTGGACTAACAGGCATGCATCACCATGCTATATCTTCATTCAACCATGAATTTCTATAGGTTTCACCCTTTCACTGATAAAAAAAACAGATAACGCTTCTCGTCTTTGGTGCATGTTAAAAGTGGGGCTGCTGTTGTTGGTACGAGTACTCCCCTTTCAGCCTTCGTTTTCCGACTTGGCTATGTAGGGTGTGTGGGGCTGCCAACTTTAAATTGCTCTTATGACATCATAGTGCTCGTCTGCACAGTGATGTCACATCCTTAACAACAGTATTGATAGATTACAAGACAATGGTGCCAGACTACATCCTGGGGTATGTAAGAACTCAACAATTAAATTTGATAAGAAAACAGCTCGCTATAAACTCGTCAAAATGCAGGCTTCAGAAGCCAAAATCGAAATGAAGAAATAAGTCGACTCCGTTAGATGCTGGCAGTTATGACTCTGTTTATTTCTGCAGCGTACAGGCTTGTAGCAAATAATTCGGCAATAACAAAGAATAAAATACTGGGCCTGTTCTGTCCAGGCAGGACAGTATTACAATTACAATTAAAACAAACATCATGTTCCAAGCCATCTCCGCTCAAAATTCTAGACAGTGTCCTTGCCCGTCAACATGGCGTCCTTCTCTCTATCCATTCTCTTCTAAGTGTCCTTTCCGACGTTTCTCTGATATCGAGTTTCTACATTCATATCCATATTCATTCGTGGCTTATATGAACGTTGTCTCCACACATTGACTCGTCCATTCCATGTATTAACTCAGCCACCAATGCGATATAGTGCTAGTGCCTCGCCAACCTATCTTTCTCAAATCCACATAAGCTGCCGCTCCTATGAAGCTCCCAAGTCCGCCTGTTTGTTGTTGTTGACAATTTCTCGTGACGCGTCTGACCTTCTACGCCAATCCCCTAGATTCATTAGCATTTGGCTTTGGGATTCTCTGATACTTCTATTTTGCGTCATTACGTCAGACGTGCCACTTGGCAAATGGCACGGTTATTGTAATTTCTATCACACTTTTAAGGTTTTCATTAGAAGCCCCCTTGTGTTAATATTGTGTAATTCTCAATATTGTGAGCACAAATACATCAGACTTAAGAGTTAAAACAGGCTTCCAGAGGATTGAAAACCAACCAACCTAACTAAATAAACTTCAACTTCAATTGAAAGTCAACACAAACAAAAAAGTGCAATAGTGCAAGCACACACACAGGGCCTTGCATCTATTTATCATCATTCAAGGAGACAGTATCATTCACTTATATTTCTTTACTCATATGTCTGTGATATTTCCTTGTATTTTGTGTAATACTATTTTGTAGGAGGATCATGGGCAGCCATTGTTTGGAATACAAATTAATCTGGCAGTGAAAGAGACTGATCCTGTCTTATTTGCTACTGTGGGACACAACAGGGTGAGTACAACAGTTAGCTGGCTGCCAGTATCTTTTACATGAGTACAGTACATGAATGAACTTGTTGCTTGTCTAAAACCAGTTGTGGAATAAAAATAACCATGAGGAACACACTGCCTACAGCGTGGATGTTTTCTTGACATCGTCACTATCCACCTGTGTGTTGTTTTGAGATCTGAGCCCTGATGGGCTTTGAGATCTGAGCACTGATGGACTGAGATCTGAGCACTGATGGACTGAGATCTGAGCACTGATGGACTTTGAGATCTGAGCACTGATGGACTGAGATCTGAGCACTGATGGACTTTGAGATCTGAGCACTGATGGACTTTGAGATCTGAGCACTGATGGACTTTGAGATCTGAGCACTGATGGACTGAGATCTGAGCACTGATGGACTTTGAGATCTGAGCACTGATGGACTTTGAGATCTGAGCACTGATGGACTTTGAGATCTGAGCCCTGATGGACTTTGAGATCTGAGTACTGATGGACTGAGATGTGAGCACTGATGGACTTTGAGATCTGAGGACTGATGGAATTTGAGATCTGAGCACTGATGGACTTTGAGATCTGAGCACTGATGGACTTTGAGATCTGAGCACTGATGGACTTTTGTTGTTGTTCAGATCTCAACATGTATAGAAAATCCAGGGGAACTTTTTATCAAATTGCCTCTGGAACTGTCAAAACTGTCATTTACTGCCAATATAGTACCTTGCGGTGTATGGCAGAGGGGTCTTTGAGCGGCTTTGAGGAGCGGCTGGCCGAGAGGCTAGAACGCCGGACTCTTATTCGGGAGGTCCGGGTTCGATCCCTCGGTAAGGTGTCGGATTTTTTTCTGTCGGGGGCAAAAAGAAAATCCTAACCTGCACAGTTCGCGGCGACTGCACTAGCCAGGCGGCCTTTATTCCTCAGGCTCAAAGACCCCTCTGCCTCTGGAACTGACTTTTGATATTTCCAGTGGCGGTTTGACGAAAGGTCCACCTGGCTTTTCCTCTACATGTTTAGATTTGAGCACTTATGGACTTGTGCAGTGATGATTGTTAATTTTCATAATTAGATTTTGTTATGTGGAGTAAGCTGTACTTTCTCAAAGTTAGACAGGGAGCAGGAGTTAAAGTCAACTACCCTACAAAATTGCCAGCTGTCCCCAACAGCACAAGGACTGGCCAGGGAGGATGCCGTGACATACATTGGAAGTATTAGAATAGACCACGAGTTGTAGTGCACTCCTCGTCAGCTCTTTAGTTAACGCTGATCGAGCTGGCCTTCCATATATAATGAGAATAGAGGAGCAGCACATCTTCAAGGTGTGAAAATACAGTGACCTGATTACTGTCTGAGACAAGACAGTTTTGCTGTCAGACTATTTGCCGTAGAGGTGGTGGACACAAGGAGACTGGTTTCCAGCCCCGCATACAATGTACTAGGACAACAGGGACTGAAAACTCAAAAACTAGTTGTCGAAACTCGAGTACTGAAACAACTGGGCGAGGCTGCAGAGAAACCCTTGTGCTGGCTCTAAAATGACCATTGGAACAAATTGATGCAGTAATATGGTCTGTGGTTTTGCCTTCAGAGTACAGCCTAATCAAGTGCACACTAGCCAATAATGAGACACATCTTTACTGTCTCTTGCTGGTCCAGCTAGTATCCTATCAAGTGGGAATATTGCACCTTAGCCACGTATACTGCCGAGTGGTAGACATCACATCATGCAATGGCAACCAGGATCGAGAAATGTTTGAAATCCCATTATCACAGCCAGCCTCGACATCATGCTAGGGTAGCTTTCTGCAGCAGAAAGAAGGACCCAGCTTATGAACTAATGGACGAGATGAAGAGCTGGCTTCCTAATGTGCACATGCTGAAACGCAGCTCCTTTAGCATAGGCGGGGTGTAGTGAAGGCAACATGGCAGCCAGAGCATTCATTCTGCTAACCCTGGAGGTGGAGACAAGCCAGATGGCCTGAAAGAAAGGTTACCCAATCATGATGCACCAGGTGCATAAAGTTGCCTTCCCAAGGTTCTGGGTGGCTTTTAGGTAGGCTCATATGGTGGAAAATTTGGGACAGACGACAGCAGCAGTGGGCACCACGTCTTATAGCTGTCATTCAGACTGCAGATGTAGAACAACACAAAACACTGAGGAATTTTGACCCCGATGGGCCACAGTAGTGTAAAGATGATCAAGAAGCTGAAACATTTGTAAAAGGGAGGACTTCTGAAGATCAGAAGTCTCCTTGGGGAAGTTTATACTATTAAATTTCTAGATTCTTACATGTGTTGTTATCTTTACCAGGTAACCATCTACGAATGCCACGATGGTGGGAAAATCAAGCTTTTACAGTCATATGCAGATCCTAGCGTATCCTTTTCCACCAATTTTTGAATGGCTAGTATGTCTTCTGCGAAACATCACTGAAGCAATGTGTTTAATGAGGGTACTTCATGTAAAATACCCCATTGCACTGTTTATCTATAATCTATATATCACTATAATCACCATTGCTTTATTTGCAAGCTTAACTGGCAGTTTTGTTTGCAGAGATCTCTAAACATCATAATATATGGTGCTATGCAAAAACGTTCTCATCACAACCCATCAGAAAAGCCTCTCTGTGTCTTATCTTTTCTCCCTTCTGCTGCACCTTATGCCTCAGGTGTCTGCATTGCCCTGTGTCCATCATCATGCTGGTCAACGCTTGCCTCTTCTTCCAGGAATAGTGCCCTCCACAGGTTTCTAGTAAAGTTGGATAGTTTGTGCAGAATCAAGAGGCAAATATTACCTTATAACGTGATGTATTTTGTCCAGAATCAACAAGCAAATATTACCTTATATGAGATATTTTGAGCGGGATCAACAAGCAAATATTACCTTATAACATGAGATATTTTGTGCCGAATCAACAAGCAAATATTACCTTATAACATATGAGATATTTTAAGCAGAATCAACAAGCAAATATTACCTTATATGAGATATTTTGTGCGGGATCAACAAGCAAATATTTCCTTATAACATGAGATATTTTGTGCGGGATCAACAAGCAAATATTACCTTATAGCATATGAGATATTTTGAGCAGAATCAACAAGCAAATATTGCCTCATAACATATGAGATATTTTGTGCGGAATCAACAAGTAAATATGACCTTATAACATATGAGATAGTTTGTGCAGAATCAGCAAGCAAATATTACCTTATATGAGATATTTTGTGCAGAATCAACAAAAAAATATTACCTTATAACAAATGAGATATTTTGTGCGAAACAAACATAATTACCTGATAACATATGAATGATGTTCTGCAAAGGACTTTCAACATGATGGTTATCATGAATAGAAGGACAAAGCTCTCAATGTTGCAAGATCAAATACACCAACACAGAATAGATATTTAAACACAGAAGCTACAAACTATATGTTGCTTGCTTTATTGCCTGGCATATTTCGCTGCATCTCATTAGGTGCATACTGCAGAGTTATATATCATACAAAGTGAATAATACCTCAGCTGAAACACTTAAAACCCACAGTCACAGGAATTGGTCACATTTTTTATCCCCACGGTAATTTCAGATTTAAAACAAACTCTTTGGATGAGCCATGGACCAAGCTGACATGCTGAATGCTCTACGAGAAGTAAGTCATTCCCAGGAACCAAGTGATGACTGCGAATCTACAACCATGGTCAGGCCGTGAGAACAGTAAGTTAAAAGAGGGGTGACAAAACAAGAACACCACACAGGAAGCCAGAGAAGATTAATAAACCAACACAGAACTGGTGTCGTGAGCCGCGACATGCTGTGGGATTTGCGGAGGAGGGGATCCGAGCACTTATGGGCGAATGTTTCAATGTGCAATGAGGATGATCTGACGACTAACTAACTAACATCTTTCTGTTTGCATAACACCGGTTGGAACCATCTAATTGCTAACACCTCACTATATTTGAGTTATGGTTTATTGTTTGTCAAATACAGTATAAGAAACACTTTTTCTTTTTTAACATTGTGGCCATAGTTTATGAGATGTTGAGAAATCGACGAGAAGGGCGTTTTATAGCCATTCGACTGCACAGGGAGCTCTGAAGGCTGATTAACTCTCTTGCCCACCTACACTGGTATATGTTGCATGCCACCAGACAGAGTATTAAATTTGAAATTATTATGGGGTAAACAAATGCTCCAACTTCACAGACTCAGAAAACCGAGAAACATTTGATGTGCAATTGTGATTTTGCAAATGTGAAGCCTTGACTTGCTTGAAGACAGAAGAAAATCTGTATTGCTGTGCGTGGTCATTTGATGATGCTACTGGACAACCAATTCTTGCTGTTGGAGGCGTCCGGGGCATTATCCGTATCATCAGCCCAACTGTGGGGCAGTGTATCAAGGTAAAACATCAATTATTTTCTTTGTCATACTAGAAACAGTAGCTGTGGGGCAGTGCATCAAGGTAAAACATCAATTATTTTCTGTGTCATACTAGAAACATCAATTATTTTCTGTCTTATACTAGGGCAAATCAACAATAAAAAAATCAACAAAACTAGCCAAGCGGGGTTTGGCTGCGATGCGGGTGATGGCGGCAGCAAACTGTGAGCAGCGCCATCTATGTCTTCTGTACGAGGGGCTGGTCATGTCTGTTTTTGAGTATGCAATGGCAATCCTGACTCTCAGCCGTAAGCAGATAGGATGGAAAGGATACAGAATGAAGCTATGCACATTATTCTTGGATGTACAAGAGATAACAGCATGCAGGGCAATGCGCTACCTTCTTGATTTTCCAACCATTGAAGACAGAATACAAGTTTGCAGAGCACGCCCCTACCTCAGAGTTAATGCAAACACACAACATCCACTGCATATGAAGGGCAGCAGGTTAAAAAGAGGACAGCGTGGATGGGTCAAGCCGAAGACATTCTTCAACAGACGTGTTCACTTGAGAACTTAGAACCTGGCGAGGAGTGGGTATAAGTGCCAACAGATTTCTACACATCCTTTTCAGTTTGCATCCAACTAGATAGAAAATGCAGACAAGAAAATCTGGCTGCTGTGGAGGCTGAACTACAAGCGTTGATTTTCGAGAATTCGCAAGACGGTGATGCTGTCATCTACACAGATGGGTCGGTCGTCCGACATGTGAGAAGCTTATGGGCCTTTACGGCTCGGGCCGGAGGGAGAATTGTGAAGGAGGACTCTGGTGCTTTCACTGAAACCACAAGTAGCCTGACTATGGAAGTCATGGCAGTAAGTAAATCAATAACATGGCTCGAGACACAGACATTCACTAGGGCATGTTTCCTTAGCGACTCAATGAACATGATCAAGACGATAGAGGTGGGGTGGATCCGAAGAGAATGGTTGCGGTCTCGGATGGCAAAGATTAGTTTCATCTTCCTGCCATTGCATGGGGGAGTACAAGGAAATGAGCGGGCTGACAAGCTTGCAGGTGAGGCTACGGTGGAGAGCGGTCGAGCCATGGACCAGGCTGACATTCTGAATGCTCTACGAGAAGTAAGACTTGCGTGAACCAAGTGATGACTGTGAATCTACAACCATGGCCAGACTGCGAGAACAGCAAATTAAAAGAGGGGTGGCCAAACAAGAACACTACGCAGGAAGCCAAAGAAGATTGATAAACCAACACAGAACTGGTGTCGTTAGCCGCTACACGCTGCGGGATTTGCTGAGGAGGGGATCTGAGCACTTATGGACTGAATGGTTCGATGTGTAATGAGGATGATCTGTCGACTAACTAACAAAACTAGAGAATGGAGTTAGTCACCTCTCCTCTACAAGAACAACCCGAAGTGACAGAATAGACATTGTGGCTATAATGCCTTTGTCAGCACACACAAACAAAAAAGATAATGATACAACTACATTTAAGAAATACAAAAATGTCACTTAATTGAGGTCCTAAAAACATCTGAATTCTAGAGTACAAAATTCAAACTGCCACGGTCAGCTGATAGGAAGTGAGGTAGTGGGTAAAGTAAGCCATGGCAGAATAAGTGACATGGTTAATCTCTACAGAGAAGACCCTAGTTGGATGGGCACAGAACAAAGGGGAGGGTACACAAATGTGGGATAAGTGGAAATGACAGACATGTATACTAAAAACACTGTTATGCCTGAAACAATAGCTGTGGTGACAGAGGCCCGGAGGTCAGTCCCCTTTGTGATAGGATTTCTACCTAGCTGTACTGCTTCGGGATCAAACTCGTGGTACAAAATAAGGTAATTAGGTAGGTAATTGTCTGGAAATTGGAAAGGGAGGTGGTCCCCCCATCTCATTGTAGCACGATATGGTTATACAAAGGTCTAGCACTTCTCATTGTAGCAACAACTGGTTACACAACGGTCCAGCACTTCTCACTTCTATGAAAGTATCTGCCAGAGGATGGGTTTTACTTTTTCTAATGCTGAAAACCCCATCTCATTGTAGGATGATCTAGTTATACAACAGTCCAGCATTTCTCACTTCTATGACAATTTCTGCCAGAGGATGGGTTTTACTTTTTCGAATGCTGAAAGCTGGGGTGGTATTATGGTTAGTTCGCATGCCTGCTAAAACAGTGCTTTGGGTTCTTCCTCTTCTTCTTCTTCTTCGTTCATCCGGAGTTTTTTTTCGGATGTGATTGCGTTGTGCCTGTTTACAGCAGAGCTGTGTTCTTGCGCCGTTAGGCCGACACATCCGACTTCTGCGGGCATTTGTTGACCGGGTTAACCTTCCCGGGGGTTTCTTAGGACGTTTGACTCTCACTGTTGTGGTGTTATCCCCCATCCCAGCTGGTCCATATAGAACAGCCAAAGATCCTGGTCAGCCCTCAAGGGAAGGCAGGGGCAGACCATGGGCATTCCCCGCCATCCAAGGAGGCTTCCATACTTGCAGAGCCGATACATAGCGCTCTGGTACTGTGCTCACCCAAGGAATCGTCACGTCCTGCACATGGCTGCTTAGCCTCACTTCCGTATATTGGGCCTTCCGCTCATCATAGGCTATTCTTCTGGAAACCAGAAGTATGCAGTCTGCAGATGACATCCACACAGTGAGCTTTCGATTCGGACTTTCCATGTAATGGATTTGCTAGCCAAGCAATATTCCATTTCGTGCCACTAGGACACTTTTCCACCTTTTATGAAGCCCACACAGTGGGCTTTTGATTCAGACTTTCCACGTAATGGATTTGCTATCCAAGCAATATTCCATTTCGTGCCACTAGGACACTTTTCCACCTTTTATGAAGCCCACACAGTGGGCTTTTGATTCGGACTTTCCACGTAATGGATTTGCTATCCAAGCAATATTCCATTTCGTGCCACTAGGACACTTTTCCCCCTTTTATGAAGCCCACACAATGGGCTTTTGATTTGGACTTTCCACGTAATGGATTTGCTATCCAAGCAATATTCCATTTCATGCCTCTGGGTCTTCATGCACCTTTAAATGTCAACCTGTATATAGTTAAAGTAATCTGCGGTCAACTTTAGCTTGTTGATATCTCCGTAGAGCTTGTCCTCAAATGAAGCAGGTGTGGGCCAAAATATCTTTCTCTGTTCTGCATACGTTGGGCAATCCTGCAGCAAATGTTTTGCTGTCATTTTTCCAGTTCTACAATTACATTCATCGGTATCTCCTATCTTTAGTTTATTGAACAAGTGGTATTTCAGTCTGTTATGTCCTGTGCGGAGTCTGAAGATTGCTACTTGTTCTCTTCGGTCGAGTTTGTAATATGCATCATCCTTCTGATGGCCTGGATGCTCTGATTCCCATTTGGTTCTATAAGTGCTTTTTATCAACCTCTTTGCCTCATTATAGGTTATGTCTATGTCAGGCTGTGGTAGTCGTCCGCCCTCTTTTGCCAGTCTGTCAGCCTCTTCGTTTCCAGGTATACTGCAATGTGATGGGATCCACTGTATTACAACTTTTTTGGATTTCTGGCATAGACCATGGAGTGCTGCTCTTAGGTCAGTTAGTTCTGTGCTGTTATTGCTCTTCAGTATTGAGACAGCTGACTTTGCATCTGTGAAGATAGCTATTTGCTTCTCTTTATTTTCCTCCATCAGGAGCATTTCTGCTGCAGTTTTCAGAGCCTCTACCTCCGCTTTGAAGTTACTTGAAAATTTTCCAGTTGCCATTGAATGTGTTTTTTTCACTCCATTTTTTAAATTTAGGAGAATTCCTCCTCCTCCATTCTCTATTGAATTTTTGGCTGATCCATCTGTATATGCATGGGTCCAATTCCTGCTTGGATAATGTTCTTTTATGTAGTTTAGGGTTATTTCTCTTCTTTCGGTTTCATGCTGAGTGTTCTTTTTCTCAATACCAGGAATGTTTTCTATCATCTCAGGCAGTTGCTGCTGTCTCCAAGCTGGGAACTTGTGTGCATTGTGTATGGGCTTGACTGTTGATATGTTAAGAATAGGATCTGCCCTAATCCTTCGTTTTGCAGTTTCTACAAAGTTGCTACGCTTCAGTCTTCCCTTTCCAAAACCATTAAATCTGTTGTACATTGGGTGGTCTGTCAATCTTCTAAATGTTTCTGCTTGTTGCTGGGCTCTGCTATCTCTTCTATCCTGCATTGGTTGTAAACAAGTGCAGGCTTCCAGTTATGATTCGCATTCCTTGGTTTTGGACTCTACTTATTTTGTTAAAGTTTGACTTAGCTGCTGTTGCCCAAGCTGCAATGCCATATTCCAGTACTGGCCTCACCCGTCCAGTATATAACTTCTTGAGAACTTTCTCATCTGCTCCCCACGTTGTACCAGGAAGCTTTTTCATGATTGCCATTCTCTGCCTTGCTCTTGTTCGATTTTTCTCAACCTGTGTCTTCCATGTCAGGCGACGATCAAAGGTGACTCCTAGATAGTTTGGATTTTCTTCATGGCGCAATATTTTTCCATTCAATACCAGCTTAGGTTGCTGAGGTTTATTTGAGAGGGAGAACACTGTGCATGTTGTTTTCTCCTCACTTTTCTTCACTAGCCATGATTTTGACCAGTCCTCTAGCGCTAATAAGGCTTGCTGTATTCTGCTGTTAGCTGTACTAATATATTCTTCAGATGTCCATATGGCTAGGTCATCTGCAAAGGAGGATGTGTGTACTCTGGCTGGAAAATGTTCTGTGATGTCATTTATATATGCTAGGAATAATGTTGGTGAAAGAACTCCTCCTTGGGGGACACCTTGCTCCAGCAGCATCATTTTGCTTGTTTGTCCTTGTACTTTTGTCCTGGCAGTTCTGTTCTCAAGGTAGTGGCTGATCCATTTATACATTTTTCCACAAACATGCATGTTTTGCAGTTTTACTTTCAGTCCTTCCTTCCATACTTTATCAAATGCTTTTTCTAAATCTATCCAGACTGCTAGTGTGTGCTTTTTCTCTTGGAAGGCATCCTCTATTTCCTGAGCTATATAGGTTATTTGATCTTCAGTGGATCTGTACTTTCTGAATCCTGCTTGGTGTGATGTTAAGAGTTTGTTTTCTTCCAGATGCCATGTTAGCCTGCCATTGATAATGCGTTCCATTTATTTTCCTACACAGCTAAGTAGACTGATAGGTCGATAGCCATTTGGTTCTTCAAGGTCTTTTCCTTTCTTTGGGACTGGTATTAGTATAGCTTCCTTCCATGCCTGTGGAACTATTCCTCTCTTCCAGCTGTTATTTAGGACTGCTAGTAGTTTCTTCTTTGCCTTGGTGCCTAGTCCGATTAGCATTTCATTTGTGATTCCATCCTTTCCTGGTGATGTCTTCTTTTTTAGGGTATTCATTGCCTGTTCCATTTCTTCCATTGTTAGATTTGCCATCATATATTCTGCTGCTGTCTCTGTATTTCTATGATGTATCTGTTTGTCTTTGATTGCTTTCTTCTGTTCAGTTGTAATATCAATGTGGTTTGCATTTGCATAGTGTTCCATTAGTGCATTTGCAGCCTTTTTTCCTGTAAGCAAGGCATTTCCTTGTTTAATTGTTATTTGTTTGTTTCTAGGTCCTTCATTGTTCATGGCTTTCACTAGTTTCCATAGTTTGTTTCCATCCCTGTCAAAATTCAGGTTTTCTGTTTTTTCCCTCCAACGATCTCTTGTTGTTTGATTTACTGTTCTTTTATATTTTGCTGAGATGGCTTTGAGAGAGGTATTCGCTTCAATTGTTTGTTCTCTCTCTGCTGTCTTCCTGGCATCTTCAACTTTGTCCTCCAAACTTTGTAGTTCTTTAGTCCAGTATGGTTTGTAATTTTTCCTCGCTCCTCTAGGAATGGACTCAGTGGCTGCCTGTATTATCGCTCTGTTTAGACTTTCCACCATTTGCTTTATGTTGCCATATCGTGTATTTATGTTTTCACAATATTTGTCTGTTAGTATGGCAAATCTGTCCCAATCTGCTCGTTTGTAATTCCAGCGGGGCAAGGGCTTTTGCTTCTGTGGAACATACTCCATATTCATTACAAGCTTGATTGGTCTGTGGTCACTACCTGCTAATTGGTCCAGCACATGGCGATCGATTTTGTGGAGGATGTCTCCTGTGCAGAAAGCTAAGTCTGGAGTAGAGGTGGTAATCCATCTTCTGGAGTAGAAGCTCGGTGTGTCATCCGCTTTGTTGAGTAGATGGAGATTTGAGTCTATTTCCCAGTCCTCCACTTCATCTCCTCTTTTGTCAGTATCTGGGTATCGCCATCTTTCTGGACGGCTATTAAAGTCTCCGACAATAATGCAGTTTGTGTCAGTTATTTTCATGTTTGAGAGTGTAAGGTCCTTATCTGCTGGGCTATACAGATTGTAGATTCTTATTTTCACGTCCTTTATCATTATATCAACACCTATAATTTCCGTTTGGTTGTCAGAGATCACAGATACTTCGCTGCAAGGTATTGTATTTCGTGTAAGTATTAGAACTCCTCCTTTGTGTCCTTCGCGGTCGAAACGTGTGGCCTGATATCCTCTGACTGAGAATTTGTGATTGGCGTTGAGGTGTGTCTCTTGAATGCATGCCACATCTATTCTATCTGTGCTTTGGGTTCAATCACCAACAGAATAATAATTTTATTTCTGACCAGCACGACTCTGTGGTTAACCCAGCCTCATAGAAATGAGTGCAAGTTTAGGATGGAGAAGCCGCAAGGAAGAGAATTTTATCACAACCCTCAAGAGCAAGCCAACTTCGTCATTGAACGCTCTGCGCACAAAGCTCCCTTCCTAATAAGTGACCAGGGTTGATAGTTTCTTTCTGAAAATTTGCATTTGTTCACTTTGAACTCAAGTTAGTCCACACACGTGCTACTACTTCTAGTGTAGTGAACTGACTTTTGAGTGTGGATTAGCTTTCCATATTTACAGTGTCTCTCGCCATCAGGCGAGTCCTCTCCGACTTATGAGGTACTTTTAAACTATGTTGCCAAGTCAAGGGACGAGAAGTCAACATTTTAGTTTAACTAGATGTGTAGGGGTTGAACCCGCTACCTCGGCATCAGGACACCGGATGTTTAAAAGGGGTGCACTCATCCATTCGGACATGCTGAACTCCTTTGATTCATATTAATTTTGTTATTGTTTGTTCCCAGCAATTCATTGGTCATGGCAATGCAGTCAATGAGCTAAAGTTCAAGCCTAGGGATAACAACCTGCTCTTGTCTGTCAGTAAAGGTATGTAGACTTGTACTGAGCGGTAGACTTGTACTCAGTAGTAGACTTGTACTCAGTAGTAGACTTGTACTTACTCATTAATAGACTTGTACTGAGCGGTAGACTTGTACTTACTCATTAATAGACTTGTACTGAGCGGTAGACTTGTACTCAGTAGTAGACTTGTACTCAGTAGTAGACTTGTACTTACTCAGTAATAAACTTGTACTCAGTAGTAGACTTGTACTCAGTAGTAGACTTGTACTCAGTAGTAGACTTGTACTCAGTAGTAGACTTGTACTTACTCATTAATAGACTTGTACTCAGTAGTAGACTTGATGGCCAGGTGCCAGTAGTATTACCCTCACAAAGTGACGTGAGTACACAGAGGCTACTACAACACAGGCAGGTCTGTAAATGATACTATATTCTGTCTTCTTTCATCAGATCATGATCTGAGAATCTGGAATGTCAAAACTGGCGTGTGTGCGGTCATATTTGGCGGGGTTGATGGTCACAGGGATGAAGCGCTAAGTGCTGTAAGTAGATTTATATGTTTTATCTGTTGTTTACCTTGTTGCATCTGTTGTATACCTTGTATCTGTTGTATACCTTGTATCTGTTGTATACATATACCTTGTTGTATGTTTATACCTTGTATCTGTTGTATACCTTGTTGTATCTGCTATATACCTTGTTTTATCTGTTGTATACCTTGTTTTATCTGTTGTATACCTTGTTGTAGGTGTGATTCTGTTGTATACCTTATCTGTTGTATACCTTGTAGGTGTAAATATAATCTGTTTATACCTAATTGTACATGCAATCTGTTTTATATCTTATTGTAAGTAATTTGTTTTTCACCATTGTCCAAAAAGATTAAGTTATCAGATTTTAGTTCCCAAGAGATTGGGATGGGAGGGAGGATGAGAGGGAGAGCTCATTAGACACCAGCGGTTTGTTGCATTTATTTTTTTGTTTCTATTTCCTCTTATGTCATTAGGCATTGTGGGGAGGAATCATTATTTCAGTTGCACTGGTATCAACAGCCTCCATCAAAATTGAAAGTAGTACTATGACAAACATGCTCCCTAGCGGTTTGCTAGACCATTCGTCATTCATCCTTATTTGAACAGACAAGTGTAACAGTTCCAGTGATACTTGACTGAATATGTCCAGCTCTGTGCTGAGATCAATCCTGGTGCCTTCTGAGGCTGACAGAGCAACTTTTTCTTTCCTGAATCATAGGTTGTGTTGGTGCTGAATGCAAAGAAAGCAGCAGTCAGCTTAACCTTGTTGATATTGCCAGAGTTTGTCCTCAATAGAGTGGGCGTAGGCCAAAATACATTTCTTTGTTCTGCATGTGCCACGCCTGCAACAAATGTTTAGCTGTCATTTTGCCAGTTTATATGGTAATACAATATTACAGCCTTGTTTTTTTTTATTTTACAGGACTTTAATTTGAGTGGCACAAAGATTGTATCATGTGGTATGGACCACTCCCTCAAAATTTGGAATTTAGAAAAACCTGGCATTAAAAAGGCATTGGAAGATTCACACAATTACAGTGCCTCAAAAAGTACTCAGTAAGTTGCTCGCCAGTTTTGTCAGTGACTCAATAAGTACTGATTTGCTGACTTGTGTTAATGCCTGAAAAAGTACTCAGTTGCTGTCTTGTCTTAATGCCTGAAAAAATACTTCTCTTGTTGTGTTAGTGCCTCAAAACGTACACAGTAAGTTGCTCTTCTGTTGTGTTAGTGCCTTAAAATGTACACAGTAAGTTGCTATTCTGTTGTCTTAGTGCCTCAAAACATACTCAGTAAGTTGCTCTTTTGTTGTGTTAATGTATTTTTGTTGCATCCTGTAATTTGGTTGATAATGCAACAGCATTTAATGTCACAAGAAACATAACTCTTTCAGCCCCAAAGAATTATGGTGTGTTAGTGACTTCCCCTTAAATCCCATCATCATCCAGTAGCTTTTACTGTGTAAAACTTCACTCTATCACAAGCCAGATGCACTGCCTGTGTCAATTATCTTTACATCTTTAACCCATCTATGTCATGTGTCAATTATATTTACATCTTTAGCCCATCGATGTCATATGTCAATTATCTTTACATCTTGAATTAATCGATGTCATGTGTCAGTTATCTTTAAATCTTGAATTCATCGATGTCATGTGTCAATTATCTTTATGTCTTGAATCTATCAGTGTCATGTGTCAGTTATCTTATCTTGAATTTATTTATCTCATGTGTCAATTATCTTAACATCTTTAATCCATCGATGTCATGTGTCAATTATCTTTATATCTTGAATCCATCTATGTCATATGTCAATTATCTTTAAATCTTGAATTCATCAATGTCATATGTCAATTATCTTTACATCTTGAATCCATCAATGTCATATGTCAGTTATCTTTACATCTTGAATTCATCCATGTCATGTGTAAATTATCTTTACATCTTGAATCCATCAATGTCATGTGTCAGTTATGTTTACATCTTGAATCCATCAATGTCATATGTCAGTTATCTTTACATCTTGAATTCATCCATGTCATGTGTCAATTATATTTACATCTTGAATCCATCAATTTCATGTGTCAGTTATCTTTACATCTTGATGCGAAGGAGGAATCGCATGCAGGAGGAAGGCAATATTACGTGTGGATGAGCAACATTGAAAGTTGGGCTGGAAGAACCTTGGATGAATTCATCACAAGGAATTTGTTACAATGACGCAGGGCAGAAGGTATTGGAGATTCATTTCAGCCAACCTTCAATATGGGGATGGCACTTTATGATGAGACTAGACAGAGAAATAGAAACAAGAATACAGAAGACAAACAACTATCAAATAGCACCAATGCTAAAACATCCAAATATCAACAAGCATACACAAAATAAGGTGACTGATGCTTTATTCATCACAACATTGTGTTTTACCAGTGCTAGACAGGACAGTCCTAGAAACACACAGGCATAAAATCACATCATGTGAGATGAGATGCATAAGAAACACAGCTGGAAAACTAAGAAGAGATAGAGAGACAAATGAGAAACTTAAAACAGATGTAGGGATAACATTGATTACTGACTCTATAAGAGTAGAAAACCAAAGAATTACACTGGAATTGAACAAGAGAAACAAAGGAAGAGCTGAAAACATCAGGAAACAAGGCGAGGTGTCAGCTCAGGAAAATTTTGGCTAGAGCAGCAAGTTATAGTTAGTTGCATATCCTTAACAAGATGTTGCTGTCAACCCCAGCATTTTTTGGCTGTTTGTGATTTCTTGGCAAGTTTACTTTCAGTGGTTTGCCATTGGTTTCTGAATGACCGACACCCATACCATTTTCAGAAAAAAACCAACGCAAGGTGGTCTGCTGCCAAATTGCATGCAGCTGTGCACATTGTGTAGTGCAGGATGAAGGCGGATGCTTCTGTGTTAAGAATTTTTCTTGTGCATTTAATAATTCTGTAATATGTAAAATTGGAGAACTTGGTGACAACTGGCAAGATCGAGGGAGAAAGGAACAGAGGAGTAAATACTGGATGACATGCTCAAGTGGTATGGTCTAGACAAGAACACTGAGCTGATCCACGACTCTGGTGATCGAGTGAAATGGGGAATCATGAATGCTCACACTTATCGGCATGGCACATGATGGATGGATGGAATATGTGTACCATTGTCTGAAAATCTCATAACCATTTGTGATCTAGTCATGGTTTTGTTTTATCCAAACAGGCCATTTCCAACCGAGTCATGTCACTTCCCAGATTTTTCAACACGAGACATTCACAGAAATTATGTTGACTGTGTTCGCTGGCTGGGCAATCTGGTTTTATCGAAAGTAAGTCATCTCAGAATAGTCAGTAAAGTTAAGAATCAAAGAATAGTAAGGGAAGTTAAAGATCTAAGAATAGTAAGAAAAGTTAAGGGTCAGAGAATAGTAAGTAAGGTTAAGGATCTAAGAAGTGTAAGTAAAGTTAAGGATCTAAGAATAGGAGGTAAAGTTAAGGATCTAAGAATAGTAAGTAAAGTTAAGGATCTAAGAATAGTAAGGAAAGTTAAGGATCTAAGAATAGTAAGTAAAGTTAAGGATCTAGAATAGTAAGTGAAGTTAAGGATCTAAGAATAGTAAGTAAAGTTAAGGATCTAAGAATAGTAAGTACAGTTAAGGATCTAAGAATAGTAAGTACAGTTAAGGATCTAAGAATAGTAAGTAAAGTTAAGGATCTAGAATAGTAAGTAAAGTTAAGGCTCTAAGAATAGTAAGTAAAGTTAAGGCTCTAAGAATAGTAAGTAAAATTAAGGATCTAAGAATAGTAAGTAAAGTTAAGGATCTAAGAATAGTAAGTAAAGTTAAGGCTCTAAGAATAGTAAGTAAAATTAAGGATCTAAGAATAGTAAGTAAAGTTAAGGATCTAAGAATAGTAAGTGAAGTTAAGGATCTAGAATAGTAAGTGAAGTTAAGGATCTAAGAATAGTAAGTAAAGTTAAGGATCTAAGAATAATAAGTAAAGTTAAGGCTCTAAGAATAATAAGTAAAGTTAAGGATCTAAGAATAGTAAGTAAAGGATCTAAGAATAGTAAGTGAAGTTAAGGATCTAAGAATAGTAAGTAAAGGATCTAAGAATAGTAAGTAAAGTTAAGGATCTAGAATAGTAAGTAAAGTTAAGGCTCTAAGAATAGTAAGGAAAGTTAAGGCTCTAAGAATAGTAAGTAAAGTTAAGGCTCTAAGAATAGTAAGTAAAATTAAGGATCTAAGAATAGTAAGTAAAGTTAAGGATCTAAGAATAGTAAGTAAAGTTAAGGATCTAAGAATAGTAAGTAAAGTTAAGGATAGTAAGTAAAGTTAAGGATCTAGAATAGTAAGTAAAGTTAAGGATCTAAGAATAGTAAGTAAAGTTAAGGCTCTAAAAATAGTAAGTAAAGTTAAGGCTCTAAGAATAGTAAGTAAAATTAAGGATCTAAGAATAGTAAGGAAAGTTAAGGCTCTAAGAATAGTAAGTAAAGTTAAGGCTCTAAGAATAGTAAGTAAAATTAAGGATCTAAGAATAGTAAGTAAAGTTAAGGATCTAAGAATAGTAAGTAAAGTTAAGGATCTAGAATAGTAAGTAAAGTTAAGGCTCTAAGAATAGTAAGTAAAGTTAAGGCTCTAAGAATAGTAAGTAAAATTAAGGATCTAAGAATAGTAAGTAAAGTTAAGGATCTAAGAATAGTAAGTAAAGTTAAGGCTCTAAGAATAGTAAGTAAAATTAAGGATCTAAGAATAGTAAGTAAAGTTAAGGATCTAAGAATAGTAAGTGAAGTTAAGGATCTAGAATAGTAAGTGAAGTTAAGGATCTAAGAATAGTAAGTAAAGTTAAGGATCTAAGAATAATAAGTAAAGTTAAGGCTCTAAGAATAATAAGTAAAGTTAAGGATCTAAGAATAGTAAGTAAAGGATCTAAGAATAGTAAGTGAAGTTAAGGATCTAAGAATAGTAAGTAAAGGATCTAAGAATAGTAAGTAAAGTTAAGGATCTAGAATAGTAAGTAAAGTTAAGGCTCTAAGAATAGTAAGGAAAATTAAGGCTCTAAGAATAGTAAGGAAAGTTAAGGCTCTAAGAATAGTAAGTAAAGTTAAGGCTCTAAGAATAGTAAGTAAAATTAAGGATCTAAGAATAGTAAGTAAAGTTAAGGATCTAAGAATAGTAAGTAAAGTTAAGGATCTAAGAATAGTAAGTAAAGTTAAGGATAGTAAGTAAAGTTAAGGATCTAAGAATAGTAAGTAAAGTTAAGGATCTAAGAATAGTAAGTAAAGTTAAGGATCTAAGAATAGTAAGTAAAGTTAAGGATCTAAGAAGTGTTAAGTTAAGGATCCTCTTACATGCCATAAGTTAAATGTTCCGGTAAAAATGGTGACGATGCGACGCATTTATTCTTTGGGGTGACGCTGTTTTAGTGTTTATCCTGAGGATTATGTGGGTGTTATTTTGTTTTCGTTTATTGGAAGTGTCCAAAAGAAGCCACGGAAGGCAGGTGGTGGATGAAATTTTGAGGGCAGCCGACAGATATTTGTTGGTTATGGTCTCAAGTTTCACGACGGCAGGCAGATGGCTGCGGTCATCCGACCAGTACGGTCACTGCCATAGAGGAAAGCAACGGCAAACTACGTCTTTAAAAGTCCCTAGTACATTATGATTCGCCTAAAGACTGAACATTCTTTTGTATGGATGTGAAACTTGGACAATGAGCAGTCAAGCTGAAAAACATCTGATGGCTGCAGAAATGTGGTTTCTGAGGAAAATGCAAAGAATACCATGGACAGATAGAAAAACCAATGACCAAGTACTGTAGGAGACAAATGAAAATCGTAAATTGATTAGAGAAATTAGACGTAGACAGTCAAAATTTTTTGGACATGTTATGAGAAGAAATGGATTGGAGAACTTCGTTACAACTGGCAAGATCGGAGGGAACAGACCAAGAGGAAGACCGAGAGGAAAATACCTGGATGGCTTGGTCTCATGGCATGGACGAGACAGGAACACTGAGCTGATCCACGACTCTGGTGATCGAGTGAAATGGCGAGTCATGACCGCCCACGCTTTCCGGCATGGCACATGATTGATTGATTGATTGATGCAGTCAGTAGCCCTGTTAGCCACCTTCACAACCCAAGACTTTTCTGGTTCCTATTTTAGACTGGGTCAACCATGGTCTGTATGTGCTTATATACAATATAGTACAGAGTGTATTTTTAATGAGTGTGCAGTGTTTGAAAATATTGCCAGTCCAGGTTTTCTATTTACCTATTATGTTGCATAAACTTTACAGAGGGTGAATACAAAACTTGGACTGGCAATATTTTCATACACAGCACAGTCATTAAAAATACATCCTATATTAATAAACTATGAATAGACAATGAGTTTTTAAAGAAGTATTAGCATAATGCTCATTCACAGGCGTGCCATCTTTGTTAAGCAATAGGCTGTCTTTTTTTTTTCTGTTTTTCATCTCCATGCGGAGCATAGGGTTTCAACCAACTTGTACAAAGCCCTTAGTAGACTTCCTTCATGAATTCAAAACAATGTTTTCCCGTAGTGAATTTGAATAACGAAGACACAAACAATAGATTGCACGATTTATTGCCTGGCATGTTTCGCTGCATCTCGATCAGGTACATACTGCAGAAATCACACAACTTACGTGAATTAACTAGATAAATCCTTCAAGTTGAAATATACACATATTCGCACAGTAATGCCAATTATCTACCATGGTAATTTTAAGCTGACTAACATGTCTTTCTGTTTGCACAATTCTGGCTTGCGTTGATTGATCATAATTGCTTCTGCAAACTTTAACAACGAGTATTTTGTGTGTTAAGGCGATGTGCGGCAGTAAAAACATCGATTTTTGGTCAACTTGGCTATTTTTGGAATAGTTCATTTTTAGACACCTTATCATGTCTTCTATCAGATTCTGTACTTGTTTTTGTTTAAAAACTGTTATTTTTATGCAATATTCATAATTTACTGAACCCACCCTCTGTGTCAAATTGTCTAATTATTGAAAATTGTTGCGAAATTGACGGTTTTCAAGTCCTAACAACGATATCTCAGAAAAACACGACACGCACGTGTAAGGTATCCCTGGAAAGGTCGTGATCTTCCGTAACTGTTCGTAAAACTACGAGTTCGTCTAATCGGAAGCTCTTCTGTGTACATCGGGTTTATTCGCGTCTATCATCTTCTGGAAACTTCCATATATGGAACATCGTAAGCAATCCGCGTTCGCCGATGGCTGAAATTGATCACGTGGGTTTCCAAAATGGCGGCTTTGTGTTGTTTACACCTGGCGACGTGCTGAAAGTTCATTGTTGACGACAGACTGACACGCATTGAAATATGCCTCGTTCTAAGAAATTTAACATAAAGTCATCTACTCAACGTAAGTAATCTCTCAGACTACACCTTGCAAATGCTCGTAAGCAGCGAAAAGCCTATCAGAACGTCGTAAACGATTCTGACGATCAAACGATCAGACAATTCTGAAACTACTGAAAGCGACCCAGCTAAAGAAAGTGCACATGCCACTTATTCCAAATCCAAGTGTTTTGACAGTGAATCTGAATGAATCAGTGCTATTGTGTTCTTCTCAAAGTTGTGGAAGTGATTCTTTTATTACCCGAAGCCAATTTAAAAGAGATACGTATAAATACACAACATCCACTAGCAGCATGTATGATTCTGGTGACGACAATGGATATCAAAAACGGGAACACAGAGCAATAGTTGATTGTTCAGAAATTGAGGCAATAATCAAATTGTTATGTTGTCCAGTTTGTAAAAATGATAGTCTTATTTTGAAAACTGACAGCAAGAAAGCCAAGGGATTAGCTCTGTATGCAGAGGTTTACTGCTCTTGTTGTGAAGAAGTGGTGTGTTGAAGATACCTATCTGCAAGAAGTAATGATGGGGATAGATCTTTTGCTGTCAACAGCCAGTCAGCATTAGTTTGTGGGATGGGTGCAACGACATTCAACAATTTTTGTGAAAACATGAACCTGCAAGGCTTCATCACAAAACATTTCACAGCAAAGCGAATAAACTATATTCAAAGATAGAAGATCTGGAGGACACTGTTTTTTCTCAAACCGTAAAGTATGTTCGACAGGCTCATGCACAACAGTCAGGCATAACTCTACATGACAATGATGTGCTAGATATTAGTGTCAGCTTTGATGGCACTTGGCTGACTAGAGGCCACACATCCCACATTGGAGTTGGCTGTGCAGTGGATGTTCTTACAGGACTTTGCATAGATGCCCATGTTATGTCCACATATTGCCAGGTCTGTGAAACCACTGGTAAGACACTTTCCAGGGACAAACCAGATGACTTTGCAGCATGGAAGGCAGAACATCTTCTAAACTGTGACAACAATTTCACAGGATCTGCTGGAATGATGGAGGTGGAGGCTGCAAGGGTGCTGTGGCGACGGTCTGTGGCCCGTCATAAACTTCGCTACACGTCAATACTTTATGATGGTGACACCAAAACATTTGCGGAACTTACCAAGATCAAACCATATGGGGATGACATTCAGATAGACAAAGAGGAGTGTATCAACCATGTCAGTAAACGCCTTGGAACAGCACTGCGCAAACTAAACTAAACTACTTAGTAGATGTGTGTTAGGATAAACTCAGAATTCAAATGAGTGTTTACACAGCTTGATATGGGCTCGATGCACTAAAGACAACTTTGCCTCTCGCAAGCGCGTTCAGTTTGCAGTTGTAACTGCAGCAAGAGAGTTCAACTTTGGCCTGCATATGCAGAGACTAGGAACATTTAGGATGCAGAAGCAAGTAAGAAATAGTCTGAAGTACAAGAAGGACAAACAAACTAAAAGACGCGACACCGTACGAGCGGCCAAACTGAAGAGACAAGGTGAGCTGCATGCTCTGGAGGGAGGTCCTGCATATTCAGCAGGACAATTTTAACACTCAAGGTACAGTTTTACACTTTTTTTCTCTGTAAAAGAGTGCATTAGTAATAAAAAACAAAAAAATAATTAGTTTTTCCCCGTTTTCTCATTTCGCCAGTTTTTTTTATACATAAGTACAATTGTTTTAAAAACTATTTGTTAGATTTCACTCAAACTTTGCAGAGATATTCTTTATTATATCACTTACATTGTGAGTAGATTAATCTTGAAAATTACATTTTAGTTTTTGTGCTACACTAAAAAAAAAAAAAAAAAGTCATGAAAAATGTCATTACCATTTTCACATTTTGAAAAAAAAAACTGCAAATAGATATCATTAAAATTTTCTACTAAACTTGTAAAGGGTCTATTTACTTACACATAAAACAAAGAATTTAGCCTGTACATTAAAAACTAAATGTTTTATGGGTATATTAAGAAATTCAATATGGCCGCTGTTTATCTTGGTTTCCATAGCAACCGTTAAGTGCAAAGTCAATTTGACAATATTTTATCGATCAGCAGTCTTTAATATCAAACCCTATACCATAAAAGAACATAGAAATTAAGTATTATGGAATTAAATTTTTTAAGGTTAGCATTGCCTTAAACAACACGCGAAAGGCAGTGCCCTTCTTCTCTATTTCCTCTCATACATTCTTTCATTCAACATCTCTTATGAAGCAATTCTTTAACAACAAAAGAACAATAAGCATTAAAACGCATGAAAAATAATCAATAATACATGACTCGTTGAGGCAATATTTAACATGGGCATCATAAATACCCAAGGTGGGGGAACGTACCACACATATGGGAATTTTTTTTTTCTGGCTAGTTGTCGTTCGAGATAATTTACCATTATTATTGTCTTTGTTGCTGTTTTTTTTTTTTAAGGGGGCATGTAGTCTGTCCTGAGGTAGTGTTCTAACAGGTTGCGACTGTATGTATAATGATTGGTAGTGTCTTTGATTTCTTGTGGAAGATTATTCCACAACTGAGTGGCAGAGTATGCTAAGCTTGTTTTATATAAGTCTATCCTAGGTTTAGGGACATGAAGTATATTTAGTCGCTCGCTATGTCTTGCGTTATATTTAAACAATGGCCAAAGGTAGCTTGGGGCATTTTGAAATAGGATTTTGTGAGTTAGTTTAGCCTGAGGAGCGGCTGGCCGAGAGGCTAGAACGCCGGACTCTCATTCGGGAGACCCGGGTTCGATCCCTCGGTAAGGTGTCGGATTTTTTTCTGTCGGGGGCAAAAAGAAAATCCTAACCTGTACAGTTCGCGGCGACTGCATTAGCCAAGCGGCCTTTATTCCTCGGGCTCAAAGACCCCTCTGCCATACACCGCAAGGTACTATATTGGCAGTAAATGACAGTTTTTTAAATGACAGTTTAGCCTTATTAAAAAGTAGGCATTTGTGGAGTGGCAGTAACTGAAGACGTTCATGTAGGTTAGAATTGTCTGTAAACTTATCACCATTGATTAGACACACTGCCCTTTTCTGGAGTGAATAAAGGCGTTTTGTTATTGCGTTTGGAGCATCCATCCCAGATTGTGGAGTAATAATCAGTATGTGTTTGTATATGGGAAGTATAGAATATCTTTCTTGTGTTTTCGTCGAGGAAGTTTTTAATTTTGGCAAGTTGGTATACTTTTTTGGCTATTTGTTTAACTAGAGCATGAACATGGGAATTAAAGGATAGATTTTGATCTATGATAAGACCCAGTGCCTTGTGCTCGGTTACACTTTCTATAGGCGTGCTACCAATGTGCAGCTGAAGAGTTCTCTGCGAGTTTAGAGTGTGAAGTCTTTGCCTGGTTCCTATTAACATAGATTTTGTTTTAGAAATGTTAATTTGCATGCGGTTTGCATGACTCCAGTTAACTACACTATTTATTTCCTGTTGCAAGGATAATTCTAGCACATTACAATCAGTAGCGTTTGTATATACTTTGCAGTCATCTGCAAATAGATCGCAGGACGATGACAAATATAAGGGAAGATCATTTATATAAATGGCAAATAACAGAGGGCCAAGTATAGACCCCTGAGGTACTCCAGTATTAATGATAATGGCTTGGGATAGAGATTTATTGTGTGATACTACTTGTTTTCTGTCTAATAAGAATGAGTTTATTAGTGTCACTATATTAAAGCTTACTTTCATTGTTTCTAGTTTTTTAATTAGGATAGTATGATCTATCATATCGAATGCTTTTTTAAAATCTATAAACATCGTTCCACGTAGAGCATTGTTGTTAATATTTTGATGCCAGTTTTCTATCATGTTTGTTAGTTCCGTATGGCAGGAATATTTTGGGCGAAATCCTGACTGACTGTCAGCTATTAGTTTGTGGCGAACTAAGTGCTCTAGTGTTGTTTTGTGGATGTGCTTTTCTAGCTGTTTGGATAAAGAGGATAATATGGAAATTGGCACTCATGATGCAATCGTCTAATTTAACCAGCTTTTAACCCTTTACAGGGCAGACGCTTGTCCGTTTTGTAGCCCTGAACGGGCAAGATTTTTTCAGGTTCTGTAAAAATTTCGGGTTGAGTTAGTAAAAACATCACAAATAAGGTGTTAGTAAACCGATTTTAGTTAAATAAACAACACAATGAAGGGAAAAGCATGCAGAATATGTTACTCACGTGATTGTTGCCGGTAATCCATATATGAACACAAATATTTACGAAATACGGCATGTTGTTTGTGATTTTCCGTCATCTATACGGCAATTTACAAACACATTTTCAGAATTATAATCACTTTCTTTAAAGTCCGACTCACGACTGCTAATGCAAAGTAACGCTTTGCACTGATATCTAGCTCCGATTAATAATCAACTTCGTGCCCTTTAATGTCATTTAAATTGAACAGAGCGAAATCTCGGCTATCACTTGAAGAATCGCCGAAATCCATTTTGAAAAACAGCGTAAAACTCCCAAAAACTATCAAAACAAGTCCATAAAAGTCTGTTCAAAGTCATTGTAGCGCGTTTACAAATGGCGGCCACGTTGTCAAGTTATCGGCGAAAGTGAAAGTAGCTGACGGAAGTGTCGGAAAGCCGAGAGATCGCGTTTTTACGATGCATAATAGCATCGGCCGGAATAAGACGTTACGCTCGAATTTAGAGACCGGCCGGTACCGGATGCTACGCCTTGTAAAGGGTTAAATGAGGATACACTTTAGTGATTTTAAAGGCTGATGGGATGCGACCTTTGGTGAGA
This sequence comes from Cepaea nemoralis, assembly GCA_014155875.1. NCBI lineage: Eukaryota > Metazoa > Mollusca > Gastropoda > Stylommatophora > Helicidae > Cepaea > Cepaea nemoralis. The sequence goes on along the minus strand of JACEFZ010021931.1, from coordinate 216,165 downwards.
CATTGATTGTATATAAAAGTTAGTGACTCACGAGATCGAGGGGAAGAGAGGCAGAGGCCGACCAAGAGAAATGATGCTGGATGAATTGAGATGGTGGCATGGAGGAATATCAGCAGCAGAGTTGATCCAGAACACCAAAGACTGAGATCTGTGGAGAACCATGAATGTGTTCACATATCAAGAACAGGAAGGAAAAAAACCAGTCAGTTGGACTAAACTGTTGACTTCTCATCCTTGACTAGAGAATGTAAATTACAAGTACCTCAGAAGTCAGTGTGGGTTGGCCTGATGGGGAGGGACACTAGTAATAGGAAAAGCTAATCCACATGCAAAAATCAGTCAAGTGCACTAGAAGTAGTATGTGTATGGACTGTGCTTAAGTTAAAAGAAAACAAATACAAAATAAAAAAATTGAAATAGCATAATAAATAAATCCTTAGGTACTCTCTATTTCTGTCCTCTACATCTGTGAGTGCCAGGCAATACCTGTCTATTATTTATCAATTTATGAAGGGCAGTAGTGTGCTATTTTGTGAAATACAGGAATACTCAGCAACCTCAGATGGAATTCTGGCGGGAAATGTCATGGGGCAGTAAAGGCGGCTGGTGAGATACTGCCCACATCACCCACTGATTGTTGCTTTGACTATACAAATATGGGACTAGAACCATATGCCCAATGTGTCCTTAAAGTGTGTAAAATAGTCCTCTATGTTTACTTTTTAGTCACTTTACAGTGAGAAGCGGCTGGCCAAGTGGCCGGGTTATCCTTTGGGAGACCAGGGTTCAAATCCTTGGTAAAGTGGATTTTTTTCTGTTGGGGGAAAAGAAAAAGCTTTCTTTAGTCATGTGATGAGAAGGGAGGCATTGGAGAACATGGTGGTGATTGGAAAGATTGAGGGGAAGAGAGGCAGAGGCCGACCAAGAGAAATGATGCTGGATGGATTGAGACAGTGGCATGGAGGAATATCAGCGGCAGAGTTGATCCAGAACACAAAGGACTGAGATATATGGAGAGACATGAACGCCTACACCATCTGGCATGGCACTTGATGATGATGATGGGGGAGGGGGGGAATTCTAACCTGCACAGTTCAAGGCAACTGCACTAGCCAAACGGCCTTAATTTCTCAGGCTCAAGGCCTACACCGCAAGACACTATAGGCCATTGATGACAGTGTTTTTAAAAAAAATGACAGACAGTTGCTTTACTGCAAAAAAAAACATAAAATAAGCAAGTAAAAATACAAAATAAATATATTTTGGTGCATGTTTTAACCAAAGATCTTGTGAATGTCTTCAGTCCTGTGAGAACTGTATTGTATGCTGGAGACCTGGCAGCCATCATGACTCACCTAAAGTCAAGGACGACAAAGAAGGCGTCTGGGTGCTGCACAGATTTGAGTATAAGGAGTGTGAGATCTGGTACATGCGGTTTTCCCTGGACTACCACCAGCAGGTTGGTTCCTTACATTGTGTAAAAATAATTATTATATTGTCTGGTGAATTAGTTGCTTTCCTTGTCTCCTCTCCCACCCCCACCCCAAAGTCATACTGTCCCATTTCACTTTTCCTCACAAAAATGCATCCACATTAAACTTGTTTAAATTATGTTTTATATATTCGAGGGGGCTTCTCATTTCCTGTTTATCCTAGTCCCATTTCTATTTCTTTCTTCCTTCTGGTTCCTATGAGGGGGATTCAAATGAAAACCTTAAATTTTTGTTTGATTTAGGGGTGAATATATTCTGAAAATGTAAAGAACAAATGTATCATTTTTCGATGTAGCCAATGCGTTCAGTGTAAATCTGCCTTGATAAAGTGATTGGGTTCCTGTAGAAAAAGTCTTTTGGTCGGTGTGTAACCACTCATGCACCACCTGCTGCCTAAACTCAGAAGTCGCACCATTTTGAACTTCCTACTCTACTCATACGCTTGCTGGACTGACAGGCATGCATCACCATACTGGACCTTGATTTTCCAATGCATTTCAATACCCTAATATATTTCTTTTCACTGATAAAAACCCATAACAGAATGCTGCCCCTCTTTGGTGCATGTCAAAAGTGGGATGGTCATCTTTAAACTGTTCTTATGACGTCACCGGGTTCATCTGCTCTGTGATGTCACATTCTTAACACTCTTAACATCCTTGACAACAATATTGAAAAGTTACAACAAGACAATGGTATGGTTTTTGTAATTTCTATTACACTTTTAAGGTTTTCATTTGAAGCCCCTCATGTGTGTGTTTGTGTGTGTGTGAGAGAGAGAGAGATCTTTCTTTCTGATAGTGCCGAATGTTGGGCGGCGCTCAACAAACCTGACACCCCACATTGTGCCAACTGCTTCGGGCGGAGAGGTGCAATCGGGAGGGTAGAGGCTTACCCTAGTGCGAAGATTAAATGTCATGACAGGGCAGACCAGACCCTGAGCCTTGGTCAGCAACTGGTCTAGGATGGAAGCTCCAACAGGCGGACAGAATATTGCTTTGCTGATCTGACAGCTTCTGCAGCTTGTCTTTTTCCAGACGTATCGGTGTTACCTTTCCTCTGGAGTAAACTGGGCAGGCCAAAAGAGGGATCATGCTGCATAGGCAACACACAGTCTCTAAATTCAGCCTAGGCTTTGTGTTATGGAAATGTGTAACTCCATTTTACAAACTATCATCTGTCAAGACGGCAAGGTGCCAGTTTTATATATATATATATATATATATATATATATATATATATATATATATATATATATATATATATATATATATATATGACATGCATGCAGGTGGTGGATGAAGTTGAAGAGCAGCCAGCAGATAGTTGTAGGTTATGGTCTCCAATTTCCTGACATTAGGCAGAGGATCTCTTTTGGTTTTGGGAAGCCAATGGCCTCGGTCATCAACAAGGATGGTCACTGCTAATTAGGAAAGCAATGGCAAGCTACCTTCTCTACTGTTGCCTAGAAAATCATGTTTTGTTAATTCATAGAGAATCTGAGAAACGGCATACATGGGTGCTCCATAGGGGCATCCTCGCCCGGTAGAGGTAGTTGTGCACTCTGTGACTCCAGACCGTATATTAATTGGGAAACTTGGCGACAACTGGCAAGATTGAGGGGAAGAGAACAAGGGGAAGGTAGAGAAGTAAATACCTGGATGGCTTGGCCACATGGTATGGTCTGTACAAGAAAACAGAGCTGATCCATGACTGATCGATTAAGATGACGAAACATGACCGTCCACGCTTATCAGCATGGCACACAATGATGATGAAAACATTCCTGGAAATCTTGTAGCTAAACTACCTCTCCCATTACCAATGAGAAAAGGATGTACTCATGTAAAATGGCATGTTTCCTCTACTAGGTAATGGCGCTAGGGAACCAGGTGGGTCACATTTTTGTATGGGATCTGGATGTTGATGACCCCACACAAACCAAGTAAGTCTTTATATACACATCTGTAACCAAATATTTTAAATCATCCACATAAATATATGCCATTTCTGTAATTTTCCATTTAATTACATATATATTTTGATTTCTGTCTAAATTTGGTGTTGAGTTTCCTATCATCAGTAATTGTTTCCTGCTATTGCTGTGCAACTTTATGCATAACCTGTTACTCTGAACTGAGCAAAGGGGCTTTAAAACGAAGAGGGTCATCGTCATTTCACCGGGTTTTATCCCAAATGGCTCAGTCTCTTTCCTCAGAGTGGCCTGCCAAAAGCATTGCACTGAGCACAAACTCTGTAGGTCCAATGACGACCCCCCAGAAGTTAGAGAAAAGTGCACTCATAACATGTCATGTGTGATGACATACCTCAGCTTTCCTCTTCTCATGACATTCCTCTTCTCTATGGTTTTCCTACCAAATATACCAACGTCATAAAATCTTTCTACAAAGAAACATGTTGCTGCGTAAGAACAGAAACAGGCAACTCTGACTGGTTCTCAGTCGAAACAGGAGTGAAACAGGGTTGTGTCTTATCACCGATGCTTTTTGGAATAGCTATCGACAGGGTCATGCGCAAATGCACAAACAACACAAATATGGGTATCCATTGGGTTGACAAAATTCTAGAAGACCTGGACTTTGCCGACGACATAGTGCTTTTGAGTTCAACACACCCGGATGCCCAAGAGAAAATAAACCACCTCCAAAATGTTTCAGGACAAATTGGTCTCCAAATTAACACCACAAAAACAAAGACTATTGATCTTACCAACAGTTCAGATGACACCAAATTGAACAGCTACGTTCTTGAAAAAGTCAACAGCTTTACATACCTAGGAAGCAAAATGACATCTACAGGGGACTCAACACCAGAAATATCATCTAGAATCGCACTGGCATCTAGTGCCTTCAATAAGCTGTCAAACATCTGGAAGTCAAAGACACTCAGCAAACACACAAAACTTAAAATCTTCAACTCTTGTGTGATTCCAGTGTTAACGTATGGATGTGAAAGTTGGAAATCAACGGTAGCTTTAGATAAAAAATTAGACAATTTTGAGAACAAATGTCTTAGAAGACTTCTAAACATCCACTGGACAGACTTCAGAACCAATTCGCAAATAAGACAAGAGACTAAGCAAGATACAGTATCCAATTTCATAAGAAGACGCCGTTGGAACTACATCGGCCATGTACTCAGAATGGACAAGTCAAGACTCCCCTACCAAGCCCTCATATGGTCACCAGTAGGGAAAAGAAAACGGGGAAGACCAAGAGAGACCCTGCGTAGAACCATCATTAGAGAAGGCTCATTCAATGGCCAAGTAAATATCCAAGATCTACAACAGGTAGCAGCGAACCGCCAAGCATGGAGAGACAGGACTTCTCCCTATGCGCTGCCTTAGGCTCAAGAGGAAAGACTAACTAACTAACTAACCCTAATAGTATACAATTCTTCATCTTAAAGAATACACGTAGAATTGGCTTCCGAGTACCGTTCCCAGAATGTAACGGAATAATCACATATACCATCTCAGATTATCCGACATAATCTTCATCATCCAGTGTCTTGCCGGTGGCGAGGGCGATCATGCCTCTCCACAAATTACGATCTCCGATATCATGGATCAATTCTTGTGTTGACTCCCTTCCATGCCATGACACGCTTGAAATATGTCTATAACTGCAATACTGTCTCTTGTATGAATTGAACTGTCTTTTTCAGTTCACACAGCGGTCCATAGAGTTTATCTTCCACTGTCGTCTCTCTAGGCCAGAAGGTTTGCCTAGATATGTTATATTTTGGGCAGTCTTGGAGTATGTGCTCTGCTGTCTGCGGCGCCAATCCACATGTGTACATGGCTGTTTCACCAATCTTGAATTTTGTATACATGTTAGTTAGTTAGTTAGTCGCAGTTCAAACTTCACAGCAACGGGTCATCCCCATTATGCTCCGTTCCTGTGCCAGTGAATATCACACAAAACGCTCCCTACTGCCCGATGTGAAAAGTGGAAAAGACAGGAGTCTCGACAAACAACAGCCCGCACAGATACACTGTGCATAATGCCGCTGCCAGAATGTCAACACACCAGTCCCCCACGAAACACCCAATTCATCTCTGATGGAATCGACAGTCATTTTCCTATCTGGATGTTTCCTAGATGTTCACCTACACAGTCCACGAACATACAGTTCATCACCGACGGCAGTGGCAGTCAACCAGAAGCCCAGCGGCCACGCATTTCTGCATAAGGCAAAAACTGGTCAACTCTGGGACATAGCCACCTGCCATCGCTCCGAACATGTGGTTGCGTAATCTATTGTGCCCTGTTCTGAGGCGCAGAATAATGACTTGTTCTGGTCTGTCCATAATGTGGTAGTCATCTTGAGCAGGTTTTGGTGGCTTTCTGACTGATTTGATCATTCTTTTCTTTTGGTGGTATGTAACGGGCACATCAGGCTGTTCTTCTTTGGCTCCTTCCTTAGCCAATTGATCAGCTCTGTCGTTTCCGGGTACTCCACAGTGGGATGGTATCCACTGTATGGTGACCTTATGCTGACTGCTAAGTTCAGAAAGTAGTGTCCTTAGTACTGGCAATTTCCCAGACAGGAGCGCCTCGAGTACTGATTTTGCATCTGTCAATAGCACCACAGGTTGTGTACCATTGCTGGTATTTAGTAATTTCTCTGTTGCTATCTTGATTGCCTCAATTTCAGCGTGGTAGTTATATCAGTACTTTCCTGTCGGTACTCTAGCTGTGTCCCTAGTATTATTTGGGTATTCTATGTACACTCCCGCTCCTCCATTTCGAACAGCATTTTGTGCTGACCCATCTGTGTAGACTCGGATCCAGAGTGGGTATTCTTCATCAATGAAGCTGAGAGTGGCTGTTCTGCACTTCACACTGTTCTGTTCTTCCTTGTCAAATATTCCTCTCACTATTGTCTGGCTTGCCATCAAATGTTACTCCAAGGTATGTTGGTTCTTTATCTTCTCTTAGGGGTGTTCCATTTATCTGGATGGACCCTGCCTTTTGTTTTGGAGAGAGGGTAAATAGGGTGGTGCTGCACTTGTCAGTGTTTATGCTGACACACCATCTATTTGCCCATGCAACAAATGTATCTACAGCTCTTTGTAGTAATCAGGTGGCTACTGATGCATGTTCATTTGTGCTCCATAGAACTAGGTCATCAGCGTACATTGCCGCTTTAATTCCATGCGGTAGATTAGCAACGAGATCATTGATGAAGATTAGAAAAAGTGTGGGAGACAAGACTCCGACCTGGGGAACACCGTGGCGCAATAGTACTTTCTTGCTCTTTAGTCCGTCTATCTGTACTCAGGCTCTTCTGTTGTGCAAGTATGCTTTCACCCATTTGTACATTCTTCCATTGACTTTGCAGTTTCTCAGTTTCTTCATCAGACCTTCTTTCCAGACTTTGTCAAAGGCTTTCTTCAAATCTATCCATGCCGCAAGCACCAGCTTCTTCTCTTGGAATGCATCCTCAATTTCTTGAGAGAGGTAGGTTGTCTGATCTTCCGTAGAGTAGCACTGCCTAAAGCCAGCCTGCTGTGGCACAAGGATGTTTTTACTTTCAATGTACCACTGCAGTCTGTGATTGATGATGCGCTCCAGTGTTTTGCAGAGACAGCTGGTGAGACTAATTGGTATGTAGCTAGAGGCAGTGGAACTATCTTTCCCTGATTTTAGGAGGGGTATCATGATTGCTTCTCTCCAGGCTTGTGGAACACTGCCTAAGGTCCAACTGTTATTGAAGATCTGCAACAGCTTTGCTTTGGCCTCTGTTCCTAGGTTCCTGATCATTTCATTGGAGATACCATCAGCTCCTGGTGACTTTCTCATTTTCAGTTTTGATATGGCTAGCTCCAGTTCGCTGATTGTGATAGGTGCCTCCAGAACCTCATGTACTATTTCCTTCTGTCCTGTATGTTGCCGTTTCTCTCGAATCTCTTGTTGTTTCTCTGGACTAATTTTGATATTGTTATCTTGTGCGAATGAGTCCGCAAAATGGTCAGCTGCTTGCTTTCTTGTTAAGATGTTTCCATCTTTATGTAGTGCAATTTTTGAGTTTCTCCCTGTGCCCTCATCGTTAAGTTGTTTTATTAGCTTCCACAATTTCCTTGTGTCTCTTTCAAAGTTCAGAGACTCTGTTTTTTCCTGCCAGTTTTTCCAGTCTAGCCTGCAGCTTGGCCCTTTGAAATTTGGCTTTTGCGTGCTGGAATTTATTGTGGTGATCTTGGCTGGGTGTGGCCTCTGCTTGCTTTCTACACACTTCCACATCATTATGCAACTGTTCCAGTTCACTACTCCAGTAGGGTTTATATTGTTTACGGGCTCCTCTTGGTACTGTTTCTTGTGCTGCCTGTAGTATGCATTTCTCAAACTCTTCAACTACTTTATTTATGTCTTTCTCAGTGTTCAGGTTTCTAACCAGTATGCTGGTGCGATTCTTGTACATTGCCCAATCTGCTTTCTTGTAGTTCCACCTCGAGAGGGTGCTGCTTTCACTTACAAGCTCATTTTCTACAGTTAGAAAGACTGGCCGATGGTCACTGCCACCAAGTTGTTTCCCAACAATTTGTGTAATGTTCCACTCCAGGTCTGGTGAATGAAAAGCCAGGTCAGGTGTAGTTGTAGAGTGCCATGATCTCGAATAGAAAGTATGTGGGTCGGACGGCTTGTTAACCAAGATGAATCTATTCTCATCCTGCCAGTCTTCCAGTCTCTCTCCTCTCTGGTCCATGTGATCATAGCCCCACTCTGCGAGTGGCTGTTGAAATCGCCACACACAATCATTTTTTCTGTTAATGGTAGTGTGTCCAGTGCCTGTGGGCGGTCACTTGGACAGTAGTAATTGATCAGATGTAGGTCTGTATAGCCTGTCTTAAGTTTAAGTGTCTGATACTCAGCCCCTTCCATGTAGACTTCGATTTGGGAAGCAGTGATGTTATTTTTTACAAGGGTAAGTATCCCACCTTTTCGCCTGTCCTTTCGGTCAGATCGGTAACACTGGTAGCGTCTGATTTTGAAGGCTATATTTTCGTTGAGGTGAGTTTCTTGCAAGCAACATATGCTTACTTTTTCTTGGTCCAGGATGTTTTCTAATTCTATTTTTTTGTTGCTGACTCCCTCCGCATTCCAGTGCATTATTTTAAGTCTTTGTTTAGTATGGCCAGCCGTTCTATTCTCATGTCCCCTGGCTCCACAGGACATCTGAGAAGGACCTCCAGTAGTTGGGGTTGGGCCCTTTCGAGACATAGGGCCCGGCACTGCACCTGCCTGGGGTCCAAAGAAGGGCGCGCACCATAACATTTAGCAGTAGTCGACATATTCCATTTTGCATAATTGCGTGGCATCCTGATTTCTGTGGTGCGCCTCCTGGCTGGTTGCCTCCGTCTTCAGCACCTTTCCTTTGCTAGAGCAGACTGTGGTCTCACTCGAGTTTAGATGTGTACACACGCGCACACGTGTCTGCGCATGCATGTATGTGTATACACATCTAGAGCACACTGGTTATTTTTCTGCGCCAGAAACTCGCTGTCGCCCCCTCTCCTGTTAGTAGAAACAGTTCTGCCACGTGAAGGCCAGGAGTTGGACTTTTGCTGCAGAGGTTATGTATTCACGAGCCATTGGGGTATTTAAGCAATGTTGGGCGCTCACCCCAACACTGCTCCCCGGCTACATACAGCAACATTTGGAACCTACAAGACTGTCAAGAATCTTCTCCTGTTGTCACACAAACATTCCAGTTTTTGTTTTCCTCATAACTTGGCCAAAATATGATGACTGCCTCTTTCTGATATTTGTGATAAGTCGTCTTTGCGACTCAGCTCCCCTTAAAACATCATGATCAGACAACAGTTCCATATTTGGAACCAGGAAAGAAGACCAGAACAGCTGTATTAATTGACCTCCAATAAGCCTGTGACACGCATGCCATAAGAGGCACCAAGGTAGATTCCCGTGAGACTGGCTGCCTCACCCCGTACAAAACTTTCACTGCAGAATCCAACCAACCACGAACAAGTCTACAAAGGGCTGGAGGGACACTGGTAATAGGGAAAGCTAAACCACACGCAAATATCAGCCCAGTGCACTAGAAGTAGTAGCATGTTTATAAACTCACGCTTAACTTAAGTTGAAAACGAGCGAGTCCCGAAAAAAATCCTGTTATCAAGTTTTACTCCATCATTGCTAACTGCTGCAGTTGTCCATGAAAGTTAGAATATTTCTGTTTGTCTAACACAGGTTTGCCAAACTGTCCCACCACAAGTGTAACTCAGCCATTCGTCAGACTGCACTCTCCAAGGATGGGAATATCCTCTTGGCTGTCAGTGATGACGGCAGTATCTGGAGGTGGGACCGCATCAAGTGACCTGCTGTTGTCATGGAATGATTGTCTGCTGTTTGTGTCAAGTGTTATGATGTGTATATGACTAGTCTGATGTTGTCATGGAATAATTGTCTGCTATTTGTGTCAAGTGTTATGATGTGTATATGACTAGCCTGATGTTGTCATGGAATAATTGTCTGCTGTTTGTGTCAAGTGTTATGATGTGTATATGACTAGTCTGGTGTTGTCATGGAATGATTGTCTGCTGTTTGTGTCAAGTGTTATGATGTGTATATGACTAGTCTGGTGTTGTCATGGAATGATTGTCTGCTGTTTGTGTCAAGTGTTATGATGTGTATATGACTAGTCTGGTGTTGTCATGGAGTGATTGTCTGCTATTTGTGTCAAGTGTTATGATGTGTATAAGACTAGCCTGATGTTGTCATGGAATAATTGTCTGCTGTTTGTGTCAAGTGTTATGATGTGTATATGACTAGTCTGATGTTGTCATGGAATAATTGTCTGCTGTTTGTGTCAAGTGTTATGATGTGTATATGACTAGCCTGATGTTGTCATGGAATAATTGTCTGCTATTTGTGTCAAGTGTTATGATGTGTATATGACTAGTCTGATGTTGTCATGAATAATTGTCTGCTATTTGTGTCAAGTGTTATGATGTGTATAAGACTAGTCTGATGTTGTCATGGAATAATTGTCTGCTATTTGTGTCAAGTGTTATGATGTGTATATGACTAGTCTGATGTTGTCATGAATAATGTCTGCTATTTGTGTCAAGTGTTATGATGTGTATAAGACTAGTCTGATGTTGTCATGGAATAATTGTCTGCTATTTGTGTCAAGTGTTATGATGTGTATAAGACTAGTCTGATGTTGTCATGAATAATTGTCTGCTATTTGTGTCAAGTGTTATGATGTGTATATGACTAGTCTGATGTTGTCATGAATAATTGTCTGCTATTTGTGTCAAGTGTTATGATGTGTATATGACTAGTCTGATGTTGTCATGAATAATTGTCTGCTATTTGTGTCAAGTGTTATGATGTGTATATGACTAGTCTGATGTTGTCATGAATAATTGTCTGCTATTTGTGTCAAGTGTTATGATGTGTATATGACTAGTCTGATGTTGTCATGAATAATTGTCTGCTATTTGTGTCAAGTGTTATGATGTGTATAAGACTAGTCTGATGTTGTCATGGAATAATTGTCTGCTATTTGTGTCAAGTGTTATGATGTGTATATGACTAGTCTGATGTTGTCATGAATAATTGTCTGCTATTTGTGTCAAGTGTTATGATGTGTATATGACTAGTCTGATGTTGTCATGAATAATTGTCTGCTATTTGTGTCAAGTGTTATGATGTGTATAAGACTAGTCTGATGTTGTCATGAATAATTGTCTGCTATTTGTGTCAAGTGTTATGATGTGTATAAGACTAGTCTGATGTTGTCATGGAATAATTGTCTGCTATTTGTGTCAAGTGTTATGATGTGTATAAGGACTAGTCTGATGTTGTCATGGAATAATTGTCTGCTATTTGTGTCAAGTGTTATGATGTGTATAAGACTAGTCTGATGTTGTCATGAATAATTGTCTGCTATTTGTGTCAAGTGTTATGATGTGTATATGACTAGTCTGGTGTTGTCATGGAATGATTGTCTGCTGTTTGTGTCAAGTTATTATGATGTGCATATGATTACAGCCTGGTGTTGTCATGAATAATTGTCTGCTGTTTGTGTCAAGTGTTATGATGTGTATAAGACTAGTCTGATGTTGTCATGAATAATTGTCTGCTATTTGTGTCAAGTGTTATGATGTGTATAAGACTAGTCTGATGTTGTCATGGAATAATTGTCTGCTATTTGTGTCAAGTGTTATGATGTGTATAAGACTAGTCTGATGTTGTCATGAATAATTGTCTGCTATTTGTGTCAAGTGTTATGATGTGTATAAGACTAGTCTGATGTTGTCATGGAATAATTGTCTGCTATTTGTGTCAAGTGTTATGATGTGTATATGACTAGTCTGATGTTGTCATGAATAATTGTCTGCTATTTGTGTCAAGTGTTATGATGTGTATATGACTAGTCTGGTGTTGTCATGGAATAATTGTCTGCTATTTGTGTCAAGTGTTATGATGTGTATATGACTAGTCTGGTGTTGTCATGGAATAATTGTCTGCTATTTGTGTCAAGTGTTATGATGTGTATATGACTAGTCTGATGTTGTCATGGAATAATTGTCTGCTGTTTGTGTCAAGTGTTATGATGTGTATATGACTAGTCTGATGTTGTCATGGAATAATTGTCTGCTATTTGTGTCAAGTGTTATGATGTGTATATGACTAGTCTGGTGTTGTCATGGAATAATTGTCTGCTGTTTGTGTCAAGTGTTATGATGTGTATAAGACTAGTCTGATGTTGTCATGGAATAATTGTCTGCTATTTGTGTCAAGTGTTATGATGTGTATATGACTAGTCTGATGTTGTCATGGAGTGATTGTCTGCTGTTTGTGTCAAGTGTTATGATGTGTATATGACTAGTCTGATGTTGTCATGGAATAATTGTCTGCTATTTGTGTCAAGTGTTATGATGTGTATATGACTAGTCTGATGTTGTCATGGAGTGATTGTCTGCTGTTTGTGTCAAGTGTTATGATGTGTATATGACTAGTCTGATGTTGTCATGAATAATTGTCTGCTATTTGTGTCAAGTGTTATGATGTGTATAAGACTAGTCTGATGTTGTCATGGAATAATTGTCTGCTGTTTGTGTCAAGTGTTATGATGTGTATATGACTAGTCTGATGTTGTCATGGAATAATTGTCTGCTATTTGTGTCAAGTGTTATGATGTGTATAAGACTAGTCTGATGTTGTCATGGAATAATTGTCTGCTATTTGTGTCAAGTGTTATGATGTGTATATGACTAGTCTGGTGTTGTCATGGAATGATTGTCTGCTGTTTGTGTCAAGTGTTATGATGTGTATAAGACTAGTCTGATGTTGTCATGGAATAATTGTCTGCTATTTGTGTCAAGTGTTATGATGTGTATAAGACTAGTCTGATGTTGTCATGGAATAATTGTCTGCTGTTTGTGTCAAGTTGTTATGATGTACATATGTCTGCATTCTGATGTTGGTGGGCGGAGATTGCAACAGTTCAATGACCCTTTCATTCATTTATTTTATGCCTCCGTGATGCCAGATTTTCTTTGCTGTTTAGTGTTGTTCCTTCTATGTTTCTCATCTTATTCCTTTCTGTCTTGTGTCTCCCAGACTTACTTGCACATTCTCTGTATTGTATCATTATTCCTCTACTCATGTCTGCCGAGACATTTTGAGACTTTCTCTGTAAGTAAAAGACTATTACACGATGACAAGTGAGTTGGGTATATGGTGCTAAGCCCCCATTTTTGTATGGACCAATCTGCACTCAGTGGCTGATGTGGTCAACAGGCTGCCTTTACTTCCCTGACATCAATTTTAGGTTGGGTCAACCTGGGAGCCTAGGTCAATTTTTAAAAAACAAATCTGCCTCTATGGGGATTTGAAAAAATGACCCGTATATGGAAAGAACTATATCGTGAGGGATCGGCTGGGTTTCTGGAAAAATTTCAGAACTGAGAGGGAAGACCAGGAGAACTTTCAATCAGATAGCGGTGGGAACGATTAGTAGTGTGACTCTTTGCTGGCTGTTGAGCGAGGGGACGGGGTGCGTATGGGCATGTCTTGAGGTCGGTTATTAACTCAACTCGAAACATGACCATGGGGCTGGCAAGTAAATGTGCCAGCCCCTGTGCTAGCGAGACTCTTGAATGACTCTGAATTGTTTGTTAACTTTGGTTGAGATGGTAACAAGCATCATCTTTCTAGTGGCCTTGGTGCGCTTGTTCTCACTTGGTTCTATATGTGCTTTATATCAACCTCAGGCCCCTGTGTGTTAGCCGACAGTTCAGCATGGTCGAATGGATAAAAACGCATGTTCTTAAACATCCGTTGTGCTGATACCGAGGTAACCGGTTCAACCACTTTACAGGACAGTTGGACTAAAATGTTGACCTGCCATCCTTGACTTGAGGACGTTAATTACAAGTACCCCTGAAGGCGGAGTGGGTTCGCCTGATGGCGAGGGGTACTGTTAATAAGGAAAGCTAATCAACACGCAAAATTCAGTCCATCACTACTATGAATAGTGTGTATGGACTACGCTTGAGTTCAAAGCGAGCGAACGAAAAAAAAATGTTAGCCGGCTCCGTGGCGAAGGGGTTACAGATGGTGTTTGTAATCCTGCATACCCATGTTCGAAACACAGCTGCAGGCGGTTTGGCAGCATTGTACATTGCATTGATTTTTTATGAAATGGTATGGGTGCCAGTTGTTCAAAAAGGAATGGCAAACTAATGAATGTAAACTTTCCAAGAGATCACATTAGCAGAAAAGAAATGCTGGTGTTGACTGCGACATCCTGTAAAGGATATGCAACTAGCTTTAACCCGTATGTTAATTTGTAAATAAATGTGAAATTTGTGTCACAAATGTAATAATGTTAGCAGATGAATAATGCAGAGGTTCCCACAACGTGGTGGAAAAATGGGACAGGATCAATAGACAACGGTGATAGCTTTCTAGCTAAGACCAAAAACAATGTAAAATATAACTAGAGTGCTTGACAGACAAGAACATATACAAAACTGAATAGTTTGACCAAGTTGGCTACATAACCCAAAATGTGGCAGCGAATCCAAAAGCAGAAGCACATGGAGAATTGAATTGGTTATGTTGATTGCAGATGTAAGAGTTTGGTTGTTGGATAAGAATTTGTGTTTTCCAGGTTTTCATATCTTGAATTATTCATTTTTGTATGTGTCCTTTATGTGTCTCCATACTACAAAACTGCTCATGTTTGACTGGCCATTTTTTAAATAATAATGCACTTTTACAAATGTATATTTGTTGTTTCTTTATTTCCATTGCAACAGAATGTGAATTTGTTTGTTTATTGTGTGGATTCATGAAATTAGTGTGTTTCTATTTATTGTCAAAAGCTGACATTGCTGTTAGTTAAAAGTTAGTACCATATTCTTTACATGTCGTAGCAGTCAACACAAGCATATTTTAGCTGTTTATGATTCCTGTGCAATTTTACTGTCGGTAATTTGCCATTGATTTCTGAACGACCAGCACTCAGACCATTGTATATAAACCAACGCAAGGCGGTCTGCTGCCAAATTGCCTGCAGCTGTGTTTTTAATGCTGTATGTGGGATTATGAATTACACTCGTAGCCGGTCTGCACATTGCTGTACAGGTATCATATATACTAGGTTATGGCAAGAGTTGATTAATTGCTTTTATCACCATCTGGACTTTCCCAACCTATTTTATGATTGGCCATCATCATCACACCATAGAGTAAAAGCACAAGACCCTCTTCCACACCCTAAAGCTTTTGGGTACATGATACTAGTCCCATATTTCTACAAATTAATTAGCATTTGCTGGTTTCCGTGGCTGAGGGCTAACGGACACGATTCGTAAGCCCACTTACCCAAGTTAGAAGCACCGACTAATTTCAACACAATAGTGCAAAGGTCAAACCTGTCTTCATCATGTTTCATGCTGCCATATAGTGTGTACAGGCGAAATGACGTCATGAAAAGAAAAGAGAAATCCTCGACGGGAAATCTAAGGGACGACTTAGAAATGGGACAAAACGCCAGTTAGCAATTAGGATAACGAGAAAAACAAACGGATGGGGAATGGAAGGAGGAGGCAGTGCAAAGTTGGATGTTGGCTACGGACTGGTGTTGGCACAAGAAACAGTGGCTGTCATTGAATTAGCAGAAGAAGAGGTTTTAATTGACTGCTACACGGTGTCACCACAGAACCAACGAACATAACTAGACATGTATTTTACGGAGCACCGAGACGAACATACGGGTGGAGTGACAGAAGGTCGGCCGAGGTCGAATGGACGCATAATATTTATTTGAAAGCCAGGTTAGTTTTGGTATTATTAATATATTCATGTCAATAGAACTTAGGTCCCGCCTGGCGGCACAGGCCCCTAAGTGACGGAAATATTTGATTGATTACAAATGTACCTATGAGCTGTTATAATTAAATAACTTTATGGTCAATCGTAAATCCGGGAGTTGGCTTCGTCACTCACGTTAGAGTTGCAGCTTCGATGTTGCTAATGTTTTACAAGTTATATGGAGCCAAAGAATTTGACATGCTGTTGGACGTTGAGTTATCAGTTGTTAATGCGGGACCAATAGCGTGGCACATGCCATCCACCATATATCCCTGTCGTGTCATGACACAGTTTAAATTCAGTCACTAGTGCAGAGGTCAAACCTGTCATCATCATCATGTAACCGGCCAACTGGCAGGAGCATTGTCGTTCATTCGTCTGGTCCTTGGTTTTCTGAATCAACTCTGCCAGATGATATTTCTCTAGGCCACCGTCTCAGTCCATCCAGCATCATTTCTCTTGGTCTGTCTCACTGATTTTTCCAGTCACAACCTCTGAGTTTGTTGCCTTTGTCCAAAAAGGTTGGGTGCCTGATCCACTACTCTAGAATCTGGGGAGACTATATCCTTTTATTTTGTAAAATCAGCATTTCTCACTGAATCAAACCAGGTCTCTTCTGTGTTTGTCCGGAATGTTTTAGATGTAATTGCATTGTGCATTGTTGAGAGCAGAGCTGCGATATTAGTACCTTTCAGGTGACACATCTGACTTCTTCAGGCATTTGTTGCGGGGTTACCTTCCCGGGGGACCAGGTCTTAATGAGCTAAAGGCAGACATTGTATTCTACAGGGTGTGATATAATCTCTACTTCTGTGAGTTAACATCGTCATCATCAAGTGAGTTATGCTGCACTTTTTCGTCAACTCTGTGGTTCAGTACATCTGACTTTGACAAGCATTTTTTGGGGGTTTGTTTTCCCTAGCCTTTAAATGTCCCCAGTTTACCTACAAGGCAGCAGGTTTGTGTCTCTCATTGCCTGATTTCTAACTTTCGACTCTCCATCTACCTGCAAGGCAGCAGGTTTGTGTGTCTCTTCGTCTGGTTCCTAACCTTTGACTGTCCCCAGTCTACCTACAAGGCAGCAGGTTTGTGTCTCTCTTCGTCTGGTCCCTAGCCTTTGACTGTCCCCAGTCTACCTACAAGGCAGCAGGTTTGTGTCTCTCTTCGCCTGGTCCCTATCCTTTGACTGTCCCCAGTCTATCTACAAGGCAGCAGGTTTAGCCTCTCTCTGCCTGGTCCCTAGCCTTTGACTGTCCCCAGTCTACCTACAAGGTAGCAGGTTTGTGTCTCTCTTCGTCTGGTCCCTAGCCTTTGACTGTCCCCAGTCTACCTAAAGGCAGCAGGTTTGTGTCTCTCTGTGTCTGGTACCTAGCCTTTGACTGTCCCCCAGTCTACCTACAAGGTAGCAAGTTTGTGCCTCTCTTCGTCTGGTCCCTAGCCTTTGACTATCCCCAGTCTACCTACAAGGCAGCAGGTTTGTGTCTCTCTTCGTCTGGTACCTAGCCTTTGACTGTCCCCAGTCTACCTAAAGGCAGCAGGTTTGTGTCTCTCTGTGTCTGGTACCTAGCCTTTGACTGTCCCCAGTCTACCTACAAGGCAGCAGGTTTGTGTCTCTCTTCGTCTGGTACCTAGCCTTTGACTGTCCCCAGTCTACCTACAAGGCAAACAATATAAAATGACATATAGTAGTGCAGCTTTACATAACAGAGTTAAGACACATACAGAACGTTGCAGCGATTAGCCTTCATCAGCAAACAAAACACAATCACAAACACAACATACAGTCAAGGAGAACTCCTGTGACTACATTAGAAGGTGATGACAGGACGAGAACAAAAGCGTGGAAAAATGGAAGCAATGAAGAGAAAATGAGAATTGAAAAAAATGTTAATTGAAAAGAATGTTAGTTGAAGAAAATGTTTAATTAAAAAAATGTTAATAGAGAAAAAAAACTGCATACTCACCTCACCGTTCGGATCTGTAAGTAACTAAGAAACTCTTGGGTGTGTTGTTATAATCGGTACTGGGTGTTACGGTTCAGTGAGCACATAGAAAGAAGGGGGCGGGGTAGGAGGCATGTAAAATTGAAGGTGGTACTAACCAAAACCCCATTACGTTATTATAGGGGCGAGTCTTAAGGTCTGGGTGGACTGATATGCGTGAACACGAGTACATACATGGACATACCTCAACAGATAAAATGCTAGTATATGTGGACATGTGCAAAGTATATGCAAGAAGAGGGAGAGAGAGAGGAAAGGTGCCTGTGACATCCCACATGAGGCATGCGGAGCGCTGCGGTCTACACGTACGGCGTTTCACTCATACTGTACCCTATGAAATAGTCAGTATGGTTGATTGTTACACAGCACCCTTCAGGAGCCACTCGCCCAGTGCTTGAGTTGTTGGGGCTGTGTAAGATCCAACTACTGGCAATACACGTGAAGTAGGTGTGCACAGAGAAGCAAGATGTAAGGTGAGAGGGGGAGAGCAAGAGAGAGGGGGAGAGCGAGAGAGAGAGAGGAAAAGTGCCTGTGATATACCACATGAGGCATGCGGAGCGCATCGGTCTACACGTACGACGTTTCACTCATACTGTACCCTATGAAATAGTCAGTATGGTTGATTGTTACACAGCACCCTTCAGGAGCCACTCGCCCAGTGCTTGAGTTGTTGGGGCTGTGTAAGATCCAACCACTGGTAATACACGTGAATTAGGTAGGCACAGAGAAGCAAGATGTAAGGAGAGAGAGGTTGGAAAACTGCATGCGACATGCCGCATGAGGAATGCAGAGTGGGTAGGTCTACAAATACGAGGCTTCACTCCTACTGTTCTCTATGAAATAGAGGCAGTTAGGCTGATTGTTATACAACGTATTTGAGGATCAAATCACCCAGTGGTTGTGTTAAAATTAGACCACCGGCAATTATTACATTACATTGGCACCTTTCCGTCTTGACAGACGATAGTTTGGTACATTGTGCTTCAAAAAGGCTTAATAACTGTCATATGGCAATAACTACGATCCATGGCGGTGGCGAGTGTGGCTGGTAAGGCCAATTCTTGCTGCAAATGTTTGTCCACAGTAGGTGCATGTGAAAACATGGTCATTTCCACCATTTTGCACCATCTTACGTCTCTCACGCTCTGTGTGTGCTTTATCTGCAATCATTTTCTCCTTTGTCTTTATTCCATTTCTGATAGTTGCCCTCCATGCAACACGTTCAGCGGCGACGTGCTCCCATTGTGCATTATCAATGCCTGTATCAATCATGTCCCGCTTACACACATCTTTGTATCGTAGTAGAGGCCGACCCTGAGATCCCCTACCCGTCTGTAATTCACCAAAAAAGATGTCCTTTGGTATTCTACCATCATCCATCCTCCTAACGTGTCCTATCCATCTAAGTCTACGAAGACTGAGCATGGAATACACCGTCACACAACCTGATCTTTCCAATACTTCAGTATTTGTGATTTTGTCTTGCCACTTAATACCAAGTATTCTTCGCAGACACCGCATATGAAAGCTGTTTAAACGTTTCTCTTGGCGTGAGTAAGTTGTCCAGGTTTCACTGCCATAAAGAAGAGTACTAAGGACACAGGCTTGGTAGACGAGGACTTTTGTTTTGGCAGTAAGCTTCCTGTTCTCCCAGACTCTTTTTGCTAACATGTTCATTGTTGTTGCTGCCTTGCCAATCCTGATGTTGATTTCCTGATCGAGGGATAATTTGCTATTTACCTCTGATCCAAGATATGTAAAATGGTCTACTATCTCCAGTTCGGCGTCGTCAATAAAGATTGATGGTACACCATGTGCACCTTGTGACATAATCTGTGTCTTCTTTTTGTTAATTGTTAAACCAAATTCAGAACAAGCATTGGAGAATGCAGATAGTAGATGTTGTAATTCTTCCTCAGAGTGGGTCGTAATCGCAGCATCATCCGCAAAAAGCAACTCTCTGATTAGTACCCTGCTAATTTTGGTCTTGGCCTTCAATCTCTGAGCATTATAGAGGCCACCATCTGAGCGTGAGTGAATGTATATACCGTCATCCTGATCACGAAAGGCATATTTCAGTAGAAGTGAAAAGTATATCCCAAAGAGGGTGGGGGCTAGTACACAACCTTGCTTAACTCCACTCTTGATTTCAAACTCTTCTGAAGTTGAGCCATCAAACTTGATTATACCCTTCATGCCTGTGTGGAACGATTCCACAATGGACAGAAGAGTTGGTGGACAGCCAATCTTCTTTAGTGCTTTGAACAGACCCTCACGACTGACCAAATCGAATGCCTTTGTGAGGTCGATGAAGGCAATAAACAGTGGCTGATTTTGTTCCCGGCATTTTTCTTGCATCTGTCGCAATGAGAATATCATATCAATGGTAGACCGGTTCTGACGGAAGCCGCACTGTGATTCGGGGTAGACTTGATCTCCCAGGACTTGAAGTCTGCGCAGGACAATTCTGGCAAATACTTTCCCAACAATACACAGAAGTGAGATACCCCTATAGTTGTTGCAGTCGCTCCGATCTCCCTTGTTCTTGTACAGCGTTATGATGTTTGAATCTTTGAAATCCTGTGGGACTTGTCCTTCTCGCCAGCATAGCTCTATTAGCTGGTGGATCTGTAGAGCGAGGGTGTCTTGCCCACTCCTGATCACCTCTATTGGAATCCCATCCTTACCTGGAGCCTTGCCAGATGCAAGCTCATTTATAGCACACTTAACTTCTGTTATAGTGGGAAGTGTGTCCAGGTGGTCAAGAGTTGGCAGGGCCTCTATGGCGTTGAGGGCATCATCCGCCAGCTTGGTCTCACTTGAGTAAAGCTCTAAATAGTGCTCGACCCATCTTATCAGTGATGATTTCTCCAGTCAAGGTTTTCAGCGGTGCACTTCTTTTGATCATTGGACCACAGGCTTTCTTTATCCCTTCATACATGCTTCTGATGTTTCCCTTATCACTTGCGATTTGAATGGACTCACATAACTTGATCCAATAGTCATTCGCACACTGCCTGGCAGCCTTTTGTACATCCTTCCTCGCTTGCTTCAGCTCACTCAGAGTGTTACGCGTTGGTCTTTCCTTATTTCTTAAGAGAGCTA
Source organism: Cepaea nemoralis (assembly GCA_014155875.1). Classification (NCBI taxonomy): domain Eukaryota; kingdom Metazoa; phylum Mollusca; class Gastropoda; order Stylommatophora; family Helicidae; genus Cepaea; species Cepaea nemoralis. The sequence continues at coordinate 195,186 of JACEFZ010021931.1, read as the reverse complement.
TCTTCTTTTTATCAATCAAGGGCTGCAGTATCTGGCTGTTTGCCGCAAACCAGTCCTGCCTCTTATGATCCACAGTGCCGTAAACCCCTACCGCTGTTTTATAAATAGTTTCCTTAAGTTTACTCCATTTATCATTTACTATATAATTTTCTGATGTATCATTGAAAGCGTCCTCAAGTTGCTGTTGAAATTCAAAGCACTTTCCAGGATCGTGGGTGTTAATAATATTAATCCTGGGGCTAGACTTGTGTTTAGCTGTGTAGATTCTCTTTGGTCTCAGTCTAACCCTTGCAACAACCAAAGAATGATCTGTATCACAGTCAGCACTGTGGTAACTTCGAGTTAATGATGTATGGTTCAGATGTTGTCTCCGTGTGATAATGAAGTCCAGCTGATGCCAATGGCCGGATCTTGGATGTTTCCATGTGACCTTATGCATCTCTTTTGTTTTAAAAAAGGAGTTTGTAATCAATCAATCATGTGCCATGCCGGAAAGCGTGGGCGGTCATGATTCGCCATTTCACTTGATCACCAGAGTCGTGGATCAGCTCAGTGTTCCTGTCTCGTCCATGCCATGTGGCCAAGCCATCCAGGTATTTTCCTCTCGGTCTTCCTCTTGGTCTGTTCCCTTCGATCTTGCCAGCTGTCACTAAGTTCTCCAGTCCATTTCTTCTCATAACATGTCCAAAAATTTTTGACTGTCTACGTCTAATTTCTCTAATCAATCTACGATTTTCATTTGTCTCTTGTAGTACTTGGTCATTGGTTTTTCTATCTGTCCATGGTATTCTTTGCATTTTCCTCAGAAACCACATTTCTGCAGCCATCAGATGTTTTTCTGCTTGACTGCACATTGTCCAAGTTTCACATCCATACAAAAGAACAGGCTCTATGTATCCCCTCAACACTCTTTTTCTCGTTTCAATTGACATCATTTTATTGGTCAGAATGTTTTTCATCTTGCTAAAAGCTACTTTCGCAATGGCGATTCTTGTTCTAATCTCTTCAAGACATCTGCCATCAGATGTTATGACTGTTCCGAGATAATTGAACCGATTCACTTGTTGAAGAATATTCCCATTTACTTGTATATTACATTGTGGTACTTCGTTCTTCCTAGTGACGACCATAACCTGTGTCTTCCTACAATTTAATTCCAACCCCAGCTGCTCACTGTGTACAACCACAGCGTCTACTAATTGTTGCAGATCGTTTGTAATACATAGGTCATTTCTAGTGCAATGCTCCAGCAGCCTTTGCCCATTATCATTCATGCGACCGATGTTGTATTTTCCAAGGCACACTGGCCATGAACTCGAGTCCTTGCCCACACGAGCATTGAAATCACCGAGCACATAAATGTAGTCGGATTTTGGAACTGCCTTGATCGCAGAGTCTAGCTGCTCATAGAACGTATCTTTCACATCATCAGAGGAAGTGAGTGTCGGTGCATATGCAGTGAGAATGGTGGCAAATCCACAAGAGGTTGCCAAGCGCAGTGATAATAATCTTTCATTACCTCCAGCTGGGATATCAATCATTCCCAGTAGCGAATTCTTCACTGCAAAGCCCACACCGTGTTGCCTTTTTTCAGCCTGCCTTCTTCCCTTCCAAAAAAAAGGTGTAATTGTTTTCCCTGAGTGACCCTTCCTCAGCGAGGCGAGTCTCCTGCAGGCCAGCAATATCAATGTTAAGACGATTGAGTTCAGCATCAATCACAGCCGTTTTTCTCACATCGTCAATATTTGTCAAGTCAGTGGAAAATCCTGGACACATGGTTCTCACGTTCCAGGTTGCAAGCCGTAGCTTGAGGTTTCTATTATTCTTTTTATGAGTACCTGGTGCATTGGTTTTACAGCCTGCGATTAAGATTTTGTCCTAGCCCCAAGCACCCATTGAAGCAGGCAGGCTGTGGCGGATCAGCACCTAATTGGCCGGGGGCTGCCCAGCTTGAGGCGGGCGGTAGCTGATCAGTGATACCTGTAGGTGTCTCCCACCGTCAGAGGCAACGCGTGGCGCCCCATGTCTACGCCAACTGACAAGGACTTATAACCCGTAACAGTTGCCTCACTTTGATTCCGAGACCGGTTAAGACCAGGGATGGAGTTATTGCCTCTCCATAGCACGAAGCCTGGGCTAAAATAAAGAAACCATGTGTTGCCCATGCAGCATGATCCCTCTCTCGGCCTGCCTAGTTCACTCCAGAGGAAAGTTAACACCTATACATCTGGAACAAGACAAGCTGCAGAAGCTGCCGGATCAGCAAAGCAATGCTATAACTGTCCGCCTGTCGGAGCTTCGATCCTAGACCAGCTGCCAACCAAGGCTTAGGGAAATCAGACCACCGGCAATATAGTTGGAATATGTAGGCACAGAGAAGCCTGATGGAAGAGAGAGAGAGAGAGAGATTGGAAAAGTGCATACGACACGCCCCTGATGTATGCGGGGTCGGTCGGTCTACCAATACGAGGCTTCACTCATACTGTTCCCTATGAAATAGAGGCAGTAAGGTTGATTGTTATACAACGTATATGAGGGTCAAATCACCCAGTGGTTGTGTTAAAATCAGACCACCGGCAATATAGTTGGAATATGCAGGCACAGAGAAGCAAGATGGAAGAGAGAGAGAGAGAGACAGATTGGGAAAGTGCCTACGACACGCCCCTGATGTATGCGGGGTCGGTCGGTCTACAAATACAAGGCTTCACTCATACTGTCACCTATAAAATAGAGGCAGTAAGGTTGATTGTTATACAATGTATTTGAGGATCAAATCACCCAGTGGTTGTGTTGAAATCAGACCATCGGCAATATAGTAGGAATATGTAGGCACAGAGAAGCGAGATGGAAGAGAGAGAGAGAGAGAGAGAGAGAGAGAGAGAGAGAGAGAGAGAGAAAGGGAGCGAGAGAGAGAGAGAGGAAAAGAGAGAGAGAGATTGGAGAAGTGCCTACGACACGCCACCTGATGTATGTGGGGTCGATCGGTCTACACATACGAGGCTTCACTCATACTGTACCCTATGAAATAGGGTGATTTGATCCTCAAATACGTTGTATAACAATCAACCTTACTGCCTCTATTTCTTATGAATAATATGCATCTCTCCTTTGGCAAGAGACTTTGGTGGGCTGTAATGAGTTGAGTCAAGAACCGACATGGACGTCAGTGTGGCTGAATGGATAACAGCGCTGACTGAATGGATAACAGCGCTTGCTCTTAAACTTCCAGTGTGCTGATGCCAAGGTAGCGGGTTCAACCCCTACACTGGTCATTTGGACTAAAATGTTTACTTCTCATCCTTCCTTTGGGGATGTAAATTACAAGTACCTCAGAGTTCGGAGTGGGTTCGCCTAATGGCCAGGGACACTGGTAATAGATAAAGCTAATCCACATGCAAAAATCAGTCCAGGGCTACTAGAAGTAGCAGCTTGAGTTCAAAGCAAGCTCAAATTTCAATATCTTCGCTCCAATGGAAACTTGAAAAGAAGTCAGAATGAGAACAGCCAATGTAATGCACAAGTTAAACATTATGAAGAACAAATAGCACAACATAAAAAAGTACTTACAGTGTTACACCCTGCATTTGTCCTGTAGCACATCATTTGCGCAGGCTTGTGTGTATGGAGGGATTGGTGGCTGATGTTCCCCTCCCATAGAGAATGTTGAGAGCAGGCATCAAACCCTTATTTTAATGCGTTCATTATAGTTATTCAATGGGACTTCCATTGTGTCTCTGTATTGGTTTTTTGGTTCCCGATACAAGCTCACTATATCGTATTTTATTTGGAAGATACTCATTTAACATACAAACTGTATAGCTTATCTATGAGAGCTGAGGTTTGCACATATATAGTTGGCGCAATTAACACGGTCTGCAGCATTTAGTGGATGCAGTTATTGTGCACGGCGAACAACTAAGGTTAGAATTCAATTGTAATAAAACAGTGATTATGGTTTCTCTGAGAGGAAAGAAATACCTTAAGTAAATTATAAAATTATTGAACACCTGAGTAGTAGTACCTCGGGTCCTAATGGAAGCGGAAATGGTGTCCGCGGCGGGAGTCCACAGGTCGTATTTCCTTCTATATTTGTTATTCTGACCCCATGAAAAAAAGACTCCAGATATTTGAATATGGCGGATTTTTCGGTACTTCCGGTGTCACTTCCGGTTGACTACTTCCGGTCCATGGGTGGCAGATGTGTGTGTGTGCCCCCGCCCCCAGGTGCCTCCGTCGGCCGCCTCCGCTCCGGACCGACTGCCCCCGGGACCGCTCGAAGACAGCGAGGCAAGCCCCAGGCATGTGAAATACTGATATGCATAAGTAGACCAAATATGCACCGGGCACCCGGGTTCGAGTCCCAGTGTGTGTGTGTACGGGGTAGGCCGCTGTGAGGGGCGCAGAGGAATGGGCCGCTAGCATGGATATTAGCCTTTGCCCCCAAAGGAGGCCATCAAACTTACATAGAAAAGTTTGATGATCAACAAGGCCTCTGGCCAGACCGAGTATAGTATATACTACACTCTGATCTTAGCCAAAAGGATGATTGGGCATATTCAATGTTAGGGGAAAGACTGAAGCGAGAAGCTGGTTATTAAATACTAGCTTAGCTTACATTAACATAATTAATAAACATTTAATAACATATAGAAATGGATTATTTCTACAGAATCTATCACACAATAAGTGTCTCATTAGTATGTAATCAATTGAAATAACAAATCTATTAAATTTTGTAGAATAAATAGTAAAATTTAACATTATTATAATAACACAAGCTTTTCCCTTTACAAATTTTGGAATTAATTGTGTCCCCTGATGTCTCCAGTAAACAGCTCTGCATATAACTGAGAAGCGGTAATGGAAAGTAGATCGCTTTATAATTAACTCACGGTAATGAAATTTGGAATATAGCGGTTTCTTCATCTTCTTCTTCTGAGTTCATCCGGATTTTTTTTTTTACGGATGTGACTGCTTTGTGCCTGTTTACAGCAGAGCTGCGTTCTTGCGCCGTTAGGCCGAAACATCCGACTTCTGCGGGCATTTGATGACCGGGTTAACCTTCCCGGGATATAGCGGTTTTAAATGGCACTGAATGGATTGAGCACATCGCCAAAGATGTAAACAAATATTCTAAGGCACTTTGCTTGGGTGCCGACTAAGTAATCAAATGAAAAATTTGGGTAAATGTGAACACAAAACTACAATTTATGTCAGAAATTGTACATCTCAAAAGGCAAAATCCGCGTGTATGCATGGATTTGGAAAAATCTGCTTTATTTTGCAGTAATCGCGCACAGACGTTAACAATTATGCAGCCAATAGTGATAAAAGAGAAGTATTATACAGACATCAATGCTATCACAACACCCAGGTATCTTGTAAACGTATAAAGAGGTCTGACGTGCCTTTAATCACATGTACGTGATTCCATTCCGAGATTTTGACATACATTTCACATATGTGTGAATGTTAGTAGTATGGAATGTCGCAATCAAATTGTATTTTGGGTTCACCGCTGAACACGACATACTTTCTTATATCGCTTATGTGTCACCACAACAAGCATTAAGAAGCTGAATTTTCAAATCTCATGCGGTAGGATATATAACTACTTCCGGTTCTGAATATGTAAAAAGATAAACTGTAATTATTAAAATTAATACTTAAAACATAGTATTTTTTTATGTGTAAAGAGAAAAGTAAAGATGGGGGAATGGGTAGGAGGTCTACCAGTAACAATTTCAATGCATATTTACGGATCCGATCAGTCAGAAGACTTTGGCATTTTCCAGCAATATCTATTGTAAAGTAACCGATTATATATTATAGTAGCGGTTATTACTGTCAGTAGTGAATGGGACTTAAACATTGTCAGCAGACCAATGGCGAAGTGGTAGAGACACAAGACTCGTCCTTGGATTGTATGATGGTGTACAACCAGTCATATGGGCACGTATCTAAGGAATACATCCGGACATGTGGTTAATGACTACACTGGATTATGTGCATAGCGATACAGCCGAGACACGAGGGTAATGGCTATGAGCGGTCAAAGAGGGCGGCGCATCCGTTCACACGTGGTTAATGGCAAAACCAGACTGCTCACTGGCTTAAGCCGGTCAAAAATGGTGCTGCATCTGGTACACATGGGTAATGGTTACAACCGATCAAATATGGCGCTGCTTCCCAGTATGACTCAACAGCGAAATGCCTCTGTATTGTGTGCAATCTCTTTTGCTACCTTTGTTTTTCCAATATATATATATATATATATATATATATATATATATATATATATATACCAGTTTATTTACAGTATTTCAGTATATTTTACAAGAATAAAAAGCATAATGTCATTATACGAAATGGATGATACAATATGAGCTGGTATACATAGTATGATTACACAATTTTATTTTCACATACATAACTATACACATTGTATTTTGTCTCAATATGTTGGTTTTTCCGGCTGGTAGCCTGGCATGTATCTGTCACTTGGCGTGTAGTTATAAGACTGGTCTCCTGATTGGTGGGCTGACATCTGAGTGTTGGTCACATCAAACATCTGGGTGTTGGGCACATCATACATCTGGCTATTGGGCTCATCACACATCTGGTTGCTGGGATAATCACACATCTGACTGTAGTTGGGTTGAAAACTGGCTGTATAGTATGCTACTTGGTGGCTTCGTTTAGTACCCTGTTTGACTTGAGCATAGCTTGAGTGTTTTGGACTTGATTAGGTTGGTTAATTCCCTGTTTGATATGAGCACTGACTTTAGTGTTTTGGCAACTGACTTGCTTGCCTCTTTTAGTGCCTTGTTTGACTTTGTTACTGACTTGGTTAACTTGATTGAGTCTGTCAAAGTCAGCTAGGATCTCGTGCTGCATAGCGATCATCTGTTCGTATTCTTGACAAGTAAGTGTATTCCCATCTTAGTAGGAAACTTCTTGTCGGATTTACCAAAGAATCTACGGGTGTGTAACATGCTCGTTCCTCTGTAGGATGAGACAGACACGGCCTTAACACCAGCGCCCACTAGTCTAACAGTCTCACCACTACGCGTCATGTAGACCCAGTTAGCAGACACAGTCTTGAGGTCTGTAGTCATCTTCGGATCACAATGCTTGAGTGTTACCAACCTCATGTTTATATACCAGTTTTTGAGCCATGCACAAAACCAGCTTCAGTCAGTTTCTTAGGTCAAGCGGCTCACATTACGCTGACGCAGCTGTCTGTATGGCGTGACTAAGCGCTCTACCACCCACTCATTGACCCGTAGTATGTTTGACTGGTTTGGAGAATGCGGGTCATGCTCGCCCCATGACCTCTCACCATGATGAAATAGATAGCATAGAAGGTGCAGTGTCACTTGCATTGTAGTCACTGTGAGCTACAGTCTGTGAAGCAAGAATAACAACAATATACATATACAGTCTCCTCACACCCACTGTAGATTTCTTCGTATTGAGGACTGGTCAGCTATTGAAGACATGACTGTAAGTATATTACAACCATCTTGTTTTTATGTAGGTGTTTTAATACTTGTCCGCTAGTGTGGATTGACTAAAGGTTAAGCTTATCGCTGATGGTGATCGCTCAATGTTGGGTGGGGATGGTTCTGGAGTATCCTGTTAGCGATTATAGTCGAGGATGCACTCCTCAATTCTATTGAGGCTTAATATGATTATTTCCTCTTTGGTGAAGTTCTGTTGTAGTATATCCTGCAATCGAAACGTTACTAGGTCCGCAAAACTACCACCATTACCATAATCACAAGAATGAATGAATTGATTCTCGGCTTCTTGATTGGGTGGGATATTAAGACATGCCATTCAATAGCTGTAAGGTTCCACTCTTAGATCCACAGTTCCCTAATTAGTTTTTCATAGGCAGCGGTATCTGTAAAACAGATAAGAATAGGGTACTATAACAGCATTATAGAAATACATATTATAAATAATAGCTATGTATCTACCATGCACTCTCTGTTAAACAGTCCATATATTACTATCGATAATGGGTATGTAGACCCCGCAATACACTTTCACCTTCCCTTACGAATACACACTACTATCTATATTATTACGGTACCACCATAGCATTGTGTTCAAAAGTTCAAATGCCAGCTATATTCCATGTCGACCCAGCCTGCCATACTATAGGAAGAAATGACTTGTCTCTTCAGTTATATGCATCTAGCACCATATATCCCCTGTATATACTAGTATTGTTAGGTTACCATATGCCTACTTGGAGAAACAACGAAAATGTGAAAGATTTATCAAAAAGCCAACTTACCATTAGCGGCTTGCCACATGTTGCTCTGGTATATAAGAAAGTATGTCGTGTTCAGCGGTGAACCCAAAATACGATTCAATTGTGACATCCCATACTATTAACATTCACACATATGTGAAATTTATGTCAAATTCTCGGAATGGAATCACGCACATGTGATTAAAGGCACATCAGACCTCTTTTTACTTTTACAAGATACCTGGGTGTTGTGATAGCATTGATGTCTGTATAATACGTCTCTTTTATCACTATCAGCTGCATAATTTTTAACGCCTTTGCACGATTACTGCAAAATAAAGCAGATTTGTCAAAATCCATGCATACACATGGATTTTGCCTTTCGAGATGTACAATTTCTGACATAAATTGTAGTTTTGTGTTCACGTTTACCCCATTTTTGCATGTGATTACTTAGTCAGCACCCAAGCAAAGTGCCTTAGAATATTTGTTTATACCTTCGGCGATGTGCTCAATCGATTCAGCGCCATTTAAAACCGCTATATTCCAAATTTCATTACCGCGAGTTAATTCTAAAGCGATCTACTTTCCATTACCGCCTCTCAGTATATGCACAGAACTGTTTACTGGAGACATCAGGAGACACAATTAATTCTAAAATAAGCAAAGGGAACTAACTCGCGCTATTATAATAATTCTAAATTTTATCATTTATTCTACAAAATTTAATAGATTTGTTATTTTAATTGATTGCATACTAATGAGACACTTATTGTATGATAGGTTCTTTAGAAATAATCCATTTCTATTTGTTATTAAATGTTTATTAATTATGTTAATATAAGCCGCGCTATTATTTATAGTGTGTTTATTTTTTTGGCCCCAATATAAAATTCAATATCTCAGTAACCAACTGAGGGAAAATGATGAGATTTAGCACATAACCTTATCATTATGTCCACCCAACAAAAAATATTTTTGTTCTGGAGATTGTACGGCAGAATTCAATGTTTGTTTATATGCGGTATATAATTTACAGCTGAGGGATTAATACCATCATTTTAAAAATATTACAGCCTCAGCAAGACACATCCGTGCTTTTTTTAAAATTGTCTCGCGGTTTTCGTTTTGGCACAAACAGCGCGGAGTTAAATGGTATTGTTCAGAGTTGTCTCCAATGGGGGTTCTTTCATGAAACGTGATTATATAAATAGACTAGCCGACTCGGTCCAGCTTCGCCCAGCTCCTGGCGGGGGTCGATCTATCGATCTATCAAATCTATCAAATCTATCTATCTATCTATCTATCTATCTATCTATCTATCTATCTATCTATCTATCTATCTATCTGTCTATCTATCTATCTATCTAACTACCTACCTACCTACCTAGCTAGCTAGCTATCCATCCATCCATCCACCCACTTACCTACCTTTCTACCTACCTACCTGTCTGTCTCTCTGTCAGTCTGTCAACCAGTCCGCTCTATTAAATATTGATAAAAGTTACTGGAAAAATGTGAGGACCATGTGTTGAAAGAGGAAGAGGACTATTGGAGAAAGGATGGATTGAATTGTATGCAACCAAGAGCAATCATCAATCTACTGGAATCGTCCGACACAGATTAAGGTCTGAGCAGATCCCAGACCTTAATCTACGTACACACTTACTGTGATATTTTGCTCCAACTATTCAGACGAATTGCAGGCCCTAAACATTACAGCATCAGCATAATGTCAATGGCAACAGTTTGTATTCCACAGTGATGAATTTTCAATTCCGCAAGCCCTCAGCGGTGACAAACAACTGTATTGAAAAAAAAAACACACACACATACACTAAACACATTGAATACCAACAGAAGAGTAATATTGCGGTGGAAACTGACATATTGTGGCATAACAAGAAATGTGAGAGCAAACACGTCAAATTAGGGTACAACACACGTGCATACGAATCAATCTATAAACTTCAATGAAAAGAGGACCAACATCTTGGTCATTAAGAAGAAAGCCCACTACAGAGACACTGACAACTATTTTCATAGTACAAAAGAGGTAATCATGTTCCGTCTCTGAACAGTAAACAGCAGAGTAGACAATCTTACATGAAGACTCAAAGCGGGTCTGTCACCCATGTGTACGTGTGAAAAAACTATACAGACAGCTGAACAGATCCTTACAAATGGAAACATGATGACTAAATTGCGGTATATTTCTGGTCACTCCATACGCACATTAACGCACAGCTATTTGGAAGCTTTCACAAACTCAATATAAAAAGCTAACATGAATACTTGTGTACACTTTATTAACCAGCAGCTGAAGAAACAAGAAGGAAATGAAAAATAAGGTAAGAAATATATTCCTTCTACTTTCCTGTTAATTTACAAATTATTTACCCCATGCCTCTGTAAATTCTCTGTCTGTACTAATATTACACATTGCACCCCTCTCGGGATTCTCCGTGGTGAAGTGGTCAAGCCGTCTGACTCGGGCTCCGAAGGTTGTATGTTCGATTCCGGGCCGCATCCTTCATTTCATGAGTGCATTTTTTTCGGAGACTCCCGAGGGTCGTCGCTGGAGCTATGGAGTTCGTACTTTGTGCGACGCTTTTCGCACTGCGGAAGAAACGGAGCCATATGGGATAAAAATCCGGTGCAGTGCAGCCGACCCTGTAGACTTTAAAGCTACTGCCTTCATTGCACCCACTCCCATACGAATCCGGATATGCCTTGTGTGTCATCTGAATTGGAGGAGCGTCCATTACTGTAAACACAAATTTGTTAGCGATAAATCACTAGTTTTTCAGCAAAACATCAAAGAAATGTCGCCGATCTCGATGATTTAAGTTGCTTTTGGACCTATCAAAGACATATTCCTTGGGTGGGAGTAAATATAAGACGACAGGAAAAATTTCATAACGATGCAACAGACAGTTTTCAAAATAATTGATCGTGAATGAAGGCATTCTTTTCTGGACATACTATAATAACCAGCTTCTCGCGTCAGTCTTTTGCCTGCAATTGAATGTGCCCGATCGTCCTTTTGGCTAAGATCAAAGTGTAGTATTGCCTCTTGATCTGGCCATGGGCTTTGTTGAATATCATTTTTCATATCCTCTCAGTGGGTATGAATTTGATGGCCTCTTTTGGGGGCCCATTCCCTCGGGCCCCTCACAACGGCCTACTACGTGCACACACACACACACACACACACACACACACACACACATCTTTAGACCCCTGTGCCGGTACATATTTGGTCTACTTATCCATATCAGTATTCCACATGCCCGGGGCTTGCCTCGCTGTCTTCGGGCGGTCCCGGGTCGGAGCGGGCGCACGCACACACATCTGCCACCCGCGGACCGGAAGTAGTCAACCGGACGTACCACCGGAAGAGACATTGGAAGTACCAAAAACCAAGCCATATTCAAATATCTGGGATCCGTTTTTCAGGGTGTCCGCGGGGCGGGATAACAAACAGAAGGAAATACGACCGCCGGACCCCCGCCGCGGACCCTAATTTCCGCTTCCAGTAGGACCCGAGGTACTACTCACGTGAACCGGCCCATCTGCCTTTGAACGTGCAAAACATCTAATGAAAGATGTCTTGTAGAGATTATAAAAAGAATAGCCATGACAAAGGTTGCTTTCTGCCATATTGAAAATATACTCATGTAAACATGGACGAGAAGCTGAGAAAGATTTAATGGCACTGGAAATGTGGTTTCTGGGTGAAAATACAAAGCATACTATTGAACTTCGGACAGAAGAACGAACAAAGTAGTCCTTCAAGACACAAATGAAAATCGTAAACTGACTGGCGAAATGACACATAGACACTCACGATTTTGGTGGAATATAATGAGGAGAAGTAGTCTCTAAAACTGCGACAAATGGCAATGCAATATTGATAAGAAAAGATTGACTGGTTCAGTGCTAAACAAAAAAATAGGCCTATACCAAACACGGTGCACAATGAAATAAACAAGTGATATAATATACATTTCTGTGTCAGCATGGCCGAATGGATAAGAACACGTGTTCTTTAAACATTCTGTGTGTTGATGCCGAGGTAAGGGGTTTAACCCCTACACCGGACAGTTGGACTAAATTGTTGACCTATCGTCCTTGACTTGGGGATGTAAATTACAAGTACCTCTGAAGTCGGAGTGGGTTCGCCCGAAGGCGAGGGACACTGGTAATAAGGAAAGCTAATCCATACGCAAAATTCAATACAGCTCTACTAGAAGTAGTGTGTATCAACAACGCTTGAGTTCAAAGCGAGCGAGCGCAAAAAAATAAAATAAAATCCATTCACTGAGCATGGAAATTGTGGAAGTTACTACGAAACAACACAAATACTGTAACACGATAGCCCTAGTATGCGGTATATCATCCTTCTGTCCAAATGGGAGGTCACGTTTGGTGATATAATTATTATTCCTCAGCACTGAAGTACGTAATAGTTTGGCCAGATGGCATAACCCGCGACAAGAACACCGACCTGGTCCAAGAATGGTGATTAAATAGGGTGCATTTTTTATGACTGTGCGTGCAGTGTTTGAAAATATTGCCGTTCCAAGTTTTGTATTTCACTACCGTAGAGTTCATGCAACACAATACAACATAATAGGTATATGCAAAACTTCCATCCATCCATCATGTGCCATGCCGATAAGCGTGTGCGGTCATGTTTTGCCATCTCACTCGATCACCAGAGTTGCGGATCAGCTCCGTGTTTCTGTCTTTACCATGCCACGTGGCCAAGCCATCCAGGTATTTACTTCTTGGTCTTCCCCTTGGTCTCTTCCCTACGATCTTGCCACTTGTCACTAAGTTCTCCAATTCATTTCTTCTCATAACATGCCCAAAACATTTTGACTGTCTACATCTAATGTCTCTAATCAGTTTACGATCTTCATTTGTTTCTTGAAGGACTTGTTCATTAGTTTTTCTGTCTGTCCATGGTATTCTTTGCATTTTCCCCAGAAACCACATTTCCACAAAAGTCCTCGTCTACAAAGCCTGTGTCCGTAATACTCTTCTTTATGGCAGTGAAACCTGGACAACTTACTCACGCGAAGAGAAACGTTTAAACAACTTTCATATGCGGTGTCTGCGAAGAATACTTGGTATTAAGTGGCAAGACACAATCACAAATACTGAAGTATTGGAAAGATCAGGTTGTGTGACGGTGTATTCCATGCTCAGTCTTCGTAGACTTAGATGGATAGGACATGTTAGGAGGATGGATGATGGTAGAATACCAAAGGACATCTTTTTTGGTGAATTACAGACGGGTAGGAGATCTCAGTGTCGGCCTCTACTACGATACAAAGATGTGTGTAAGCGGATCATGATTGATACAGGCATTGATAATGGATATTGGGAGCAAGTCGCCGCTGAACGTATTGCATGGAGGGCAACTATCAGAAATGGAATAAAGACAAAGGAGAAAATGATTGCAGATAAAGCACACACAGAGCGTGAGAGACGTAAGATGGTGCACAATGGTGGAAATGACCATGTTTTCACATGCATCTACTGTGGGCAAACATTTGCAGCAAGAATTGGCCTTACCAGCCACACTCGCCACCGCCATGTATCATAGTTATTAAGCCTTTTTGAAGCACAATGTACCAAACTATCGACTGTCAAGACGGAAAGGTGCCAATGCTTATTGTCCGCGCTTCATATCCATATAAAAGTACATGTTCTATGTAGCACTTCAACACTCTTTTTCTCGTTTCAATTGATATATTGTTATTGGTCAGTATGTTTTTCATCTTACAAAAGGCTGCCTTTGCAATGACAATTCTGGTTCTAATCTCTTCAATGCATCTCCCCTCAGATGTTACGACTGTTCCGGGATAGCTGTACCGATTCACTTGTTTAAGAATATGCCCATTTATTTGTATATTACAATGTGGTATTTCTTCCGTCCTAGTGACGATCATAATCTGTGTCTTCTTACAAATTAATTCTAACCCTAGTTCACTGTGTGAAGCAACCGCATCTACTAAATGTTGCAAGTCCTGTTCATTGTCTGAAATCAAGCCTGTATCATCTGCATATCTAATGTTATTGATGTATCGTCCCTCAATGTTGATTCCTTCGATATCTTCTACATTTCTGAAAATATTTTCACTGTACAAGGAAAAAAGATCTGGAGACATTACACATCCCTGTCTCACACCTTTGTTAATACGCAGATATTGACCTACTTCATTATCAGTTCTTATGGCAGCTTGTTTCCAATATATGTTTTTTGCAAGTCTAAGGTCTTTTCCATCAATTTGTAGATCTTCACGCATCCTTACCATGTCGACATGTCTGGCATATACAAAACTTGGAACGCAAATATTTTGCAAAAACTGCACAGTCATACACCCTGGATGAGATAGCGAATCATGACTGCGCACGTTTATCGGCACGGCACACTGATGACGGTGATGGTAAATGCTTTTCATGCCGTAAGCTAATTTCTACACCAGCCACATTATCTTGCCACTTTATGTTCCGCGATTTCATTAGACATCCCAGATAAAAAGTCTTTTCGCTTGTCAGCTGTACACTGTCCAGACTTCACAAGCGTACTGACGAGTTGACAAAGGCTGGAGGAAACCATAATTCATCCCAGGGCTTTAGGGAGGAAAGAACACGACTAAACCAATCTACGAGGAAGAATTGGAGGAAAGAAAGCAAAAACTACAAATGAGAACATTATCATCATCAAGTGCCATGCCAGTTGGCGAAGGCGTTCACGACTCTCTACAGATCTCGGTCCTTGGTTTTCTGGAGTAACTCAGCTGACGGTATTCCTCCATGCCACCGTCTCAATCCATAAAGCATAATTTGTCTAAGTTTGCCTCTCTTCCCCTCGATCTTTCCAGTTGTCACAATATTCTCTAATGCCTCTTCTTATCATAAATGAGAACACGACAGCACAACTGAGCCTGGCAGAAATACATATACTAAAATCTTCAGACACAGAGCAGGTAAATGTAGACTCAGTGCACACCTCCATCGAATGAGTCTCACCGGCTCCTCCACTTGCAAATATGGAGCACTAGGCAAGTCTGCCCTGGCTTCGCCGAACTGAGGGAGGAAGTCTTGAGAAACGGCGAAGACCTCAAGCTAAGCATCCGTTTTGTGACCCATGAGCCTAGCAAACGCTGATCGCAGTTATAACTCTGCAGTATGCGCCGGACGAGATTCAACGGAATATGCCAGGCAAGAAATCGTGCAATGTTTTGTTTATGGCTTCTGCAGGAGAAGCAGAACAGCATACGGAATAGTTGGTAGAACGATTGCCGCATACACTTTCAATTTTGTAGTCCGTGTGGTCCCTCTCCGGTCTCGGACTATGGATTTTAGTTTCTCAAAAGTCATGCAAGTGCAAGCTTCGGTGAAGTTGATTTTCACTTCATAATCAGTATGGATTGCTTTGTAGAACTTGCTGCACCGATTAAAAAAAACAACAACGTGCTGTCCAGATATGCAAAGAACGTGCTGCCCAGATATGCAAAGAACGTGATGCCCAGATATAAAGAACGCGCTGCCCAGATATGCAAAGAACGTGCTGCACAGATATATATATATATATATATATATATATATATATATATATATATATATATATATATATATATATATATATATATATATATATATATATATATATAAACATGCTTCTCAGATATACGAAGGACATGATGCTTAGATATTTGTAAAATGCTGACCATAAATGCAAAGAACGTGCTGCCCAGATATACAAAGGTCGTGCTGTCCAGATATACAAAGAACTTCCTGTCCAGATATACAAAGAACATGCTGCCAATATTTAATAAAGAACGCCCTGCCTAGATATACAAAGAACGTGCTGCCTTCACATACCCACTGCAACTTTCTGATATGGGATTTGTTGTTTTGTTGTTGTTGTTGTGTGAGTGCTTCTTTCCGGGGCTACTTTGTGCTGCACTTAAGTCTATATGGTGAAAATGACGAGGCTGTAGTTTTTCTAAGCTACCGCAATAAGGTCGTGGTACACCGCATTTTAGATTATGAGCTGACACTGAGAAAGTACAAACATCAACTGTGTCTACCTACCTACCTACCTACCTACATGCCTGCCTACCTATCTACCTACCTACCCATTTATTAAAACATCCGTCCGTCCGTCCGTCTGTTTGTCTGTCTGTCTGTCTACCCATCTACCTACCTACCTACCCATCTATCCTCCCATTCATCCATCTATCCATCCATCCGTCGTCTACCTGCATGTCTTTTTATCTGCTTATTGTTAGCTTCCTGTCGTAGTTGGCCGGTCTCCCTGGCCAAGACGTTATCGATGTTGTTCGTAATCTCGTATATCCATGTGGGAAAACAGCTGCGCGAGATTCGGCAGTGGATCGCGACGCGCTGGTAACTTACGGGGGTATGTGAGTCAGCGTTTCAGAAAGCAATGGCAAACCACTGAACGTAAAACTTGACTAGTACAGTAACAGCCGCTGAAAAATGCTGGTGTTGACCTCAACGTCCTGTAAGGGATATGCAACATTAAAAAAAAAAACGTTAACCTAGAAATGTGCATTTTATTTCTAGAAACCATCCGCCCTCTCATATCTAGTTCTCTCTATCTACCCTTTTCTTTATTTGTGTGCGAATATGGCTTCGCGTTTGTTGACGAGTCTTAATGCACATTCTTTCTAACATCTACTCTCTCTCTCTCTCTCTCTCTCTCTCTCTCTCCCCACAACATTAACTTCAATCTGTCTATCTATCGTGTCTTCACATTTATTGGCGAATCTTTACGTGCATTCTTTCTAGCATCTCCCACCCCCATTTAAACTTCTACCTGCCTATCCGTTTCTATATTTGTATGCGAATGTATCTTCACATTTGTTGGCGAATCTTCAAACATCCACCAGTCGTAGGTGGCCTGGTTATTTTGTTAAGTTGCCAACATGACTGACGTCAGAGAGCAGGCTAGCTCCTGGCTTCCGCCGGATGTC
This sequence comes from Cepaea nemoralis, assembly GCA_014155875.1. Taxonomy (NCBI): domain Eukaryota; kingdom Metazoa; phylum Mollusca; class Gastropoda; order Stylommatophora; family Helicidae; genus Cepaea; species Cepaea nemoralis. The sequence goes on along the minus strand of JACEFZ010021931.1, from coordinate 177,900 downwards.
CCAAGGAAAACACTTCAACAGACTTCAATATGGACGATTGAGATAGTAACTAGGACTGTAGTTTGTTGTGGTGTGTGCAATGTTTTCACGATTATGTCACTTTAACTGCATCTGAAGTGAGTATCGTTGGACTAGAATTACAGCAAAGACATATTGTTCCGTGGTTAAAATGTTGAAAATACAATATATTTTAAACAGATCTACAAATATTGCTTAACACTTAACGGGTTTGATAATTCAATATAAATTGGACGGTTTGTTGTTGTCTTTCTTTCTTTGATTGTTTCAAATGAAAACCCGTTTATTCGTCGTGCTCATTTCATTATATCGGTGGATACAGAAAATCACGCAGACAGCCTTATAAACTAAGTTGTAGGTATTTTTCTGGGAGGAAAGACCACGAGCAAGTGAATTTAACTAGAAATCTCCACTGTAAAATTGCAAAATTAAATCAATGAAATTAATTAATTATTCATCAGTCATTTTATCTTCAGTCAATTTGGTGACGTCTCCACAATGTAGGTTGACTGTGTGTATGCGTGCGCGTTTGCGTATGTTTGCATATATATAAATGTCTGCTTGTCTGACAGTCCGTATGCACGAGGGTAGGTTAATAAGTAAATCACAAATGGTGTAGAAAAATAACTAAATATGATACGGAGTGACTATTCGCAATTCCATTGCGAATAGAAAAAAAATTATATTCACAATGGAATTGCGAATAGAGAAAAATTATATTCGCAATCGAAGTAGGTCACGTGATTATTCCTGTGCATGTGTCCATATTACAATATTTTGTTTATCTGTTAACGTGTCTTCAGTAGCATAGTGGTTAGTGTCTCCGCCTGTCACGCGGGAGCTCGAAGTTTGAATCGCCGACGGGGAGGCAACTTTTTTTTTTCATTAGGTGACACCAATCCTAGTTTGATGATTTCGCTTTAGGCATATGTTTTCTACGGATTTTATGTATTAGGTGTTTTTATCTTGCTGCACAAGAACCTGCACACTTGTCTTTCTGTTCTTATCTGTCCTCTACTTTTGTTGTCTTGGGAAAGGAGCTTAGCCACCCGAACGCGAGTTCTTCTCTCTCTCTCTCTCTCTCTCTCTCTCTCTCTCTCTCTCTCTCTCTCTCTCTCTCTCTCTCTCTCTCTCTCTCTCTCTCTCTCTCTCTCTCTCTCTCTCTCTCTCTCTCTTGCTCTAAGTCTTGATCTCCCACCTCTCCCTTTCTTGTCTCTCTTTAATGTCTTTCAACACATCTTTCTCATATCTCTGTCTCTCACACTATCTTCGTTATCTATCTCTCTCCTCTCTCTTTTCCACCTGCTTTAGATATACCGGGTTTTCCTGCACTTTATATGCGTAGCAAATTATTGAGGCCAGTCAATCGAAAGCCTGGTGTTTGAATTGCCTAATTATGTCTCTCTGAGGCGAAGCATATTGCTGACTGTCAGTACTGTTAGCTTGGACCAGAACAGAGTCACTCAGAGAGGATGCAATGGAGGCCATAGAAAGTGTCAAATTGAGAGAATCATCACTGCTGCAATATTACCAGGACAATGGACATAAATAGTAGGACGGTAACGTAAACAAACATGGATGCCTGGTATTGTAACAGTAAGTGTACAGAAACGAAAGTTAACAATTCTTGAACTCGCCTGGGGACAGAATTGTTTGTAGGGATCGTTATTTGTATTGGGGATACCTGTTCTGAAAAATTATTCTTGATATTTAAACAGGACTAACGTAAAATGTAAAAATAAAACAGGATGCCAAAAGAACGGACAGAAGTAAAAAGACGAGTGATTCATTAAAAAATACAGAGAATTCTGCAGAATTAAACTCGCAACAGTGAACATTCCTATTTAAATTAACCACCTTCTTAGACTTCTTAATGGCCCAAACTAAAATTGACTAGTGAGCAGACGCTGTGACATGTTTGTTACTTCCCGCAATTCGATTGCGAATATAATTTTTTTCTATTCGCAATGGAATTGCGAATAGGGCCTCCCAATATGATAACTTCAAACCAGTTTATTTGTTACATGATGATACATTGTCCCTTTATTTCTCAACATAATTTCCACCAACATTGATGCACTTATCTCATAGTTTTATCAGTCCTCCCAAACTAATTGCATAGATCTGTTTGCCCTGTTCTCATTTATCTGCCATCCCACAGAACTGTGTCACTTACTTATTGACTCACCCTCGCAACTTTTTCTACCCAACTACCCCTGGAAATCACTAGGGGCTAAGTCCACTGAAAACCCACCTTGGCGGGAGACATTTCGCGAATGATGCCGAAGTTTAATGTGAAGTGAAAACGTGGTTTAGAAAATAGAGCACGCAGTTCTATGCAGCCGGTTTTGGAGAACTGATAAAACTGTGGGATAAGTTCATCAATATTGGCGGAAATTATGTTGAGAAATAAAGGGACGGTGTATGACTGTATGTATACAAATAAACTGGTTTCAAGTTGTTATCATAGTTAGTTATTTTTCTACAACCATTTGTGACTTACTTACTAGCTTACTCTCGTATGTCTGCCTATCTATTTGTCTATTTGTATGTCTGTCTGTCTGTCTATATGGCTGGCTGTATAGTATGTCTTGGGTGGTTAGTTGGTTGGTGGCTGATTGTTTGCTGGGTGGATGATTGTTTAGTTGATTGGTGGATGATTGTGTGGTTGATTGGTGGATGATTGTTTGGTTGATTGATGGAGGATTGTTTAGTTGATTGGTGAATGATTGTTTGGTTGATTGATGGATGATTGTTTGGTTAATTGGTGGATGGTTGATTGGTGGATGATTGTTTGATTGATTGGTGGATGATTGTTTGGTTGATTGATAGATGATTGTTTAGTTGATTGATGGATGATTTTGTGGTTGATTGGTGGATAATTGGTTGTTTTGTGGATAATTGTTTGGTTGGCAGTTGAATCATCTGGAACACTTGAGTTTTAACTCTAAAGTCTAATGCATTGACATTCAAGTCTTTTGAGCCCTGAAAAAGGCCTCTATCTATCAGAGTAAGGCTGGTATAGAGGCATTCCATTTGACCTGGTACTGAAGGACCATTTCCATGGAGGAACTGTATTTCAGAGCTTTCCTTCCTCTTGTCCAAGCTCAGAAACCATCAGGGTGTGCAAGACCGGTACTGAAACTTCACATATGTGGAAAGTCATATTGTGATCAACCAGGTCAGGATGCAGCACAGCACATTGGGGACTGGCTGGGGTTAGGCCTGGGCTGGTGATGTCTTCTTCAGGTTTGAGGTATTTCATTGCCAACACACTCCAACCCATTGCCAAAAGGTTGGAAATTATCCATATTATTACCTTTAAGATGTTAAGTTACATTTTTCTCCTCAACAGAGTGTTAAAAATGAGATAAGGAAATTTGGTTATTTAACTGTATTTATCCTATGAGTGGCATGTCCTAGTGGTCTTATTTCAGTAAACACCAGCAATGGTATGAGTGCCCTTATAAAAGCAAACTAACAGATAATTGTACTTTCTGTTATATCTGAATGTTCCTGAATGCACATTTAAGATGTGTAAAGTAATAACACTTTACAACACATTCTTCCTACCAACTCTGCTACCAATGCCATGCCTGGACAATGACAGAAAAAAAAAAGAAATGAAAAATCACAACAGAAATGAGATTCCTGAGAAGAATACTCAATGCATCAAGAAGAGATAAGATCAGAAATGAAGAAATCAGGACTAAAGTGGGGGTTATAGCAGCGCTAGATTTTATTAGAAGGCAGCGAATAAAATGGCTTGGCCATGCAAGTAGGTTACCAACTAACAATATACCACAACAAGCAATGATATACAGACCAGAGGGAAGCAGAGGAAGAGGCCGACCACGTAAACGTTGGATGGACGTAATAGCAGAGTCCATGGGAATATTGATACATGAAGCCCATAAGCGGGCACTCTCCCGCTGTTTATACTTCACCTCGACACCGCAAAGTACAAAAGGAACCTGATGAGATGAGATGAAAGTAATAGAAGCTGACTGAAACAGTTGGAATAGAAGCAAACATGGATGACAATAGAGTTAACCAACACACACCAGTAATGGTACTGGTGCCCTAATAAAAACAAACAAACAAAACAAACAATTGTACTTTCTGACTTACCTGATGTTCCTGAATGCACATTTCAGATGTATAAAGTAATAGAAGCTGACTGAAACAGTTGGAATACAAGCCAACATGGAAGACAACACAGAGTTGACCAATGTTCCAGGTGAGATTTTGATTTATCCGTTACAAGTGATGCTCTCATCTGTCAATTGTAGAGCTGGTTGTCATGGTTGGTTTCATAATCTTCTTATAGTCCATGTTGGTGTTGGTTATGTTTTTCCACAGTCTTCTGTTTTGTATACTGCCAGTCATTTCTGATACCGACGTTCCTCTGTGCCATCATGTCAAACTTTCTAGTCTTCTCTCTTGGTCTTCCCTATCTCCCTTACCCTCAAACTTTTCTGTGGAGATCAGCATGGCCGAATGGATAAGAGCGTTCGTTCTTAAACACCCGGTGTACTGATGCCAAGGTAATGGGTTCAACCCCTACACCGGTCAGCCGGACTAAAATGTTGACTCCTGGTCCTTGACTTAAGGCTGTAAAGTATAAGTACCGCTGAAGTCGCAGTGGGTTCGCCTGATGGCGAGGGACGCTGGTAATAGGGAAAGCTAATCCACACGCAAAAATCAGTCAGTGCACTGGAAGTATGGACTATGCTTAAGTTCAAAGAGAGTGAATGCAAAATAAGAAACTGTTCTACTATCCAAATAATGTGGACTGCCTACTTCTGATGCGAGTAACAGTTCTCAATGTGAATTGACTTCTTACAAGATATCTTCATTCAGCTTGCTATCTTTCCATGGTGTTCTCATCATGCTTATATAAAACCACATCTCTGCAACTTCCAGTAATTCCACACTAGTCTGCTAATTGTCCATGATTCACTTTTGTACATCAGGATAGGCACATGGTGAAGATTTAGAGCCAGCATAAAAATGTGCGTGGCAGAACCACATTTAAGTGTACATTTCACATTAATCATATGTGTATTTAGTAGTAACATTGTATATTCTCATTTTACATTAATCATATGTGTATTTTGCAATAGTCTTGTATATTCTATGTATGTCTCATGATTATAGGTAAGTAAAATATTGGTTTCAGCTGGCTCCCAGGCAGCGTTATGTCTGGAAAACTGAAATACTTTGGCCATATTAAACATCACAGTTGTTTAGATGTTCTTAGAATATCATGGACCAAGAGAAAGATACATTCATAACAGTGTATTCCCTTAGTGAATTTAAACACAGAAGCCACAAACAGTATGTTGCACGATTTATTGCCTGACATATTTCGCTGCCTCTCATCCTGGAGAAATATCATCAGCAGAGTTGATCCAGAACACCAAAGACCGAGATCTGTAGAGAGACATGAACGGCTATGCCAGCTGGCATGGGACTTGATGATGATGATCTCATCAGGTGCCAACTGCAGAGGCATTAGCAATTAGGGGGTTCCAGCCTCTTTTATACACACAGAAAGAGTTTGTGTTAACTTTGAAATTACTATAGGGATAGCAGATGCTCCACATTTTAACAATACACATAACTGTGTTTTAATTGTTTCAACTAAAGTATTATTAATTTATTCACTTCGTATATGTAACTCTGCAGTATGCACCTGACGAGATGCGGTGAAATATGACAGACAATTAATCATGCAACATATTGTTTGGGGCTCCTGTGTTTAAAAGAAGATAAATACCGACATCCTACCAGATCTGAACATCAAAGAAACTGGCATTATATCTTAGAAACATTTAACTCTTCTTAAGCCTGATGTATTGGTGTCTTGGTCATCTAAGCCCTAAAAAGAAGTAGGGTTGGTCTAGACCTTTGTCCTGACCCAGTGAGAAAGTACCTTCTACATGGGGGGCTGTGTTGCAATGCTCTTATTGCCCTCTCCATTTCTAGCAATCACTGGGGTGGGCAAGACCGGGCCTGAAACTTTACATCTGTGGAGAATTATATTAGGATGTAACCAGGGCATGATACAGCATGGCATAAGTGGACTGACTATCTGCTGTAAACAGGCACAATGCAACTATGTCCGAGTGAGAGTCGAATGTCCTTCAAAACACCTGGGAAGGCTAACTCGGTCAACAAACACCCACAGAAGTTGTATGTCTCGGCCTAATGATGCAAAGAACGCAACTTTGCTGTAAACAGACAGAATGCAAACACGTCCAAAAGAACTCTCCGGATGAACGCAGAAGAAGGAGAACAATAACAACAACCTGATGTGCCTGTTACTTATCACCAAAAGAAAAGAATGATCAAATCAGTCAGAAAGTCATTACCACTTTATGGACAGACCAGAATAAATCATCATCCGCCATGTTGGCAGGCCAGTGTGCTCTGGTCTGTGGTGTGAATAAGAGACTGCTGGAAGTTGAGTTTTGGTTTTATTGTTGCAATAACTCAGAGAAGGATAAGTTAATATAATCTAACTTGTCAGTCATCTGTTCCATAAAGACAATCTGAGAAATGCATGCATATTACTGTTTATGCTGTAATATTGTGCCTTTATTCTACAGACTATCAGAAAATTATGCAAACCAGCCAGTCTGCTGGAGGTCAAGGCTTGGCGACTGGCCACAACTCAGCTAGTAAGTGTTACATTGTAATGTATATGTTCATCACCATCTTTAATGCATGCTGGGTGGTGTACATACTTAAGTCTGCTGGCAGAATGCTAACACAACAGTCCGTCACTAAAATGACATTTGATTGTCGATGGAAGCATTTGTTTTCTTGATCAGTACGGCAGTGATGGTGACTCAGTCTCGTGACGTGGGCGGCAGAGAATCTCATATTTGAGATGAGAAAAGGTCATAAACAAGAGAACTTGTCACGCAGACTTCAGTGAGCACCACAGGCAGATAAAACAGCATAATGAAAGTTAATTCCACAGACAGAACTGGTTACTCCCCGGGAAGGTTAACCCGGTCAACAAATGCCCGCAGAAGTCGGATGTGTCGGCCTAACGGCGCAAGAACGCAGCTCTGCTGTAAACAGGCACAACGCAATCACGTCCGAAAAAAAACTCCGGATGAACGAAGAAGAAGAAGATGAAGAACTGGTTACTCACATCAGAGGACGGCAATCTACATTCTTTGAGCATGTCATGAGGAGGGAAAAGCTGGAGTAAACCATGATAATGGGAAAGTTGGAGGGGAAGAGAGGACGGGGGAGACCCAGAGATTAGATGCTGGACAGTTTGACAACATGGCATGGAGGAACCCCTGTAACAGAAATGATTGACAGGATGTGAGACAGAAAGCAGTAGACAGACATGACCAACGCCTCATGACATAGACTGTAAGAAGAAGGTAGTTGTAAACACACTGGTAAGAAAAAGTGTTACAGTGCTTTACACAACCTGTACACACTGGTAAATCCAAACAAGACAGTTAGTCGTTAGTTAGTCGCGGTTCCAACTTCGCGGCAAAGGGTCCTCCCCATAATGCTCTATTCCTGTGCCTGCGAATATCCCACAAAATGCTCCTCACTGCCCCATGTGAAACGTGGAAGAGACAAGAGTATCTAACAGCCTGCACAGGTACTATGCATAAGGCAGCTGCCATAATGCCAACAAAAAGGCCGCCCTGAAAAATACAGTTCATCGTCGATGGAAGCGGAAGTCACTAGAAAACCAGCAGCCACACATTACTGCATAAGGCAAACCCAGTTAGTTCAGCATCTGGCCGGCCGCCAGTTTTCTGAACATGCAATTCACGATACAAATAACTGCGGACAGATGTAAAAGCACTCCACATGAAATCCACAGCTCACAGTGTCTCTCCGCGCACTTAACTCACTAGCTGGGCGACGGAACTATTCCAAAGAAGTCTGCATATAAACCTTTATAGAAATTTTAATAATAAGTTTATTGATGTTTAGCAAGTGTGTTAGGGTAGTTAGTAGAGAACTATGCTGATAAGGTAGGTTATGGTCTCCAATTACACAACAGTAGGCAGAGGATGTTTTTCATTTTTGGGGGGTGGGGGAGACAATGGGTATGGTCATCGACCAGTATGGTCACTGCTAAAAAGCAAAGCAATGGCAAACTACCTTCTCTACAGTTGCCTAGAAAATCATGTTTTGTCAATTCATAGAGCTGATCCACGGCTCTGGTGATCGTGTGAGATGGAAAAATTTTGGCATGGCACATGATGATGATGATAATGTCATGAGCATGGTCAGACACGGAGTTCAACGTATGCAATCGTTGTCTGGCTCAGTGAGGGAAAGATAGGCCATCTAGTCCTCCGTGCACTGAGGCTTACAAAATGTGATGGCTCTATCACATGACAGACCATGCTGGTTCCTGCATCGGGATGTGTTAAGCAGACATGGTGGAACGGGTAGGAAGTTGCGCTGAAATTGGCAAGAACGCTGTCAGGTAAGGGTTCGCTATCTGGGCTTGTCGTTTGCTGTGGGCGAGAAAGACTGGTCATCTGTTCATCCATACACAAAAGCCTACAACATGTGATGGTGCTAAGTTGAGCTAAGAACCACATCACTGCACTCAGGACATTCACATATGGGCTCTGTCCCCTTGTTCACCAACCAGTGAAGAGTCAAACTACTAATCGTTCCCACCGCTATCTGATTGAAAGGTCTCCTGGTATGTGATGAACTTGTTTTCTAAAAGTATTGTTGTTGATGCTTGTGTCTGTTTTCAGAAAATTCAAATTACTCTGTTTCAGATTGGAATGATAGTCTGGAAATGCTGGCAGTATCACCCATTGTCCGTCCATCCACTACCATCAGCCACAGGCAATCTTGAACAGCAGCATGTGAAATACAAACAAGATGTTTGGAATAAACAGCCTCTGGAAAGCACCAAAGGCTTCTTGGATGCCAACAGTGTAACCTGGGGATCCCCGTCTCAATATGATGCCTCAAAGTATGGCCTTGTAGCTGACAATGCTAGTGAGCCATCCTTAAAACACGAGCCCACGTACATCCCGCAGGGCTACACTAGACCTGTGTCTAAGTATATTGATGCCAATGGAGTAGAGCATCGAGTCATTAGAAGAAGCTTTTCACCAAACAGGAAAAGTTTCAATGAAGACCTGCTAAAAAATGAGACAGCAATGAGTTCCGGAGCAGAGTTTAGAACTGTTTTAAGCCAGAAAACCTTACACCACAACTACTCTACCCCGGCACTGGCCCTTCCTCGAAATATGGGAAATTATGGTGATGAGAATTCCCTGCGACCGGGCATCACCAAGAGAAACTTTATGACCAAGAGCATGGAGTATTTAGGAAATGGCAAAGCCCCAGCAGTGGGAAATGAACAGTGGAAAGATATTGGAGATGGGCACATGTTTATGAAGTCCCCAAAGGATAATCTTCGTCACTTGGCAGCAGCAGCATCAAGAGGAGCTGCTGCATCAACACTTGGAGACGCAGGTATGTTGACCCAATTCTTCTTCTGCCTTTGATCCTCCAATAGTAGGTCAGCATGGCTGAATGGATAAGAACAATTTACTCCGGACAGCTGGACTAAAATGTTGACCTGTTGTCCTTGACTTGGGGACATAAATTACAAGTACCACTGAAGACAGAGTGGGTTTGCCTGATGGTCGAGGTTCACTGTTAATAGGTAAAGCAAATCTACACACAAAATTCTGTCCAGCACTACTAGAAGTAGTGTGTCTGGACTACACTTGAGTTCAAAGTGAGCAAGCGCAAATAAAAATAATCCTGCAACAACTGCACCCACTGGCCATTTTCCCTATTAGCTACTTTAACGTACCTGCTAAACATCTCTCTAACAAGTTACTTGCATACCCTTTACAGGACGTCAAAGTCAACCCCTGTATTTTTTGGCTGATTTGTAATCTCTTGTGATCGTGTGAGATGGCGAAACATAACCGCCTACGCTTATTGGCATGGTACATGATGATGATTATATGCTGGGTTGACCTGGGAGACCAGATCAATGAAAAGTATTTTTTCGCTTTGTTTAGGATTCAGACACGTGGCTGCCAGGCCAGCAGGCAAGTGTGCTCCACTGAACTCCCTCGACTCCTGCTGGACAGTGAGGATAGGAGAAAGGGTGAATGTCTGATGTATTAACATGATCTCGGGTTGAGTTTCGTTTTGGTGTGGATTTTGTTCAGGGTCATCTACAGTGCACACAGATATCTCCGTAAGAGCTCCAGTCACCATTGATCACACCAGAAGAATCTCAGCCCAGTGCACAAAATCTGTAGCACCCATGAGGACCCAAATATGTGTCTACCAGGATCACACATGCTGTAAATATTCAGTTGTGATTAGGTATTTTGAATTTGAAATCTGGCTTGGACAGCAGCCTCTTGATTCAGCTTGCTCTTTTCAATTTCCAACTGCTGAGTTATTTATGATGTGCACAGTGCAGGTCTTCTTAAGTTTTTTGTCTTTATTTGAGAAGGTTTAATGTTTGATCCACTACTGCAGGATTCTTATTTTGATAAAATCCATACAGTCCATGGCATGAATAGAAGCAGGTCTGCACAAGCCAGAGGGGAGTGTTGTCACCTTGAAGCCACTCCATCCTCTATTGGCAGAGTTTGACAGGATTAGAGTATCAAGAGTAATGGACCCACTATAGACAGGGTCAAGAGTGTGGACCTCACGCTGGATGGCATCATCATCATCATTATGTCTGATTCTTCTTCTGCTGCTTTTCATCCGTCACACAATGGAGCATCGACTCTCAGTCAACTCATGCCAAGATCTTTGGGAGCTTGTACATGATTGGTTGAATGTTGCAGCTCAAATTTTCTACTTGATGCATGGTAGGTCACAGTGTTGCTGTTCTGTGCTTCCCTTATGGGCCTGGTAACACAGCAGGCTGATAGACTGGCTGCTCTGCTCCTTTGGGTGGAGAGCTGTATTATAACAAGGCTGATGTGGTGAAGACTCTGGGATGGAGTGGGAAGTGTATTCAGCAAAGCAAACTGAGGTCCCGTGTCTGGAGAATGGACGAACAAACTTTAATTTCAAAGGGTTAAGAATTGGGCACACAGGCACGTCTGACATTCTGCTTCTCTTATCTCTCTGCTCTTATACATTATTTAATTCATACATCATTTATTAAGCTAATCTTAGACAACAACAGAACAATATGCATTAACACGCATGGAAAATTTGCAATAGTCAATAATACATGACTCACTAAAACAATTTTTCACACGGCAGTTATAATTACCTAAGGTAGGTGTAATGTATCATACAAAGGGGAGAGGCTGACTCAGCATGTAGAGGAACACGCCACTGGGCACCCATTCAGACTGTTACTGATACCATCAGCATGGGAGCTCTTCGTTGGCTACTACAGAAGGGGACGGAGCGTATGTGTGAATGTCCTGAGTACAGGTCTATAAATTGTTTGGTACCAAATTTTAGGGGCTAGATTGATCTCAGTCTTACTGGTCAGAAACAAAATAATCCTGCCTCTGCTGGGGATTGAACCTTGGCCTCTTTCTCAGCAGGCAAGTACACTAACCACTGTAGCTCCACTGTAGGCAGCAAGTGTATTCACTACATCCCTCCCATTGCTGCCAGCAAATTGGGTATTGAAGAAGTTATTTCTGTTCTGCTGATATTCAAAACAGTGTTTTCCCTGAGTGAATTTAAACAAAGAAGGCACATACAAAATGTTGCACAATTTATTGCCAGGCATATTTCGCTGCATCTCATCGGGTGATTTCTCAACACCTCATAAATACGGTTATAAAGTTAACATAAGAAAAGCGTTTCGTATACTGTATTTGACGAACAATAAATGATTGCTCATATATAGTGAGGCCTTAGCAATTAGGCAGTTCCAGCCAGTTATGTGCAAACAGTAAGAGTTTGTGTTAAATTTTAAATTGGGGATAACAATTGCTCCATATTTAAACAATATCTGTGTCAAGGTGTTTTAAGTGTTTCGGCCAAAGTATAACTCATGTATTCACTTCATATGATATATAACTCTGCAGTATACACCTGACGAGATGTGGCAAAATATGCCAGGCAATAAATCTGCTGCTATTATTATTTTATCTATTAGGCTCTATATGAAGGTCCCAGCAATCAGCCGGCAGCACATATGATAGAACATGCCTTAGGAAGAGTGTCACTGCAGGATGAGCCAGAGACTAGATGGGAGCCTGTGAGACGTGCGGCTGATAATATTATCAGGGAGAAGAATATGATCATTGATAAGTGAGTTGTCTTCCATCTTCTTCTTTTGTCCTACACCCCCATTGGGGCATACACCCTCATCCAGCACATAACAAGCTGTCCTATCTGTTGCTATCTCCTGCAGCCCTGCAGATTGTGTTGGACTTGTGTTGTGTGTGTTACCGATGATGGCACCTGATAGCACATGATAGGTGCGAATGTAAATTGTAATGTTTTGTTATTGAATATTATATATATATATATATTTTTTTTTTGCATATCCTATTTACAAGACATTACTGTCAACACCAGCATTTTACTGCTGTTGTTGATGTCTTGGCAAGTTTTATGTTCAGTAGTTTGCCATTGCTTTCTGAACTGCCGGCCCCCATACCAACAAGTTAAAACCTCGGCGCGACACGGTCTGCTGCCAAATCGGTCGCCGCCCGTTTCAAAAGAGTGGTAAGCAGCTGACGAATTGTGTTTGCAAGCCTTTAGGCCACGGAGACTGGCCTTATATATATACATTTATTGTTTAGCACATTCTTCAGCGGCAGTGAAATATTTAGACACTTTATGATTGATAAATATGGCTGATAGGATCAGGGAAGCAACTAGCTTCCTCCTGGCTATGTTTTCTACAACTTACAGCCACATCTTGCCTGTTTAGCCTGCTGTTTGCTAACTCAGTCTGTACCAGCTCATCACCACATATTTTATTGGGTATTCCATACATGATCCTTTTTTCTGGATTCCTTCTGTCCTAGAAAGTTGCTGTTTTAACCCACTTGGTTGGTTGGTAGGGTGGGTGTGAGTCCTCTGGGCAACTGTCAACTCTTTAACCCTTTACCGGGCAGACGCTTGTCCGTTTTTCAGCCCTGAACGGGCAAGATTTTTTCAGATGCGGTAAAATTTCGGGTTACGTTAGTAAAAACATCACAAATAAGGTGTTAGTCAACCGATTTTAGTTAAATAAACAACACAATGAAGGGCAGAATATGTTACTCACGTGATTATTGCCAGTAATCCATACATGAACACAAATATTTACGAAATACAGCATATTGTTTGTGATTGTCAGTCATATATACGGCAATTTACAAACACATTTTCAGAATCTGAATCACTTTCTTTAAAGTCCGACTGTGGGATGTGGATTTTTATTCCTGAGAATAATTCGTTAAAATGTCTAGGGGTTTTTATTGATTCTCTGGTCACTGGTTAGAATGCAGGGTGATCAGGGATATTTACCACAAATCCCAGGAGAAAAGAGTTCAATCCTTGAAACAATGGCATCTGTGTGTAGGTTTCCCTTCCCACTTCATCACCCTTTAAAGTTTCTATCGTGCTAGAAGGATATTGATTGCTCACAACATATAAACAACCACTTGTTGGACACCACATTTACTTGATGTACACAACACTTTTGGACAAACAGTTCAGGTATTAACTCACGATCTGCAGTTACATATATATATATATAGATGTGTAATAAACACTATGCATTTTCAGACAGGCATGGGAATGATGTGCAGTATTACAACATAGTACCCAGTGACCCAAAAAAAAACCAACAATGTTATTACAAACAACACAGCAACCACAAATTGGGTCTACTTTCATTTTCCCTCATAATTAAGGCAAATAAAGATATTAAATAGAACCCAACATAACATGTTTCTGACACCTTTTACCATTCTCTCATTGTTAAAAATAATGAGTTGGTGTCAAAATACTATACCATCTATACCATTGGAAAAAAAAAACTACTGACATGTTACCTTCAGAAAAAAATTACCAACACATAAACAGCATTTTGTACTAATTAAATTAATTAATCGAGTCTATCTCCTGGTGTGCGGTTATGGGTTCACCTTTGCTGTCGATTAGATCCTTTTGCCCATTATCTGGGTACCTAATTAATGCACTCAGTTATGTTCTTACTATTTAGTCACTGGTAATTGGCTGGTGCAAATCATACTTTATAATCCAAAATAGAAATTACACACAATCACAAATCCCTCCATGGGCTAGAATATTCGAGTACTCTGTTGCAGTAGGCTCGGTGTCTTTTTTTGAAATTTGGGGCCTCAGGTTGGTCTAACTTTCCGGAATTTCCACTTAAGCTCTGCAGAAGGTACTTTACCATCTCACCATACATGGTGCCAAGTAGACGTCCATTCAGCTGCTCTGCTTTTAATATCAGAATCCCAAGTAGTTCAACAAAGATTTTACACCCACCAAGTCGCGAGTCTATAACCCATGGCATTTGGGTTGACATTGGACCAGCAAAGAGTTAGTCGTTGTTATCTAGTCCAGTGTAGAACTTTAAATGACTGAGAGGCATCTCATGGTAGTATCTGTGACTAGGGCCACAATTGATCTATACCTACATATATCCACAGATGAATAAATCCGGCACAGTAACAGGTTTGCAAACAATTGGATGATTCCTCTTGTTGCAGATATAGAGACATTTAGCTGCTATCATATGGTCTTTTATCTGATGGTGTTCAGGGTTTGGAACCTTGAGGTAATCTGGTTTTGTAGTTATGTTTCAGATGATATTCAGTTTGTACCTTGGTTGTATTGGCTTATGTGGTTCAGTGTCTTCTCCCCATTTGGTTGAGCCAGAACTTAGTGTTGAATAGTTGAATTCCATGTTTGACTGTTGCAGCTGTGAGACATTCTTTCGAAGACTTATCCATTGTTGGATATTAACTTGGTAACCCAACCAACAGTTGAAGGGCTTTCACTGTTGCTAGTTTTAGTAACTTGTAGGATTGTTCCATAGTTTCACTGATTTTGCTGAGTGATAAGGCTTATAGGTGATACTTCTCAGACGTAAAGCAGACGATACACTGTTGTCAGTTACTCTGTTGATCTTCATCTTTGTAGATTATTAGATCTTGAAGTCCATCCTGGATATTCCTACTAAAATAGGACTTAATCACTCACCCAGTCAGTTGTCTTCGAATTTATCTGTTGCTCGCTATGGAGCTATTGAGCGCAGCAGTAACCATGGGTATTTCTAGATGCAGACTATGGTTAGGACATTCACTTTCTGGCTGTTGACCCAGGATCCAGGTTTAGTGATATAGTCCCACCACATTCAACCACCACCTGTTTCTCTTCTATAGAAAAGGGATGACAAGAATACAACACGGGCATTAACCTACTGTGATGTGTTAACTTTCACAAGACACTTACAAACAAAAATACAAAACAAGGGGAGAAGGGGAAAGGAGTGGGTGTCCATGTTCCACTGTCCCTCATTGCTGAGTAGAGCCATTCTGACTCTTCATAGTGAGTAAGGTATTTTCTCACTTATATTTTGTTCTGTTGTTACTGGGACTATTGGATGAGTGAAGTCATTCTGTCCATCCCACATGTTGATATTGTCTCTCTCATTACTTGAAGAGAATAGCCTATACAGAATCTCTGTGGTTTCTAATGCCGCGTCTTCCTTTCGGCACTATAATCATCACTAGGTCAAGACTATTTAACATTGGCTTCTTAAGTACTGACATACACATGGATTCTTACATCAACATCCTCTAATCCCAAGGTGCAACATTAAAATGTATATTCCCACAGTAAAAAGTAACAATAAGAACAGAGAAAATTCTCATACCAGAAAAAAACATACATGTACATTTCTCTGATATTAAGTACATGATAATCATACCTAATAATTTAATCATAAAATTTAATGCCGGAGCCAATGGTTTTGAATTTTCTTCAGGGGTTAATCCATAACTAAAACATACATTGTTTTTCCCCACTGCGTACCGCAGATGAGGATAGTAGCCGCATTAGGAGTATTTATTAGAATAACTTATGCCGCATGGTCCAGTCTTCTGAATATTGCAAGCAATTTATTCACAATCTTCGTTTCTGTTCCTACTACGGTGAGGTGATGCGGATTGAATCCTATCCGAACATTGATTTTGATCACGCGTTTACTTCCTTTGTTCATGAATTTATATTCTCAACCATGGCGTCCCTAGCAATATTTTATGACATGATTACATGTCCCTCCTCATATGGAGTTGTTACTAATCTGTTAACAAAAGGATGGTACTAAAATTTAGCACTATAGTTCCAAGTTACAGATTATGATGTGGCGAAGTATTTTATCCCCTGACTAAGAGTCAGGAATACGCGTAATCATTCGTATGTCCCCGCATGGATAAAATTTCCTTTCTATAGTCCATAGATTATTTGCAGATTTCTAAGCATAGATAGTGAGATATAGTTCACAATGCATAGAAGTTTTAACATAGGAATATGAAATTGACAGAAACGAGTTTTTTTCTTTGAGGTATGAATCAGGAGTCTGTTCCTAATTTGAGAAGAGTTTCTGACGATAGTTGATACTCTACATTACACATAATCTTTATAGATGAGCACTATTAGATATAAGTTCATAATGCCTATAAAAGATATTAACATAAGGATTAGAAATTGTAAAACATAGGAAAAATTACAGCGTGGCGCCCACATGTGTTTCCTTGATAAACATCATCCAGCCTGGTTTAAGAGAATTGTACCTAATTCTTAATTAAACATACTGGTCTATGTAATACATAAATCCATCTTAATAATGTAGATAACATACCAATAGCTTGAAGAGAATCATAGTTTTAAAAGGCAAAATACCTTTTCCCCACACGGGGAAAGAAATCCCACAAGGGAACGCACATCTGTTTAGTTTCTTAGCTTGAACTAAAAATGGCTACACTGGGCCTTTTTCTTACAATCAGTCGACGACTGTTGGCCAGGTATGTAGGCCAAAATAAGGCCAAATTAATTTAGCTACCCTACGGGTTAGTTTTTATCCTATATTCAGTAAGATACTTAAACCGTAGTTGAAAGGGGTTGTTTATTTTTAAGGGAGTCAATAAATAGGAAAGGGTAGGGACGTTTTTATTATATTACACCAACTCACGACTGCTAACGCGCAAAGTAACGCTGATCACTGATATTTAGCTCCAATTAATAGTCAACTTCATGCCCTTCAGTGTCACTTAAATTGAACCCAGCAAAATCTCGGCTATCACTTCTTCTTCTTCTTCTTCTTCGTTCATCCGGAGTTTTTTTCCGGATGTGATTGCGTTGTGCCTGTTTACAGCAGAGCTGCGTTCTTGCGCCGTTAGGCCGACACATCCGACTTCTGCGGGCATTTGTTGACCGGGTTAACCTTCCCGGGGGCTATCACTTGAAGAATCGCCGAAATCCATTTTGAAAAACGAAGCATAAAAACCCTGAAAACTATTTAAAAAACCCGTTCAAATTCATTCTATGGGCTTGCAAATGGCAGCCACGTTGTCAAGCTATTGGCGAAAGCGAAAGTAGCCATCGGAAGTATCGGAAAGCCGAGAGATCGCGTTTTTACAATGCATAATAGTAACGGGTGGTTTGGGACGTTTCGCCCGTTAAGGGGTCTGGAGGAAAATAGACGTTTCACCCGGTAAAGGGTTACGACTGATGCACTGACTTTCAGGTCATTTAGGCCCTAAAAGGGTTTGCATCTATCAAGATGAGTTGAGTGTAGAGACTTGTATCCCAGTACCAAAATACCATCTCCATTGGATGAATCACCAAAACACGTGAAGTAGACAGTGGGCTTTACAAGAACACGATTACAAGTAACAGAATGAATGTTGTGGCTAAAGCCTTCATCAGCACAGAATAAACAAACACAAACGGACACAACTACATGAAAATATACATATAAAAGTTACTTGTCTGTATAAATGTTGTGGGCTGGACACATCTTGACAAGGATCGGCATGTAATATTACAATGAAGTGGATGAGCTCCACTGGGATTGTGTTGCAGATTTCTGCTTCCCCACTCCAAATGTGGAAACCAGCAGGGCCTGCAAGGCCGGTGTAGGAATTTCTTTTTGGGGTGCTCACTTGCTTAGATCTCAAGCGTAGTACACAAACTACTACTTCTAGTGCACTGGACTGACTTTTGCATGTGAATTAGTTTTCCCCGCTACCTCAGCATCAGCACACCGGATGTTTTAGAACAAGCACTCTTATCCAGCTTGCACAGGAATTTCACATCTGTGGAGAGGCATGTTATTTTGAAATCAGGTCATGATTCGGTGCAGCACATATGGACTTGAAGGGGTTAGGGCCGGCTTGATCATGTTTCCTGCACAGGTTTTACATATTTCAATGTCAACAGACTTCAGCCCATTGCCCAGAGGAGATAACCTATCGATTCTGATTATTTTAACTTCTGTCATGCTCATAGTTTTTATTTTAATCCATGCAGGTCAGCATGGTCGAAATGGATAAGAATGCGTGTTCTTAAACATCCTGGTGTGCTGATGCCGAGGTTAGTGGTCCAACCCCATACACCCGACAGCTGGACTAAAATGTTGACCTGTCGTCCTTGACTTGGGGACGTAAATTACAAGTACCTCTGAAGTCGGAGTGGGTTCGCCTGTTGGCGAGGGACACTGTTAATAGGGAAAGCTAATCCACACGCAAAATTCAGTCCATCACTACTATAAATAGTGTGTATGGACTACGCTTGAGTTCAAAGCGAGCGAGCGCAAACAAAAATTTATTGAATCCATTGCGTTCTGAATGACTGGCACTCATATACGTTTGAAATCAAAGCAAGGTGGTCTGCTGCCAAATCACCTACAACTGAGTTTCGAGTGTGGTGTGCAGGATTATGAATTGAGTCCGTAACTCCTCCACAGAGCTGGCTTTTTGCTGGTGTTTTTTGCTCTTTTCAGATGTTAGTTCTGAAGAGGACTAGTCCTTAGAAGGGCTCATCTCCTGTTTGCTGTTGTGTTATTCTACTGTGCTAGATTATTTCTTTCGTTTAGATTATTTCTTTCATTTTACTAATATATATTTTGGCAAGTCTTTGTACGAAAGGGGGGAATGGCATTTTGAACATATGGTGAAGGGGTGCAAGGGCCAAAAAAAAGATTGAGAACCACTGGTCTACATTATTTCTGTATTCACAGATTGAAAAACAGGATCCTAGAGCTGGAGGAGGATTTTAGAGTATCTGAGGGCAAGCTGAGACATACGATTGTCTCCAAAGGAGATGATGTGGACATTGTGAGACAGAAACTGCTGGTAATGCCTGTGTCCTGTTTGTATTGCAGTGCTGTTGTTTAGATTAGGAGCATCATTTGCATGTTTGTGCTAACAGATTGAATGTAAAGTAAAGGATGATGTTTAGGGTATTTGGTAAGAAAAGGACCCTCTGATACACCTTACAGCAACTTGGACATATGGTAATAGACCCGTATGTTTATGTACAAGGTGGCTTCAAATGAAAACCTTACATGCTTTTTTTTTGGGTGAATATATTCTGTGAAAGTAAAGAACAAATGTATCATTTTTCGATGGGGTCACTACTGTGTTGTGTTCAATGCAAATCCTCCAGTGACCAATGAAGTGCTTGGAGTCCTGTAGAAAAAAAAATGCCCTTGGCTCGCGTGTGTAACCACTCATGCATCGCCTGCAAAAGAAACGGGTACCAGGAGAGATGTCCTGGGAAGGAAATGTTGTTAGTTTGATATTGAGTGTCGATTGGTCTATAATAATATGGGGCAAGCACCATATATCCCAAATGCCTCAAGACATGAAAAGGGTCCTTTACGTATATAAGACAGGAGGCTGTATACCTACATGACGACCCATGTCATGTAGCAAGGTCTATAAGGTGGACATGAACACATTCTAGGTCCCTTAATGCACATAAGACAAGAGGCTGTATACTTACATGGCGACCCAAGCCATGCTGCAAGGTTTGTAAGATAGACATGAACGCATTCTAGCATGGCCTTTTTGAAAGCTAAGAAGTTGAGGACACTAACAAATATATGAACTCTTTCAATCCCAACATCCTTGCAACAGAAACCCAAGGTAAATGACTGCTGGGAAAAAGGAGTTAATTAAACTCACACTTCTTCATTCCTCTTTCAAGAGAGTGCGCCACACATTGTAATGCACCTCAGAGGTCATTGTGTCAGATTTCCTTCCTCTAGACAGATTCCATCCAGTTTATTGGCTTCTGTCTACCCATGGGTAGGTTTTCTTTCCCCTAGCAATTTTGCCAGGGCAGTGGCCTCAAAGCCTACTCTTTGCAGTTTCCAACTGCTGCGGGATGTTTATCAGCACAATTGGCACACAGGACCTGCTACTTTTCACTCTGATCCTACAGTTCATTTCACATCGTTCTCGATTACTCAGGTTTCATTATCCAAGATATCAGTGGTTCTTGAACAACTTCCTGACCCTGTGCTAAGACAGAGCCAGTCAGAGCCTGAGGTGGACTCCATAACCTCTGAACCATGCCACCCACCAGGCTTTCAGACTAGATATTCATTTCTGGGGATGCCAGATTTCTTTAGTTATTGTAACCAGTTGTAAACAGTACAGGAACACTTGCCACAATGGTTAAGTTTCATGGGAAAGAGCCAGTCTCAAATCACATGTTGTTTAAAATTGAAAATGTTAAAGAGCAAGTGGGTAGTTTTGTATTTTCTGTTTTGTATTTATAAAAAGGGTAAAGCTCTTGGGTTTAGTGGTAAAGCTTCACATGGCATTATGAGGTCATCATCTTGGTGTTTGTCCATCAAGAATGATGATGACATTAATTTCATCCAGTGGGCTTGAGAATCAAGCACTTGGAATCAACAACTGGCAAGAGAAGGTCCACCAGAGAGACGAATGGAGACGGATTGTGTTGCAGCAAAGAACCTCAATGGCTCGGAACCCTGAAGAAGAAGAAGTGGGCTTGAGAGTTGGGAGCCGTGAGTTCTAAGATGGCTGGCAAGGCCTATTTTGGCTTGAAATTTTCTTTGACAATATGGGCAAAGAATGCTTGACTTACCAGGAGGAGGATCTCCTGCTGAGTTTTTTCTGTCTAGTAATTTATTTGGCAAATCCAGCTGATCATGAACACATCTACTAAAGGATTGGCATGAGTTGATTGAGGTGCTATGCTGCATTTGGGAGATAAAAGGCAGAAGAGAAAGAAAAATGAAAGAGAGGTGGAGAAGGGTGGAGAAAGGGAGGAAGGTGGGAGAGAGGGGGGAGAGAGAAGGGTGGAAAGATGGAGGGAGGAGAGAGAGAGATATTATATATAAAATGCCATGTTATAAAGTTGTATTTTTATGTAAACATGTTGCTGACACTTTTGTTACAGGAGGTGCAGCATAAAAATGCAGTATTGAAAGAGCAGCTGAATGAAGAACGTGCCAAGAAGAACTCTGAGATTGATAACCTGGAGATGAAGTTGGGGTATGTCTGGTGTTGACAATATAAATAATAGAGTGGGTTTAGTTGAATCTGAAATTGCTTGGTTGGTGAGTTGGAATTGGTTGGTGGGTGGGTCAGTTGGCAGATGGGTTGGTTGATTGGTGAGTGGGTGGATAGGTGGGTTTTGTGGGTGCATTGATTGGTTGGTTGGTGAATCCTCAAGGAACACTGAGGTGGCACTCTTTAAGCCTGATGCTTGAACGTTCAGACATTTGAGACCCTAAAGGGCTTGCATCAATCAGAGCAAGGTTGGTGTAGAGACTTGTCTCCTGTCTCACTAACAAAGGACCATCACCGCAGGGATTGTATTGCATGACTCTCCATTCCCTCTTCAAACTCAGAGACTAGCAACGAACGAACAAACAAACAAACTTTATTTTAAAAAAGTTAAGAATTGGCCATGCATCACTTATGAAGCTAATCTTAGACAACATCAGAACAATATGCTTTAATGCATGGAAAATAATCAATAATACATGACACGCTAAGCAATTTAACATGGCCATTATAAATACATAAGGAAGGTGTAACATACCATACATATGGGAATGTTTATTATACTAGTCGTTTGAGATAATTTTTTATTATTGTTTTGTTTGTTTGTTTGCTTTGTTTTATGGGGGGCATGCAGTCTGTACTGAGATAGTGTTAAAACAGGTTACGACTATGTATAATGATTGGTGGTGTCTTTGATTTCTTGTGGAAGATTGTTCCACAACTGAGCGGCAGAGTACGCTATGCTTGTTTTGTATAAGTCTATCCTAGGTTTAGGGACATGAAGTATGTTTAGTCATTCGCTATGTCTTGCGTTATATTTAAACAGTGGCCAGAGCTATCAAGGCGTGCTGGAGCTTCACGTCTACAGAAAGGCAATATTAAGATGTCACCGGAGGTCAGCATGGCCGAATGGACAAGAGAGGCCACTCTGAAACTTCCATTGTGCTGATGTCTAGGTAGCGGGTTCAACCCCTACACTGGTCAGTTGGACTAACATGTTAACTTCTTGTCCTTGACCTGGGGACGTAAATTACAGCTACCTCAGAAGTGAGGGTGGTTTCACCTGATGGCGAGAGACACTGGTAATAGGGAAAGCTAATTCACACGCAAAACTCAGTCCTGTGTACTAGAAGTAGTAGCACGTGTATGGACTACACGTGAGTTCAAAGTGTGAGAATGTCGTGATTTGGCGCAGCACGGTTGGGGCTGAGATCAGACCTGTGTGGGCATGTGTCTGTCACATGGTTTAGATATCCCATTGTCAGCAGGCTCCTTCCAGCCCATTTCTCAGACAGAATCATCTGTTTTACATGTTCTGTTGTTTTGCCTTCTTGCCCAAGTCATGTATCATTATTGATGTCAGTGATTTTGGGTGTTATTTTTGTTTGGATCTATTTTGTGTGTAACTTTTGTTGTATCTGTTTTGTGTGTAATTTTTGTTTTTATCTATTTTGTGTGTAATGTTATATCTATTATGTGTGTAATTTTTGTTTTTATCTATTTTGTGTGTAATGTTATATCTATTATGTGTGTAATTTTTGTTTTATCTAGATTGTGTGTGTCCTTTCACTGGCTTTGAACTCAAGCGTAGTCCATGTTGGCGATGATGATTTCTAGTTACCCTGGCTTCGTAAAACACATGCAGCTAAAGAAGCTTTGTTTTGCTGTATCTTTTTCAGATCCGCAGAATATGAGGTGCAGCAGCTGAAAGAAGTCCTAAGAAATAAAGATTTGGGTGTGTCAGATTTACAGACTCTGGTAAGTTACTCACCCTGCATTTGAAGCCGTTTTGTTGTCATCCATGGATGTGTGTTAACTCTTCTGTTCCCAGGCAGGTTGTTACTTTAACGCATTTTGACTTTTGTTTCCAGGCAGGCTGTTATTTTAACTCTTCTGTTTCCAGGCAGGCTGTTACTTTAACTCTTCTGTCCCAGGTAGTTGTTACTTTAACTCTTCTGTCCCAGGCAGGCTGTTACTTTAACTCTTTCTATCTCAGGAATTTGTTACTTTAACTTTTCTGTCCCAGACAGTTGTTATTTTAACTCTTCTGTCCCAGGTAATTGTTACTTTAACTCTTCTGTCCCAGACAGTTGTTACTCTAACTCTTCTGTCCCAGGTAATTGTTACTTTAACTCTTCTGTCCCAGTCAGTTGTTACTCTAGCTCTTCTGTCCCAGGTAGTTGTTACTCTAACTCTTCTGTCCCAAGCAGTTGTTACTTTAATTCTTCTGTCCCAAGCAGTTGTTACTTTAATTCTTCTGTCCCAGGTAGTTGTTACTTTAACTCTTCTGCTCCAGGTATTTGTTACTTTAACTCTTCTGTTCCCAGGCTGGTTGTTACTTTAACTCTTCTGTCCCAGGTAGTTGTTACTTTAACTCTTCTGTCCCAGGTAGGTTGTTTCTTTAACTCTTTCTATTTGTTACTTCAGTTCTTCCTATATCAGGCAGGTTGTAACTTTAACTCTTCTGCCCCAGGCAGGTTGTAACTTTAACTCTTCTGCCCCAGGCAGGTTGTTACTTTACCTCTTTTTATACTGAGTAGCAGTTACCTGAAGTAATACCTGTTTGATTATGGAGTAGTTACAGAAGGAGTTAAGAAATGTATGCAATGTGTGTTATTGGGTTGGAGTGGCTTAGTGGTTACATGTCGGCCTCTAACTTGATCAGAGTGGGGTTGAATCACAAGAAACCCAGTGAGTTGTATACTTCTCTTTGTTTCTGGGGTGGTTGATTAGATGTCTAGCCTTATAAGAACAATTTGCAGGAGCTATGTTTGTGTTGTGCACATGAAAAATCCCCCCCCCCCCCCTTCCCCCAGCATGTGGAAGAGAAAAAAGCAGGCCAAATACCTGCTGCCCGTAGAAAAGCAATCCCACAGAATCATCAGCAGAGATGTCTCCAGGAACAGAGATCTTTGGAGAGACATGAATCATCATCATGTCCATGCAGGTAAGCATGGATGGTCATGTTTGGCCATCTCACTTGATCACCAGAGTCGTGGATCAGCTCTGTGTTCTTGTCCCGACCATGCCATGTGATCAAGTCATACAGGTATTTACTTCTCCGCCTTCCCCTTGCCATTTGGTTTACCATTTGGCAGGGTACATAATGATGAAGATAATCAAATGAATGAGACCCGGGAAGGTTAACCCGGTCAACAAATGCCCGCAGAAGTCGGATGTGTCGGCCTAACGGCGCAAGAACGCAGCTCTGCTGTAAACAGGCACAACGCAATCACATCCGAAAAAAAACTCCGGATGAACGAAGAAGAAGAAGAAGAAATGAATGAGAGAGTTTGACAAACTGAGATAGAGTTAATAGAAGTGACAGTTGTTGAACTATTGTAACTCTGACCACTTTGTGTGTGAGACTATTTGATGAATCTCTGCAGCTGGCAGACAAGACGAAAGAGGCAGAAGCTTGGCAACACAAGTTCAGTGAGGCCTCCAACACTCACCAGGACATGAAGAAGAGGTTGGATGGCCTGCAGCGCTACCTGGATGAGCTACCAACTGTCGAAGAAAGCAGGCTGCAGGCTCAACAGGTGTGTGTTTGTCAGTGTTCCTTACCTCAGAAATATTTGTCAGTGTTCCTTACCTCAGAAATATTTGTCAATTATCTTATTTCACATATATTTGTCAATGTACCTTACCTCACATATATTTGTCAGTGATCTTATTTCACATATATTTGTCAATGTACCTTACCTCACATATATTTGTCAATGTACCTTACCTCACATGTATTTGTCAATGTACCTTACCTCACATGTGTTTGTCAGTGATCTTATTTCACATACATTTGTCAATGTACCTTACCTCACATATATTTGTCAATATACCTTACTTCACATGTATTTGTCAATGTACCTTACCTCACATATATTTGTCATTGTACCTTACCTCACATGTATTTGTCAATGTACCTTACCTCACACATATTGTCAATGTACCTTACCTCACATGTGTTTGTCAGTGATCTTATTTCACATATATTTGTCAATGTACCTTACCTCACATGTATTTGTCAATGTACCTTACCTCACATATATTTGTCAATGTACCTTACCTCACATATATTTGTAAATGTACCTTACCTCACATGTATTTGTTAATGTACCTTTCCTCACATGTATTTGTCAATGTACCTTACCTCACATATATTTGTCAGTGATCTTATTTCACATATATTTGTCAATGTACCATACCTCACATGTATTTGTCAATGTACCATACCTCACATGTATTTGTCAATGTACCATACCTCACATGTATTTGTCAATGTACCTTTCCTCACATGTATTTGTCAATGTACCTTTCCTCACATGTATTTGTCAATGTACCTTACCTCACATGTATTTGTCAATGTACCACACCTCACATGTATTTGTCAATGTACCTTTCCTCACATGTATTTGTCAATGTACCTTTCCTCACATGTATTTGTCAATGTACCACACCTCACATGTATTTGTCAATGTACCACACCTCATATATATTTGTCAATGTACCACACCTCATATATATTTGTCAATGTACCACACCTCACATATATTTGTTAATGTACCTTACCTCACATATATTTGTCAATGTACCCTACCTCACATATATTTGTCAATGTACCTTTCCTCACATGTATTTGTCAATGTACCTTACCTCACATATATTTGTCAGTGATCTTATTTCACATATATTTGTCAATGTACCCTACCTCACATGTATTTGTCAATGTACCATACCTCACATGTATTTGTCAATGTACCTTACCTCACATGTATTTGTCAATGTACCTTTCCTCACATGTATTTGTCAATGTACCTTTCCTCACATGTATTTGTCAATGTACTTATCCTCACATGTATTTGTCAATGTACCTTTCCTCACGTGTATTTGTCAATGTACCTTTCCTCACATGTATTTGTCAATGTACCTTTCCTCACATGTATTTGTCAATGTACCTTTCCTCACATGTATTTGTCAATGTACCTTTCCTCACATGTATTTGTCAATGTACCTTACCTCACATATATTTGTCAATGTATTTGTCAATGTACCTTACCTCACATATATTTGTCAGTGTACCCTACCTCACATATATTTGTCAATGTACCTTTCCTCACATGTATTTGTCAGTGTACCTTACCTCACATATATTTGTCAATGTACCCTACCTCACATATATTTGTCAATGTACCTTTCCTCACATGTATTTGTCAATGTACCACACCTCACATATATTTGTCAATGTACCACACCTCACATATATTTGTCAATGTACCACACCTCATATATATTTGTCAATGTACCACACCTCACATATATTTGTCAATGTACCTTACCTCACATATATTTGTCAATGTACCCTACCTCACATATATTTGTCAATGTACCTTTCCTCACATGTATTTGTCAATGTACCTTACCTCACATATATTTGTCAGTGATCTTATTTCACATATATTTGTCAATGTACCATACCTCACATGTATTTGTCAATGTACCATACCTCACATGTATTTGTCAATGTACCTTACCTCACATGTATTTGTCAATGTACCTTTCCTCACATGTATTTGTCAATGTACCTTTCCTCACATGTATTTGTCAATGTACCTTTTCTCACATGTATTTGTCAATGTACCTTTCCTCACATGTATTTGTCAATGTACCTTTCCTCACATGTATTTGTCAATGTACCTTTCCTCACATGTATTTGTCAATGTACCTTTCCTCACATGTATTTGTCAATGTACCTTACCTCACATATATTTGTCAATGTATTTGTCAATGTACCTTACCTCACATATATTTGTCAATGTACCTTTCCTCACATGTATTTGTCAATGTACTTTACCTCACATGTATTTGTCAATGTACCACACCTCACATGTATTTGTCAATGTACCTTTCCTCACATGTATTTGTCAATGTACCTTTCCTTACATGTATTTGTCAATGTACCACACCTCACATGTATTTGTCAATGTACCACACCTCATATATATTTGTCAATGTACCACACCTCATATATAGTTGTCAATGTACCACACCTCACATATATTTGTCAATGTACCTTACCTCACATATATTTGTCAATGTACCCTACCTCACATATATTTGTCAATGTACCTTTCCTCACATGTATTTGTCAATGTACCTTACCTCACATATATTTGTCAGTGATCTTATTTCACATATATTTGTCAATGTACCCTACCTCACATATATTTGTCAATGTACCATACCTCACATGTATTTGTCAATGTACCTTACCTCACATGTATTTGTCAATGTACCTTTCCTCACATGTATTTGTCAATGTACCTTTCCTCACATTTATTTGTCAATGTACCTTACCTCACATGTATTTGTCAATGTACCTTTCCTCACATGTATTTGTCAATGTACCTTTCCTCACGTGTATTTGTCAATGTACCTTTCCTCACGTGTATTTGTCAATGTACCTTTCCTCACATGTATTTGTCAATGTACCACACCTCACATGTATTTGTCAATGTACCTTTCCTCACATGTATTTGTCAATGTACCTTTCCTCACATGTATTTGTCAATGTACCTTACCTCACATATATTTGTCAATGTATTTGTCAATGTACCTTACCTCACATATATTTGTCAGTGTACCCTATCTCACATATATTTGTCAATGTACCTTTCCTCACATGTATTTGTCAATGTACCTTACCTCACATATATTTGTCAATGTACCCTACCTCACATGTATTTGTCAATGTACCTTTCCTCACATGTATTTGTCAATGTACCTTACCTCACATATATTTGTCAGTGATCTTATTTCACATATATTTGTCAATGTACCACACCTCACATGTATTTGTCAATGTACCACACCTCACATATATTTGTCAATGTACCTTACCTCACATATATTTGTCAGTGATCTTATTTCACATATATTTGTCAATGTACCTTACCTCACATGTATTTGTCAATGTACCTTTCCTCACATGTATTTGTCAGTGTACCTTTCCTCACATGTATTTGTCAATGTACTTATCCTCACATGTATTTGTCAATGTACCTTTTCCTCACGTGTATTTGTCAATGTACCTTTCCTCACATGTATTTGTCAATGTACCTTTCCTCACATGTATTTGTCAATGTACCTTTCCTCACATGTATTTGTCAATGTATTTGTCAATGTACCTTACCTCACATATATTTGTCAATGTATTTGTCAATGTACCTTACCTCACATATATTTGTCAATGTACCCTACCTCACATATATTTGTCAATGTACCTTTCCTCACATGTATTTGTCAATGTACCTTACCTCACATATATTTGTCAATGTACCTTACCTCACATATATTTGTCAATGTACCTTACCTCACATGTATTTGTCAATGTACCTTTCCTCACATGTATTTGTCAATGTACCTTTCCTCACATGTATTTGTCAATGTACCTTTCCTCACATGTATTTGTCAATGTACTACCTCACATGTATTTGTCAATGTACCTTCCTCACATGTATTTGTCAATGTACCTTTCCTCACATTATTTGTCAATGTACCTCCTCACATGTATTTGTCAATGTACCTCCTCACATGTATTTGTCAATGTACCACCTCACATGTATTTGTCAGTGTCAACGTTCACATTATTTGTCAATGTACCTCCTCACATGTATTTGTCAATGTACCTACCTCACATGTATTTGTCAATGTACCTCCTCACATTATTTGTCAATGTACCTACCTCACATTATTTGTCAATGTACCTTCCTCACATTATTTGTCAATCTTTCACATATATTTGTCAATGTACCACCTCACATGTATTTGTCAATGTACCACCCTCATATATATTTGTCAATGTACCACCTCACATGTATTTGTCAATGTACCTTTCCTCACATATATTTGTCAGTGATCTTATTTCACATGTATTTGTCAATGCACCTTTCCTCACATGTATTTGTCAATGTACCTTTCCTCACATGTATGTGTCAATGTACCTTTCCTCACATGTATTTGTCAATGTACCACACCTCACATGTATTTGTCAATGTACCACACCTCACATGTATTTGTCAATGTACCACACCTCATATATATTTGTTAATGTACCACACCTCACATGTATTTGTCAATGTACCACACCTCACATGTATTTGTCAATGTACCACACCTCACATGTATTTGTCAGTGTACCACACCTCATATATATTTGTTAATGTACCACACCTCACATGTATTTGTCAATGTACCACACCTCACATGTATTTGTCAGTGTACCACACCTCATATATATTTGTTAATGTACCACACCTCACATGTATTTGTTAATGTACCACACCTCACATGTATTTGTTAATGTACCACACCTCACATGTATTTGTCAATGTACCACACCTCACATGTATTTGTCAGTGTACCACACCTCATATATCAATATACAAATGTCAGTTTCAATGTACCTTACCTCACATGTATTTGTCAGTGTTCATCACCTTATATGCATTTCTCAATGTTTGGCACCCTATTTGTATTTCTCAGTGTACCATAGAAAGGTGTTTTCTCTGCCTATGTAACTTGTGATTGGGTTCCCACAGATCCTGTCTCTAAGAGAAGAAAATGTTGTGTTGAAAGCAAAGTCAGAGAGTCTAGAGAAGAAACTGAGAGAGGCCAGGAAGATGATTACAGCCAGGGACTTCAGAGTTAAAGAACTGGCAGAGCAGGAGAAGAGCCTAGAAAACAAGGTGAATGCTTACACCTGGTCATGTTATGTTGGGTTATTCATCTTGATGACTGGTCAGATTATTGAAAATTTGATTCCATCATAATCCAGCTTAGCATCCGCCCATACACTTAATCTATAGAAATGTGTACAGATCCTGTCTCTAAGAGAAGAAAATGTTGTGTTGAAAGCAAAGTCAGAGAGTCTAGAGAAGAAACTGAGAGAGGCCAGGAAGATGATTACAGCCAGGGACTTCAGAGTTAAAGAACTGGCAGAGCAGGAGAAGAGCCTAGAAAACAAGGTGAATGCTTACACCTGGTCATGTTATGTTGGGTTATTCATCTTGATGACTGGTCAGATTATTGAAAATTTGATTCCATCATAATCCAGCTTAGCATCCGCCCATACACTTAATCTATAGAAATGTGTACAGATCCTGTCTCTAAGAGAAGAAAATGTTGTGTTGAAAGCAAAGTCAGAGAGTCTAGAGAAGAAACTGAGAGAGGCCAGGAAGATGATTACAGCCAGGGACTTCAGAGTTAAAGAACTGGCAGAGCAGGAGAAGAGCCTAGAAAACAAGGTGAACCTGGTCATGCTATGTTGGGTTATTCATCTTGATGACTGGTCAGATTATTGAAAATTTGATTCCATCATAATCCAGCTTAGCATCCGCCCATACACTTAATCTATAGAAATGTGTGTGGTGGTTTCCCCTTGCCCTCAACATCCATTTAACATTTGTACATTGCAAGTATAAGTAGTGCCACAGGAGGTGTGAAGTGTGAAGCCATCACATATTCTAGGCCGTGAAATATGAGATGAGGTGGCCAACCGTCTTCCTCATCCCTTTTCCTTTCCTGACAATTCTGGATATTGCCTGGTACTCGTTTCTGTGAGGCTGGGTTGACCCTAGTTGTCTTCCTCATCCTTTTTCCTTCCCTGATAATTCTGGATATTGCCTGGTACTCGTTTCTGTGAGGCTGGGTTGACCCTAGTTGTCTTCCTCATCCTTTTTCCTTCCCTGACAATTCTGGATATTGTCTGGTACTCGTTTCTGTGAGGCTGGGTTGACCCTAGAGCCGTACTGATATGAAAAAAGAACCCTGCCTCTGCTGGAGGATTGAACCCAGACTGCTATCTTGGTAGGCAAGGCACGAGTCTCTATGCCATTGCTGCTCGCATTGAGGATAGCTTTTGAAAGTTGTGGAATTTTATTATTTATATCTGCAGTCAGTTATGGTCAGCTCTTTACAGTGTCAAGCTGCCATGAGATCTTTAGCATAACTAGCATGTTCGCAGAATTTCCTATGTTTTGGGCCTTTATCTGAGAAGTCTTGACATCCAGTTCACTCCCCCTAGATCATTCACCATCATGCAGTGGATCCTTTGCTGCAGAGTTGCTCTCGTCACGACCTGCAGAAAAGTTTCTCAAGATAGAAAGAATGTGTGAGAGAGAATGTGTTAAAGAAAGAATGTGTTAGAGAGAGAGAGAGAATGTGTTAGAGAATGTCTGAAGGAGAGAATGTATGAGAGTGTGAGAGAGAGAGAATGTATGAGAGAAAATGTGTGAGAGAGAGAATGTGTTAGAGAGAGAATGTGAGAGAAAGAGAGAATGTGAGAGAGAGTATGTAAGAGAGAGAATGTGTGAGAGAGAGTATGTAAGAGAGAGAATGTATGTGAAAGAGAGAGAGAGAATGTGTCATAGAGAGAATGTGTGTGAGAGAGGGAATGTGTTATAGAGAGAATGTAAGAGAGAGAGAATGTGTTAGACAGAAAATGTGGTAGAGAGAGAATGAGAGAGAGAGAGAGAGAGAGAGAGAGAGAGAGAGAGAGAGAGAGAGAGAGAGAGAGAGAGAGAGAGAGAGAGAGAGTGTGTGAGAGAGAGAATGCAGTTGTTTCAATTTGTATATATGTACTTACTGATATCTGTTGGCTGGTGCACTGGGTATGCATTTGCTCTGTCATTTGTCTGTACTTTTGGTATGTTTGTCTCTACATCCAGTTCTCTCTATTGTCTGTTCTCTTGTCATGTATATATCCAACTATTTATGGTTGTTTGTGTATCTGTCCAGCTGTACTATATTGAGTTGTATGGGTCTGCATTTGCTTATCTGCATGTCTAACCCTGTCTGTCTAACTGTCTGTGTACCTGTCTGTGTGTCTTCCTGTATGTCTGTTGTTTTCTGTCTCATGATCTTTCTGTTTTTCTGTATATATGTGATATTTATTGATAATTTTTCACACCAGATTAAAGAGCTGACCCTTGAGCTTGACCGCTTGCGAGATGGTGAGGGCTCTGAGCTGTACAACATACAGAAGAACCTGAAAGATGCCAAGGCAGAGAAGGAACGACTGGCCAGTGACTTAGAGAAAGCAAAGAAGGTGAGAATAGCTGTTTATCAGTGCCATTTTCTTATCATATATATATATATATATATATATATATATATATATATATATATATATATATATATATATATATATATATGTCGGTCTCCGTGGCGATGGCATTGCGGATGCGATTCGTAATGCCACAACAGCGGTGACCGATTTGGCAGCAGGCCATGTCTTGCTGGTTTTAACGTGTTGGTATGGGAGTCGGTCGTTCAGAAAACAATGGCAAGCTACTGAACATAAAAAACTTGCCAAGCCATCAACAACAGCAGTAAAATGCTGGTGTTGACTGCAACGTCCTGTAAAGGATATGCAACTTAAAAAAAAACAAAAAATGCACACATGCGCAAGCATGCGCGCACACACATATATATTAGGGCTGCGGAAGTTAACAATTAATTAATTGATTAATTGTTAATTTTTTTAACGATTAATTTTCTTTTAACGATTAATCGAAAACATTTCTCCCATCACTTACACAAATGAACCGGATGTTGAAAAATTGTCAGACATTTTAAACATAGTGCTGCAAACACAACCGAGTTGCAAAATTGTACCGAATCACCATTGTGTAGGCTGCATCAAGATGTACCAACAAGATGAAACAGTATGTTTATTATGCTACAGAGTCTTCTACAGGTCAGAGAAGCATTAACTGTCTACATGTCAGATGAAAAGAAGCAATACAAAGGTCCAAAGCTGTCAGGTTCTGATTGGGAGAAGATTTCGAAATATGTCCAAGTTTTGGACTTATTCTGTCAGACCACGCTCGTCACTTGAAGCAAATACTGTCAACATACTCGTCTGCTTGCATAGTTGGTTATTAGATGACAAATGAACAAGGCAATCACGTTTTATTTCGATTTTTGACAAATACGACTATAATGTGAATTATATGACTATAATTGTTTTGCTTTAATCGAAATTAACGATTTATTAATCGTTAATCTTTCAAAAGTTAACTATTAAATTTAAATTAATCGGTCGCAGCCCTAATATATATATATATATATATATATATATATATATATATATATATATATATATATATATATATATATATATATATATATATCTGGAGAGAGATAGAGAGAAGAGGGAAAAAGGGGGGGGGGGGGTGGGTGTTAGGTGTCTAGGTGTCTGAGAGGTGTAACACACTGGCACTTCAACTGCCCCTGCACTGACAGCAGGGTAGTGAGTTAATTCCACACATCCCACTTCAACGTTGACTTCTGGCCCAGAAAGCTTTGGCAAACTACAGTTTAGTTAGTTGCCAGCCCTCTACATTACATTGCAAACAACCCCAAAATTAATTGACTGTTAGTGATTTTCTAGGCAGATCTTATGTTCAGTAGTTTGCCATTGCTTTCTGAACAACCAAGCCTCATACTGTGGAAATCAACAGAGTGGTCTGCTTCCAAATCACGTGCAGTTTATTTCGACCACTTGACTTGGTATATTGGGGGGGATTGTAAAATTCCTAAGCCAGAGCGCTAGTACTGGCAAACTACTGAACATAGAATTTCCTAGAAAACTGGTCCTGCAAAGGACATGCAATTTTTACATAAACAGATAATTATAACCGCATGTTGATTTACTAGGCAATTTTGTGTTGGTAGTTTGCCATTGCTTTTTGAATGAGAGGTCAACGTTTAAGTCAAATTGACCATTGTAGTGAATATTTTTTTTTTGTTTGCTCGCTTTGAACTCAAACATAGTCTATACACACTACTTCTAGGATTGCTGGACTGAATTTTATGTGTGGATTAGCTTTCCCTATAAACAGTGGCCCTCGTCATCAGGCGAACCCGCTCTGACTTCAGAAGGTACTTGTAATTTACGTCCCCAAGTCAAGGACGAGAAGTCAACATTTTAGTCCAATTGTCTGATGTAGAGGTTGAATCCCTTACCTCAGCATCAGTACACTGGATGTTTAAGGAACACACATTCTTATCCATTTGGCCATGCTGGCCTCCAATTATAGTGAATGCTTCCCACTACTCCATCCGCGCACCGGAAGTTTTAGCAAGAGCATGCTCATCCATTCAATCACATAGACCTCCTGTCTCTCTATATATGTAGTATGTGTGGAGTTTGGAGGCTTTTCTGATAATTGGCAGGCATTTAACAAGTTTAGATGATACAGGTGTACTGACAGCTAGCATAGGTCCTGGGCATATTTGTCCATAGATACGATGTTGTCACAGCAGAACTCATTGGCTGTGGACGTCACTATCAGAATACTATCAGCGTTGCCAGTAGTGGGTTGTGCTCAATATTTAAATCTGAAATCCCGAAACAACAAAATAAATCAATTTTGATTATTGCTCGCTGGTGTGCCTTGTCAGTGAGAAGACCCAATCGTTCGGGTCCACATTGATTGACGGACATCAGTCGCGGGATCGGGCAAATCTTGAGCTACAGCCTACGATGGGTGACAGTTGTAATATTCTGTTGTGATAATTTGGCCGTGTGCAGCGTGATCTAGTGTTTACACACCCGCTTCACACGCCAGTGATCCAGGGTTTGTTTCCGGGTCTGGTCAAGGATATGCACTACTGACGAGCTCAAACGAGAGCGAAACTCGAGTCTAGTGCTTCCACATTGACGTGGATAGGCCTTAGATTCATACCAGAATATGATCTCAAATCCCGAAAACAACAAAATAAATCTGTTTGTGATTTCTTGGCAAGTTTATGTTCATTGCTTTCAACACGACCGGCACTCATACCTTTGTATAGATACCATCGCAAGACTGTCTGTTTCCAAATTGTCTGCAGCTGTGTTTCGAATGTGGTATGTGGGATTACAAATTGCATTCGTAATCCCTTGGGCACAGAGCTGACATAGGTTCAGGACAAATAAAAAATACTGATTTTTGTGTCCCGAGAGAGTTCGCCTGCGTTCAGGACAAGTACAAAATACTGATTTTCTTGTCCTGAGAGTTCGCATGCGTAGGTTCAGGACAAATACAAAATATTGATTTCCCTGTCCCGAGAGAGTCACTAATTAGGCTGTGTCTGTGCAGCTTCTGGAGAAGACCCATGCGACCTTGAGGCAGCTGGAGATGAAGCACCAGTCAGAGATGAAAGCTGTGCAGGAGAGGCTGACACAGGAGGAGCAGAACTTGGAGGCTCTGAGGGCGGATGTTGCCAGCAAAGAAGAGCACATTGAGAAGATGGCCAAGTGTTTGAAGGAGGTTGGTCACTTTAGAGGTTGAAGAGTCAGCCTTTTTGTCTGTCCATCTGCCTGTCTGTCCATTCAACTGTGTCTTTTGCTGGAGGAGCAGAATGCAGTGTCCCAACTTCTCTTTGTCTGTCCGTCCATCTGTACTGTCTGTTCGGTCTGTCTGTCTGTACTGTCTGTCTGTCAGTGGTGTGCTTCTTCCCTAAATCTTTGTTTGTTAATGTTGTGATTCTTCCCTGTATCTTACTGTTTGTTAATGTTGTGATTCTTCCCTGTATCTTACTGTTTGTTAATGTTGTGATTCTTCCCTGTATCTTACTGTTTTTTAATGTTGTGATTCTTCCCCTGTAGCTTGATGTTTGTTAATGTTGTGATTCTTCCCTGTACCTTACTGTTTGTTAATGTTGTGATTCTTCCCTGTAGTTTGATGTTTGTTAATGTTGTGATCCTTCCCTGTAGCTTACTGTTTATTAATGTTGTGATTATTCCCTGCATCTTACTGTTTGTTAATGTTGTGATTCTTCTCTTTAGCTTACTGTTTGTTAATGTTGTGTTTCTTCCTTACATATTGATGCTTGTTAATGTGATTCTTCCCTGTAGCTTGATGTTTGTTAATGTTTTGATTCTTCCCTGTAGCTTGATGTTTATTAATGTTATGATTCTTCCCTCTGGCTTGATGTTTGTTAAATGTTTGCTTCTTCCCTGTAGCTTGATGATTGTTAATGTTGTGTTTCTTCCCTACATATTGATGTTTGTTATTGTTGTGATTCTTCCCTGTAGATTGATGTTTGTTAATGTTTTGTTTCTTCCCTGTAGCTTGATGTTTGTTAATGTTGTGTTTCTTCCCTAAAGCTTGATGTTTATGTTTTGTTTCTTCCCTTGCTCACGGTGTGTTACCTCCCTGCAGCTGGGTGTTGGCAACCAGGAACTTCAAGAACAGTGTATGCAACTGAAGGAACAGAAGCGGCACATGGAGGGTCAAAGTGCAGACATCAGCACTGCCTTACAGCGCCGCTTCATGCTGCATTTAAAGCTGTGCTTCTCTGAGCTGCAGGCTCTATTTCAAGTGTGCTCTCAATGTGCTCAAGGGGAGCATCCTGACATGTCCCTCTTGTTGGGCGTAACAAGTGAGTGCTGTCTCCCATTTCATTAGTCGGTGTGTTATGTTATCTATGAGGGATTAGCGGTTAGGGTCTCAGAGACTGTGCCACTTGCAGGTTTGGAACACAATAAAACCTCAGAGCACATCCTGTAAGACTGCCCAGAATTTGACACACACAAAGGAAATTTAGCTCATAGGAGCAACTCTACGAGACTAAATTATGGGGAAGTTGGGAGGGCCTAAGGTATGTACAGTTCATGACCAATGCGGGATAGATACATAGCTAACATTGATATTATTGGGACCTTTAAGGAATCAAAGAATTGTAATACTTTAACCTATCAAGCATGTCGTAAGAGGCAGCTAAGGAAGGTTGACGTAGGACCGGCTATCCACGCCTGTAAATAAACTAGCTGCAAAATCTAACCAACCAGAGATCTGATTGAGGGCAGAAGAAGAAGAAATATAGATTGCAGAAGAATAATTAAGAGGAAGAAGAAGTTGGTTGAGAGCCAATGCTTCATAGGGAGATGGAAAATAGTAGAAGAAGATGAAGAAGAAGGGATGTTTGGCTGTGAACTGAACAGGATGGAGAGACTATTTGATTAGATGTCTCTGGGTGTGATGTTGGAGCAGCCGAGAGGCTTGTTTGGCTGTGGACTGAGCAAAATGGAGGGATGTTATCAGATGTTGTTAGATATGATGTTGTAGCAGCAGAGATGTTTGGCTGTGGAATGAACACAATGGAGATTTATCAAATCTTGCTAGTTAGAAGTAATGATCTCCGTGGTGAGGTGGTCGAGTCACCTGCCTTGCACTGTGAAGGTTGTGGTTCATACTGGTTCACAAGTGAATGTTTTATCAGAGAGACCTGGAGTTTGTGCTCTGTGTGACACATTCGTCAGGCCACTCTGCATAAAGAAGACAGAGCCATATAGGATAGAACCCAGTGCAATGAAGTTGATTCTCTTGTCTTGATGCTGGATGTGATGTTGGAGTCCCTGAGATGTTTGATGTTGCTGGATGTGATGTTGGAGTCCCTGAGATGTTTGATGTTGCTGGATGTGATGTTGGAGTCAATGAGATGTTGGATGTTGCTGGATGTGATGTTGGAGTCACTGAGATGTTTGATGTTGCTGGATGTGATGTTGGAGTCACTGAGATGTTTGATGTTGCTCTTGTCTTGATGCTGGATGTGATGATGGAGTCACTGAGATGTTTGATGTTGCTGGATGTGATGTTGGAGTCACTGAGATGTTTGATGTTGCTGGATGTGATGTTGGAATCGCTGAGATGTTTGATGTTGCTGTGTGTGATGTTGGAGTCACTGAGATGTTTGATGTTGCTGTAATGATGTTGGAGTTGCTGAGATGTTTGATGTTGCTGGATGTGATGTTGGAGTCACTGAGATGTGTGATGTTGCTGTGTGTGATGTTGGCATTACTGAGATGTTTGATGTTGCTCTTGTCTTGATGCTGGATGTGATGTTGGAATCACTGAGATGTTTGATGTTGCTGGATGTGATGTAGGAGTCGCTTAGATGTTTGATGTTGCTGGATGTGATGCTGGAGTCATTGAGATGTGTGATGTTGGAGTCACTGAGATGTTTGATGTTGCTCTTGTCTTGATGCTGGATGTGATGTTGGAGTCGTTGAGATGTTTGATGTTGCTGTGTGTGATGTTGGAGTCATTGAGATGTTTGATGTTGCTCTTGTCTTGATGCTGGATGTGATGTTGGAGTCACTGAGATGTTTGATGTTGCTGGATGTGATATTGGAGTCACTGAGATGTTTGATGTTGCTGTGTGTGATGTTGGAGTCATTGAGATGTTTGATGTTGCTGTGTGTGATGTTGCCGGATGTGATCTTGGAGTTGCTGAGATATTTGATGTTGCTGGATGTGATGTTGGAATCTCTGAGATAAACATCAACACTATAAATACTGTGTATGGACAACGCTTGAGTTCAAAGCGAGTGAGCACAGCAAAAAAAAAAAAACCCTGTGACCTTCAGAGTGCGATGTAGGTGGCATCAGCTCTTTGCCACGGCAACTAAGGAGGGTTAACCTGAGACCAGCTGCCTCATACTGTAGAACATTTAGCTTCAACAATCATGGACAACAATCGTGGACAAGTCTACAAAGGGCTTGGGAGTGAGTTGGTTGAGGAGGTGAGATCAAGAAGAAGAAGATTAAGAAGTAGAAGACTAAGAAGAAAAAACAATGTTTGCTTGTGGACTGAAGAGAATGGAGAGAGCATGGTACCAGAAGTTGTAAGGAAGGATGTTGAAGTAGCTGCAATGTTTGGCTGTGCACTGAAGAGATGGGACAGAGCATGTTACCAGAAGTTGAAGTAGCAGTTATGTTTGGCTGTGGACTGAAGAGAATGGAGAGAGCATGTTACCAGATGTTGAAGTAGCAGTTATGTTTGGCTGTGGACTGAAAATAATGGAGAGAGCAAGTTACCAGATGTTGAAGTTACTGCAATCTTTGGCTGTGGACTGAAAAGAATGGAGAGAGCATGTTACCAGATGTTGAAATTACTGCAATGTTTGGCTGTGGACTGAAAATAATGGAGAGAGCATGTTACCAGATGTTGAAGTTACTGCATTGTTTGGCTGTGGACTGAAAAGAATGGAGAGAGCATGTTACCAGATGTTGAAGTTACTGCAATGTTTGGCTGTGGACTGAAAAGAATGGAGAGAGCATGTTACCAGATGTTGCAAGGAAGAATGTTGATGTAGCTGTGATGTTTGGCTATGAACTCAGCAAAATTGAAGGGTTTATTGCTCTTATTTAAGATGTCAGAACATGTGATGTTTGTTTATTGCTTTTGAGTGACAGTTTTTGCTATATAATAGTTGATTGATGAAGACCCAGGGGTGAAACATTGACACATCTGGTGAAAGAAAAGATGCTTTCCTCTCTTCTTTCGCAGATGCAGGCAGTAATCTACTCCACGAGAGTGCTGAATCTGCAGACCCTGCCAAGACGATATCCCACTGGTTGAGCCAGGTAGAGCAGCTGAGAAAAGATGTGGACAGATTGCGAGCCCACATATGTAACAAATATGCAGAGGACATGGGGAATAATATCACTTGTGCTACTCAGTAGTCTGTGTCAGTTGCAGTGAGAAAAAGAGTTGAAGTGCTACTTAGAACTTGTACTTTTGTATGGATGTGAAACGTGGAAAATAAGCAGACAAGCTGAAAAACATCTCATGGAAGTGGAAATGCAGTTTCTGAGGAGAGGGAAATGAAAACCTCAAACTCATTAGAGAAATTAGACAAAAGAGTCAAATGTTTTGGGGGCATGTTATGAGAAGATATGAACTAGAGAACTTGGTGACAACTGGCAAGATTGAGGGGGAAAATCTGGATGGCAAAACATGACTGCCCACGCTTATTGAGATGGCACATGGTGATGACTCCTCGGTAGTGTGTGTTCCTGGGAAAGAACTTTGTGAGAGTGAGTAAACAGTATTATTGATTGATGCTGTTTTCCTCTGTCTCTCTTTCGCAAATCTTTCAGGTTGTCACACCATGTTCCTGAAGACAAAAACTGGAACATGTTG
Organism: Cepaea nemoralis; assembly: GCA_014155875.1. NCBI lineage: Eukaryota > Metazoa > Mollusca > Gastropoda > Stylommatophora > Helicidae > Cepaea > Cepaea nemoralis. The sequence continues at coordinate 137,359 of JACEFZ010021931.1, read as the reverse complement.
TGACAAATGGAAAGATTTGCAGAAAGAGAGACAGAGGAAGACAGCATGAGAAGATTCTTGACAGTCTTGTGTCATGAGGGAGTCGACATTTGAATTAATCCACAGAGATTGTAATTTGTGGAGAGGCGTGATCACCCATGCCAGCTGGCAAGGCACTGGATGATCTGTTTAGGATCAGGTACTGCCAGAGGCAGGGTTATTTCTTCTGACCTGTGGTTGAGGGGTTGACTCAGACTCATAAAACATGGGTGCCAGAAAATGTTGAAGAATTGTCTGATGAGGGAAGGAATTTGCAACTCCTGTTTCATATGTTGTGATCTACAATATGTGAAGACACATCACTGCCCTTCATAATTGTGGTATCTTAGAACTCACGGCTCCAAAGTTTCAACCCTACTGGATGAAATGAATGGTCATCATCATTCTTTGATGGACAAACGCCAGAACTCATGGCTCCAAAGTTTCAACCCCACTGGATGAAATGAATGGTCATCATCATACTTGAAGGACAAACAGCCAAACATCTGCTGTAGACAACCTGTTTAGTTTGGTTTAGTCGACGGAACATCACCACGACACATGGGTGTAACCCATAAGTGCTCTGGTCTACTCCTAACTCAAGCCTGAGTCTGGAGAATCTCAGCTCAGTGCACGAACTCCGTAGCACTGGCTAGTTGTTGACCGCAAGCAGCCAGTTCACAGACATTTGATTACTCACATTAGGATATATCATCATCAAGTGCCTTGCTGACGCGTGTGCGATCATACCTCTCCACAAATTACGGTCTGTGATGTCATGGATGAGTTTGTGTGCCATGACACAAGACTTTCATGAATGTTCTCTTGCTGTTTTTATCTCTCTTTCCACAAATCTTTCTAGCTGTCACAATATGTTCCAGTTTTTTTTCTTCTCATTCTCTGGCCAAAAAATGAAGATTGCATCTTTCTAATGATTGTGATAAGTTGTCTTTGTGACTTAGCCTCCCTTGAAATATCCAGATTGCTCATTTTGGTTGTCCAAGGAATTTTCAGTATTCTTCTATAAAACCACATCTCCAAAGCCTCCAGAGTTAGTTTTCGCTTGTTTATTAATTGTTGAGGAATTGCTGTCATAGACTTGTTCTATGTAACTATCAAGAATTCTTTTTCTAACCTAAAGGGACAAGGACTTATCGCATAATATGTTCTTCATTTGATAGAATGCAGTTTTTACTTGTTCTTGATCTCTTTGATGCATCTTCCATCTGATGTTATCCACGTGGCTAGATATTTGAATTTGATATATAAGTATGCAACTTCAATGTATATCCAGTAAGAATCCGGACTGATGTTATCTCTAGCTAATTATGAGAGATAGATTGAAATTACCTGTACTAGTTTTCTACAATCACCTGCCACTGTAACACATTTTCCCATTGGGCTAAGAGATTCTGTATTCCAGCATCTTTTGGCTGGTCCTTAAGCCATTGGAGAACTATCTGGATAATCTTCAAATATTTTTACTGGAAGTTTACTGCAGAGGTAACGTGGTGGGGAAGTGTACTGGTTAACTTAACCACTTTTTGTCAAGACCTAGTAAATGTGAAAGATTAACATTTCACGCTTAAAATTTGCCATGTGATTACATGTTTATATATATTGATGATTTCTTCGCAAGACGCCTTAATTTTATTCCAGTCACACCACAGAATAATTATTGTTGTTGAAAATGTAAAATTGATCTCAGTTGATAAGATGTGAACATTTTTCTCTCATGACGTATGTGTAATTTCCCAGTCATAATGTACAAATCCCATTTCATTTTTGTATATAACGCTATGTGCATATTTGTTATGAATGAGAGAGAGAGAGAGAGAGAAAAAAAGAGAGAGAGAGAGAAAAAGAGAGAGAGAGAGAGAGAGAGAGAGAGAGAGAGAGAGAGAGAGAGAGAGAGAGAGAGAGAGAGAGAGAGAGAGAGAGAGAGGTGTCTGCTCCAGACAAGCACCTGAAGAAGAAGAATATGTTAACTCTTAACTGAAAGGGTCACACATGGTCCATTGGCTGGGGAGTCTCTGTTTGTAATCATTCACATAAAGTACGTTAGTGTACTGGTGCTAAAACATATTGAGAATTTGTTACTGCTATGCACGTTAGTGTAGTAATTGTAGCTGAAAATATGTGCGGTAATTAATATTAGCTTTATGGAAGAAAACACAATATGGATAGAAAGATGTACATCATTCTGTTTTGGCAAATTGCTTGAAATATATACCCATGGGTGATACATAATGCTAAAACGTATTGAGAATTTGCTGCTGCAGGTTGTATACTTTGGTGTAGTAATCATAGATAAAAATATGTGCGGTAATTAGTATTAGCCTTGTAGAAGAAAATGTGATATGGTAGAAAGATGTACATCATTATGTTCAGGCAGATCGCTTGGAAAATATCGCCAGGGGCTAGTACCCTACATAATGCTGAAACGTATTAAGAATTTACTACTGCAGTTTGTGTACTTTGGTGTAATAATCGGATGAAAATGTGAGAGGTAATTAGTATTATCATTGTAGAAGAATGGGAGTCATGGTAGCATAGTGGCTAGATGATTACCTGCTGCTCTATAGGTTTGGGTTTGAATCTGTGTTGGGGTGCTGGGACCTGGAGTTCAGAGGTAAACCTGGCATAAAATAGGTACCAGGAAATATTGTGGGAGGGAAAGGCAGCTTGAGTGATACCGACCACATCACCCATCATGTGCCGTTGGTTTAAAAATTATGGGTTTAGCACCATATGCTCAATACACCTTAAAACACGTAAGAGTCCTTTCGTTGAATATGTGATCTGTAAGAAGCATATTGTGTTTTGGCAAATTGCTGGAAATTATATGGCAAGGGTGAGTACTATATCTGGTGCTAAAACATGAAGAAGATGCTGCTGCTGATTGTGGCAGCCTGAAATCTCCACGTGGGTTGCTTTCTTGCATGCTTGCTGATTGTGGCAGCTTGAAATCTGCACATGGTTTTTTTTCTTGCATGCTTGCTGATTGTGGCAGCTTGAAATCTCCACGTAGTTTGTTTTCTTGCATGCTTGCTGATTATGGCAGCTTGAAATCTCCATGTAATTTGATGTTTTCTTGCATACTTGCTGAATGTCCGGGATTTGTAGTTGTGTACACTCATGAGCCATTATTGCTCATGTTGTATTTCTTCAGTATTAAATATGATCTTGACTGGCAAGTTTATTAATTTGCTAGTGATCAATTGCATCCCTTTTGAATAATCTTGTTGACTTGTATATTTCTGTCTCCACAATTCGTTTGCATAATCTTCCTACCACCACATTGTATGGCATTTTTAGTTAGTTAAATTGACAGTTGTTATATTGGAAAATAAAACAGATAAATGAACAAGCAAAATAATTACAAATCCGTCCCGTCTATAAATTATTTTGGAAATATTTTTTGCATCAGTATTATTTATCTCAATGACTACAGTTGTACAGATGTAATGGACATTATTTATTGAGACATTCTTCTCATTTGTGTGTGTTCTTGACTAGTATTCCATGTGTTGTTGTCATCTTTTGTATAGCCACATTTTTACCATGTCTGATGAAGTGCAGAGATGAATCAGTAGCTTGTTTCTCATTTCAAGACCGTGCCATTAACTCTCTACTTAAGACTTGAAATAAATTATATTAACTCTTGTCATATGTAATACATATATGGGAGCGTCTTCAGGGTGAAGAGGTCAAACTTCCTATCTTGCGCTCTGAAGATTTTGTGGGTTTGCTGCTGGACTAAACCATCCAGTTCACATGTGCAAGTGTTTTTCAGAGACACCTGGGGGTTGTCACTTGAGCTACAGAGTTAATTATCTCTGTGACACTTTTGGTAGGCCGCTCAGCAAAATGATACCCTGTAATATGGGAGAAACCGGGAAGGTTAACCCGGTTAACAAATGCCTGAAGAAGTCGGGTGAAAGGTGCACATATTGCAGCTCTGCAGGCAACTCAATTACATCTAAAACATTCTGAGCAATTGCAGAAGAAGAAGAAAATATGGGAGAACACCTGGTGCAATGAAGACGACCCTCTTGCCTTTAAATCTTGCTAACCTTTATATGTCAGATATATACACAGAGATAATGTCATTGAAACAACTTTGACCCGGCACCCAGGTCCACCCACCCTGACATGGTTACCGACATGACCTGGGAAGTCCTCTTGTCTTTAACCATCTTTTTAGCAATTAGAATCAAATATACCGAAATGTTAAACTGTTTAGCAATTAGAATCAAATATACCGAAATGTTAAACTGTTTAGCAATTAGAATCAATATATACCGAAATGTTAAACTGTTTAGCAATTAGAATCAAATATACCGAAATGTTAAACTGTTTAGCAATTAGAATAAAAAATTCCGAAATGATTACATTTTTAGCAAGTAGAATCAAATATTCCAAAATGATTAACTTTTTAGCAATTAGAATCAAATATACCAAAATGATAAACTTTTTAGTAATTAGAATCAAATATACCAAAATGATAAACTCTTTAGCAATTACAATAAAATATACCAAAGTGATAAACTTTTTAGCAATTAGAATCAAATATACCAAAATGATAAAATTGTGTAGCAATTAATCAAATAGAAAGTACGGTTTACAATTAGTAATTAAAATTCTGTTTCAAATTCATATATCCGGGCAGTGTTAAACTTTTTGCATAGAATCCCGTATACCGAAATGTTTAACTTTTTAGCAATTAGTAATTCCGAAATGTTTAATTTTTGCAATTAAAAAAATGAAAACTTAAATGTTAAAATTACAAAACCCAAATGAAGGCAAGTAGAATTCATTTCCCAAATGTTATTTTTACAATTAGTGATTGCAGAAATGCTGTCCAGCATTATTAAATCAAATTCCATAATGTTATTTACTGTTTTGGTGAATGAAGTATAAAATTTTAACTTTTTTGAATTTTTAAAGTTAAAATTTTCTAATTGATCATATTTTACGGTTTGGTGAATCATATATTCCAAAGACATCTTTTTAGCTTGAATCAAATTCCGAAATTTTAAATGTTTCTTAGAATAAAAAATTCCGAAGATTTCTTTAGGGCCCCAGTAGTCAATACTCCAGGAACTTTTTGCAATTGTGAAAATATTCAAATTGATCCTTTCAATTTAATATACCAAAGTGTAAACACAGTAAACAAATATACCAAATGAAGATTGTGTATTAATAGATGTCTTTTATTATTGTATTATTCTGGTTGTTTCTCCTGTGATCAGTGTTTGCTGTGTGTGGTGCATAGCATCCATTGTAGTGTGGTAGATGTCACTTTCTTTAGTTCTGTTAGTGATTCCCCACTCCAGTTTTGTCAGTTACAATGAATCTTATATGTTATTACATCCCAAATGAAGCCATATTGATTGCATGTCTTTGTTATGTTACATATGTGTTGCAGAATGCATCCAGGATTATTAAAGACATTCTATGTTGTTATTTGTCATGGTTTGGTGTCATGTCAGTATACATATACTTCTGATATTTGTAAAGTTATTTTTCTGATTGTTTATATTGTACGGCTTTGGTCATCGTTTATGTCCACAGACATCTGTTTTGTATGCTGCCAATTAATTTGTAATAAAGATGTTTCTCTATGCTAAAATGAGATGCTGCCGAGCATCTTCTTTAGGCCTTCCCCTGACAGTCTTGCACTCCAGCTTTTCTGCCGTTGTGAAAATTTTTCATTTGATCCTTTCACATGTTTCCCAAGATATACGTAACCAGTTATTAACATGAGTTGGTTTCTTGCAGGATGTCTTCGTTACCCTTTTATGGCCTTCCCCACTGGGCATTCAGTTGAAATCTGTTTGGGGTGGCGGGGGAAATGGTCGTGGGGGAATAAGAGAATAGATTATTTCAAAATCACGTTAATACAAGATTGATTACTTGATATTGTGTCTCCTCCTTCTCTCTCCCCCCCCCCCCCCCCCCCCCCCCCCACTCCCATACGTTACGGTTCTGTACTTCTCGCCATTCTGAAATTCGTTTTATAAAGTAAGTAGACCTGCAAATCACTTTTATGTAGACGTCTAGACTTGTTCTAGTATGTGTTATTAAATTTAGCTTCTATTTTTGACGTATACTATGTGGGGGTGGGAGGGGGAATTTATTGGGAGGAAATATGAAAGGGGGGTGGGGGGATGACATTCTGAACAAATGGTGAAGGGTGCATGGGCCAAAAAATGTTGAGAACCACCCACTGGTCTATTCCTTTAAGCTCTACTTCTTTACTTATTTCCTCTACTTCTATATGTGCCAATCCATACAAGTGAATTCATGTATATGCTGTTTCAATGGCATCAAGAGCTCCCCAAAATATATATTCCTAGGAGTTAATATGAATTTTTAACAAATGTTTGATCTGCTATTTCCATGAACAAAATGTGTACAGATTCATGATTTCAAAAATGTGTATAGATTCAAGGTTTCAAAGCAAGTCTAGGTTATACTACTTATACTTTCCCTGCAGATGCAGTATTCTCAAGCAGTGTGATGTTTTTCATTTATTAATTGTCCTCTTCACCTTGTGTTAGTGGGGGACTCAAAGAGGGATCACCTGTGTGTTAGTGGGGGGCCTCAAAGAGGGATCACCTGTGTGTTATTGGGGGCCTCAAAGAGGGAGTACAGAACATTAACAGTATGCTATTTTTGTTCACTCAATTTGAACTCAAGCATAGTCCATATAACATGTGCAACTACTACTATAGTATTTCCACATTTGTTTGCCTTCATTCACGATCAATTATTTTGAAAACTGTCTGTTGCATCGTTATGAAATTTTTCCAGCCGTCTTATATTTACCCCCACCCAAGGAATATGTCTTTGATAGGTCCAAAAACAACTTAAATCATTGAAAGCGGCGACATTCCTTTGATGTTTTGCTTAACAACTAGTGATTTCTCGCTAAAAAAGTTATGTTTACGGTAATGGGGACCTGCAAATTCAGATGACAAACAAAGGCGTATCCGGATTCGTATGGGAGTGGGTGCAATGAAAGAAGTAGCTTACAATTGACAGGGTCGGCTGCATTGCACCGGGTTTTTATCCCATATGGCTCAGTTTCTTTCCGCAGCGCGGAAAGCGTCGCACAAAGCACAAACTTCGTAGCTCCAGCGACGACCCTCGGGAGTGTCCGAAAAAAAATGCACTCTTGAAATGAAGGACACGACCCGGAATCGAACATACAACCTTCAATCCATCCTTTCTCCAATAGTCCTCTTCCTCTTTCAACACATGGTCCTGACGTTTTTTCCAGTAACTTTTATCAATATTTAATAGCGCGGACAGACAGACAGACAGAAAGGTAGGTAGGTAGGTAGGTAGAAAGGTAGGTGGGTGGGTTGGTTGGTCGGCCGGCAGGCAGGCAGGCAAGCAGGTAGGCAGATAGATAGATAGATAAGCAGGCAGGTAGGTAGGCAGGCAGGCTGATCGATGGATGGATCGATCGATCAATAGATAGATAGATATCGGTCGGTCGGCAGGCAGGCAGGCAGATAGATAGATAGATAGATAGATAGATAGATAGATAGATAGATAGATAGATAAGCAGGCAGGCGGGTGGACCGACCGACCGACAGACAGATAGATAGATAGATAGATATCGGTTGGTCGGCCGGCAGGCAGGCAGGTAGGCAGATAGATAGATAGATAAGATAGATTAGATAGATAGATAGATAGATAGATAGATAAGCAGGCAGGTGGGCGGGCGGGCAGGCAGGCAGATAGGTAGATAGATAGATAGACAGATAGATAGACAGGTAGATAGATAGATAAGCGGGCGGGCGGACAGACAGATAGATAGATAGATAGATAGATCCGTCTCTTGGTGAAGCTGTAATACTGTTAAAATCATGGACGTAATCTCTAAGTCGTAATAATATACCGCATATAAACTAACTTTGAAATCTGCTGTAAATCTCCAGAACACAATTTTTTTGTTGGGTGGACATAATGATAAGGTTATATACTAAATCTCATCATTTTCCCTCAGTTGGTTACTGAGATATTGAATTTTATATTGAGGCAACAAAATAAAAACACACTATAGCATTTGTTGCTACTGGAGACTGCACAGGACTGGCGTGTGTGCCAGGGTGGGCTTTCCATCTTACCAGTGTCCTCTCCACCATCAGGTGACTGTGCAGGTTGTTAATGGGACAATTGATTTTCAAACTTTAATACAAAACCGAACACCCCCCCCCCCCCCCCCCCCCCCCCCCCATACTTTATGGTTCTGTACTTCTTGCCATTCTGAAATTCGTTTTATAACGTAAGTAGACCTGCAAATCACGTTTTATTTAGTTCTAGTATGTGTTATTAAGTTTAGCTTCTATTTTTGACGTATACTATGTAGGGGTGGGGGTGGGAGGGGGAATTTATAGGGAGGAAATATGAAAGGGGGGTGGGGGGGGGAATGACATTCTAAACAAATGGTGAAGGGTGCATGGGCCAAAAAAGGTTGAGAACCACCCACTGGTCTAGTCCTTTAAGCTCTACTTCTTTACTTATTTCCCCTACTTCTATATGTGCCAATCCATACATGTGAATTCATGTATGTGCTGTTTCAATGGCATCAAGAGCTCCCCAAAATATATATTCCTAGGAGTTAATTTGAATTGTTAACAAATGTTTGATCTGCTATTTCCATGAACAAAATGTGTACAGATTCATGATTTCAAAAATGTGTATAGATTCAAGATTTCAAAGCAAGTCTAGGTTATACTTTGTTTTCCCTGCAGATGCAGTATTCTCAAGCAGTGTGATGTTTTTCATTTATTAATTGTCCTCTTCACCTTGTGTTAGTGGGGTCCTCAAAGAGGGAGTACAGAACATTAACAGTATGCTGTTTTTGTTCACTCAATTTGAACTCAAGCATAGTCCATATAACATGCGCAAATACTACTAGTATTTGTTGCTACTGGAGACTGCACAGGACTGGCGTGTGCCTCGGGGTGGGCTTTCCCTCTTACCAGTGTCCTCTCCACCATCAGGTGACTGTACAGGTTGTCAATGGGGAGTAATGAGGGTTGGTGTGAGACTGCCTCTTTTCAGACTAGAAGAAAATTAGCCACCATCCAACCAATCATGCATTGACTCACAAAAGGGTTGTCATGCATGGATGTGGGTTTGTGCTCCACTAGGAATCTTGAGGCTAGAAGAAGAAGAAGGAAGAAGAATTGTGTAAATATGTCAAAATATTTGTTGTATGTAATTATAATTCCACGACTCTGATAATCGTGTGAGATGGCAAAACATGGGCATGGCACATCATGAGTTGAAATATAATTATGAGCCACAGTGGCATAGCTGATAGTGCACTTGCCTGCCGAGACATTTGTCCAGGTTCAGTCTCCAGCAAAGGCAGGATTATTGTTCAGATCGGTATGTCTGACAATTTTCTGCTGGCTGAGTGGTCTTGGGGTCAAATCCCCGCCGAGGCAGATTAAAATATTTGACTTAGGCTACCAGGTGGACGCAGCCTATAAATAGGTAGCAGGACATGTCCTGGGAAGTAAAGACAGCCTGTGTGATATTGACCTCGTTGCCCATTGAGTGCTGATTGGTCTATACAAGCATGGGGTCAGCGCCATGTAGCCAGGGTGCTGCAGGTGTGTACAAGGGTCCTATACTTTTTATTTGTTTCAACCAGCATCTTACGTCTGAGAATTGTCTGGCAGGCAGGGTGGTACTGACATCATCACCCCTGAAGTGATGTTTCCATCACCCCTGAAGTGATGTTTCTGTCACCCCTGAAGTGATGTTTCTGTCATCCGTGAAGTGATGTTTCCATCACCCCTGAAGTGATGTTTCCATCACCCCTGAAGTGATGTTTCTGTCATCCGTGAAGTGATGTTTCCGTCACCCCTGAAGTGATGTTTCCATCACCCCTGAAGTGATGTTTCCATCACCCCTGAAGTGATGTTTCCGTCACCCCTGAAGTGATGTTTCTGTCATCCGTGAAGTGATGTTTCCATCACCCCTGATGTGATGTTTCTGTCACCCCTGAAGTGATGTTTCTGTCATCAGTGAAGTGATGTTTCCATCACCCCTGAAGTGATGTATCCATCACCCCTGAAGTGATGTTTCCATCACCCCTGAAGTGATGTTTCTATCACCCCTGAAGTGATGCTTCTATCACCCCTGAAGTGATGTTTCCATCACCCCTGAAGTGATGTTTCCATCACTGCTGAAGTGATGTTTCCATCACTGCTGAAGTGATGTTTCTACCATCCCTGAAGTGATGTTTCCATCACCACTGAAGTGATGCTTCCATCATCCCTGAAGTGATATTTCTGTCACCCCTGAAGTGATGTTTCTGTCACTGCTGAAGTGATGTTTCCACCATCCCTGAAGTGATGTTTCCATCACTGCTGAAGTGATATCTCCATCACCTGTGAAGTGATGTCTCCATCACCCATGAAGTGATGTTTTCATCACCTGTGAAGTGATGTTTCTATCACCTCTGATGTCATCTTTCACCAGGAAAACTACGAGACTTGCACCATATTCTCAATACGTCAGAATGGCATGAATACAGGGGTTCTGAATCTTTTATCATTACCTTTAGCTGGAATCTTAGGTGTAAATATGTGACTCTAGGAATCATTGGTGTAAATATGTTATCTGGTTGATTTAGCTGTCAATTTAATCATATAGCTGTTTCTGTAATGCTTTTAGTCCCTACAATGCCTGATGTGTGATCATACGGTCATACTAGCCAGACTGTTGGTCCTAGTGTTTTCTCTGTTAGCTTATTTATTGTCTGTGAATGTGTGGTCAAACTAGCCTGTTGATTGATTTATTGTGTCTGTGGATGTGTGGTCAAACTAGCCTGTGGGTTTATTTATTGTGTCTGTGAATGTGTGGTCAAACTAGCCTGTGGGTTTATTTATTGTGTCTGTGAATGTGTGGTCAAACTAGCCTGTTGATTGATTTATTGTGTCTGTGAATGTGTGGTCAAACTAGCCTGTGGGTTTATTTATTGACTGTGAATGTGTGGTCAAACTAGCCTGTGGGTTTATTTATTGTGTCTGTGAATGTGTGGTCAAACTAGCCTGTTGGTTGATTTATTGTTTCTGTGAATGTGTGGTCAAACTAGCCTGTTGATTTATTTATTGTGTCTGTGAATGTGTGGTCAAACTAGCCTGTTGATTGATTTATTGTGTCTGTGAATGTGTGGTCAAACTAGCCTGTTGATTGATTTATTGTGTCTGTGAATGTGTGGTCAAACTAGCCTGTTGATTTATTGTATCTGTGAATGTGTGGTCAAACTAGCCTGTGGGTTGATTTATTGTGTCTGTGAATGTGTGATCAAACTAGCCTGTTGATTGATTTATTGATTTATCTCGCCAACAGCGAGACTCTGCAGCCCTTGATTGATAAGAAGAAGAAAGCTCTCTTAAGAAACAAGGAAAGGCCAACGCGTAACACTCTGAGTGAGCTTAGGCAAGCTAGGAAGGATGTGCAAAAGGCTGCCAGGCAGTGTGCAAATGATTATTGGATCAAGTTATGTGAGTCCATTCAAATCGCAAGTGATAAGGGAGACATAAGAAGCATGTATGAAGGAATAAAGAAAGCCTGTGGTCCAGTGATCAAAAGAAGTGCACCATTGAAAACCTTGACTGGAGAAATCATCACTGATAAGAAACAGCAGATGGACAGATGGGTAGAGCACTATTTGGAGCTTTACTCAAGTGAGGCCAAACTAGCGGATGATGCCCTCAACGCCATAGAGGCTCTACCAACTCTTGACCACCTGGACACACTTCCCACCATAACAGAAGTTAAGTGTGCTATAAATGAACTTGCATCTGGCAAGGCTCCAGGTAAGGATGGGATTCCAATAGAGGTTATCAGGAGTGGGCAAGACACACTCACTATACAGATCCACCAGCTAATAGAGCTATGCTGGCGTGAAGGACAAGTCCCACAGGATTTCAAAGATTCAAGCATCATAACACTGTACAAGAACAAGGGCGATCGGAGCGACTGCAACAACTATAGGGGTATCTCACTTCTGTGTATTGTTGGAAAAGTATTTGCCAGAATTGTTCTGCGCAGACTTCAAGTCCTAGGAGATCAAGTCTACCCTGAATCACAGTGTGGCTTTCGACAGAAGCGGTCTACCACTGATATGATATTCTCATTGCGACAAATGCAAGAAAAATGCCGTGAACAGAATCAACCACTGTTTATTGCCTTCATCGACCTCACAAAGGCATTTGATTTGGTCAGTCGTGAGGGTCTGTTCAAGGCACTAAAGAAGATTGGCTGCCCACCAACTCTTCTGTCCATTGTGGAATCATTCCACACAGGCATGAAGGGTATAATCAAGTTTGATGGTGCAACTTCTGAAGAATTTGAAATCAAGAGTGGAGTTAAGCAAGGTTGTGTACTAGCTCCCACCCTCTTTGGAATATACTTTTCACTTCTGCTGAAATATGCATTTCATGATCAGGATGGTGGTATATACATTCACTCACGCTCAGATGGCGGCCTCTACAATGCTCAGAGATTGAAGGCTAAGACCAAAATTAGGAGGGTACTGATCAGAGAGTTGCTTTTTGCAGATGATGCTGCAGTTACGACCCACTCTGAGGAAGAATTGCAATGTCTACTATCTGCATTCTCCAATGCTTGTTCTGAATTTGGTTTAACAATTAGCAAAAAGAAGACACAGATTATGTCACAAGGTGCACATGGGGTACCATCAATCTTTATTGACGACGCCGAACTAGAGATAGTAGACCATTTTACATATCTAGGATCAGTGGTAAATAGCAAATTATCCCTAGATCAGGAAATCAACATCCGGATTGGTAAGGCAGCAACAACAATGAACAGGTTAAGAAAAAGAGTCTGGGAGAACAGGAAGCTTACTGCCAAAACAAAAGTCCTTGTCTATCAAGCCTGTGTCCTTAGTACTCTTCTCTATGGCAGTGAAACCTGGACAACTTACTCACACCAAGAAAACAACTTAAACAGCTTTCATATGCGGTGTCTGCGAAGAATTCTTGGTATTAAGTGGCAAGACAAAATCACAAATACTGAAGTGTTGGAAAGATCAGGTTGTGTGACAGTTTATTCCATGCTCAGTCTTCGTAGACTTAGATGGATAGGACATCTTAGGAGGATGGATGATGGTAGAATACCAAAGGATATCTTTTTTGGTGAATTACAGATGGGTAAGAGATCTCAGGGTCGGCCTCTACTACGATACAAAGATGTGTGTAAGCGGGACATGATTGATACAGGCATTGATAATGCACATTGGGAGCAAGTCGCCGCTGAACGTGTTGCATGGAGGGAAAATATCAGAAATGGAATAAAGTCAAAGGAGAAAATTATTGCAGAAAAGTCACACACCAAGCGTTTGAGACGTAAGATGGTGCATGATGGTGGAAATGACCACGTGTTTACATGCACCCACTGTGAACGGACATTTACAACGCAAATTGGCCTTATCAGTCACACTCGCTACCGCCATAGTTAAAAGTTATTATGCCTTTTTAAAGCACAAACTATCGTCTGTCAAGACGGCAAGGTGCCAATGAATGTGTGGTCAAACTAGCCTGTGGGTTTATTGATTCTGTCTGTGAATGTGTGGTCAAACTAGCCTGTGGGTTTATTGATTCTGTCTGTGAATGTGTGGTCAAACTTGCCTGTGGGTATTTATTGTCTGTGAATATGTGGTCAAACTAGCCTGTGGGTTTATTTATTGTGTCTGTGAATGTGTGGTCAAACTAGCCTGTGGGTATTTATTGTGTCTGTGAATGTGTGGTCAAACTAGCCTGTGGGTTTATTTATTGTGTCTGTGAATGTGTGCTCAAACTAGCCTGTGGGTTTATTTATTGTGTCTGTGAATGTGTGGTCAAACTAGCCTGTGGGTTTATTTATTGTGTCTGTGAATGCGTGGTCAGTTTGTGGGTCAGACAACATTCTCTCTTGATTGATAGATTATGTTTACGTTTAATCAGCCAGTCTGTTTGTCCTTTCAGTTGTCTCTGTTTGCTTAAACGTTTGCTTTGCTGCTATTTTTGTTGTTAAAGAAAAGAAAAGAAAGACTCCCACAGTTTTGGATAGTGTTTAAATCAAATGTATCTATGTTCTCATACATTTAGTTGTTTAGCTTACTGTGTAGCTTCTGTTATATTATGTCTGTATGTGCACAGATTCTTGATTTAAAAAATGTCTACAGATTCAAGATAAAGGTGAACATAAATTGCTCTGATTTATATTCACCTTTATGTAGTCCGTTGTAAAACACTGTGTCAGTGTTTAGTAGGTCTCATCTTTTCACAAGAGCTTCACATACCTAATTGTTTGTATTTTCTATTAAAAAAAAAACATAATGTACTGAAAAAATGACATTGATGATGATCAGAATGATAATAACCTGTCACCATTTTCCATGTACATACTTTATTTTATATCTTCACCGAATCAGCCGTGTACTGTAATTTGATATTGTACATTCCATGATGTTAACCTAGGCAGCACTGTTTCACCCGTCGTTCTTCCATTGTTGTCGCAGTTCATGTTCAGTATTTTCACAGAATGTTGTCACTGTATTACCATGCATCTCACTGTCTGTGGTGTACATACGTTTTTGGGGTCTTAACCGTGTTAACTTGCAGAGAGAGTGACTGTTGGAATGTGAAATGGGGAGAGGTTTAGGAATCTCTAAATAGCCATGTGTTGCGTTACGGTGTTGAAGTTTGTGCAGGGATAAGCCTATGGCTGCTGACATTAAGAATCACATGGAGTTGGCTGTAATAGATGGCCAGCTGTTGTGTACCATCATGTGTAGTGGTACAATTGTATTATACCATTATACCTTCATATTCAATGGTACAGTTGTATTGTACAATCATATTCAATGGTATAGTTGTACTGTACTATCATTCAATAGTATAGTTTTATTGTACCATCATATTTAATGGTATAGTTGCATAGTGATAAACAATAGTAGACACCCCAGTTGTATTGTACCAATGTATTCAGTGGTGCAATTGGATGGTGATAATTAGTTGTAGATGGGTCTGTGGTGAAGTGGGTTAGCACACGCACACACACACGCACATACAGAGTTTTATTTTGCCATATTTCTCCTAGTCTGAGGCTTCACAGATGGTCCAAACCTCAGACCTCAGTGATGTCCTACAGCTTTGCTACAGAGATGTCTTTGAGTACATGATTGACAGCTACAGACAGGTTCATTAATAACTTATACAGTAAATTGAATCAGCTGCACATATGTATATGTCACATAGTTGACATTTATATGTCACATAGTTGACATTTATATGTCACATTTTATATATTCACATAGTTATAAAATGTCACATGTCTTCAAGAATCCACTAAGTTTAATTTCAGCAACTAACAAAATTTCAACAACCGATCAAATTTCACCAACTTATCAGATTTAATCAACTGATCATATGTCATCAATTTCTAAAATAACACCAGCCAATCATTCGCAACTTTCTCTGACAGATTGACGTCATTATTTTGTAAAATGTTGACTAGTTTGTAGAATGATAATTATTTTGTAAAATGTTAACAACCATTTGCAACCCAAAACAGTATTTTCTTGTTTACCATGCAAGTAGATAGCGATTTATATCATCATATTTTATGGGTTATTCTTCATTTTTTGATTCGTTTATTTATAACTTTTTAAATGTAAGAGCCACAGACAAAAGGTTGCCGGATTTATAGCCTGGTATATGTCGCTGCATCTCGTCAGATGCACACTGCAGAGTTATATATGAGCATCATAACAAATGTAGATTTGAACAATATCAGTGACTTCAGTTTTTTAGCCAACGTATGATGCATTTATTCATAATATAACTCTGCAGAAAACACCTGATGAGATGCAGCAAAATATACCAGGCAATAAATCATGTGACCTATTGTTTGTGGCTTCTGCGTTTAATTATAACTTTTTAGTTATTTATAATTATATTCTATTAATTATTTAGAACTTATAAGTTATTTATAATCATCGTGTATTAGTTATTTATTTGTCATTATTATAAGTTATTTTAAATTATTTATTTGCAGTTTATTAGGTATTTATCCATCATAATTTATTAGTTATGTTTTTATGACAATATATTAATCATCAATGGGTCATAATTTTTTTAAGTTATTATAATTTATCACTCATTTATTTATCATGATTTTTGAGCTATAAATTTATAATAATCTTTTAGCTATATAATCACCATACGTTACATATTTATCATAATTTATAAGTCATTATTCTTATTTATCATTTTACTTGTCATGATTTATTACTCATTTATGCATCATGATTTATTAGATATATATTCTTAATAACCTTTTTTAAAAAAAATGTATTGATAAAAAGTTTTGTGCTAATCACAATCAATTAGTCATTTATGTATCATAATTTAGTATTTACTCACTATAATGTATTAGTAATTTATTCATTATAATTTATTAGTCATTTATTCATCTCAATTTATTAGTTACTGATTCATTATAAATTATTAATGTTGCCAAAATTGCGTAGAAAACAGTGACTATAGAAGGACTTAAGTGCTTGTGAAGTGAGTGCTACTACTGAAGCTACAGAGTTATTTATGCATTATAGCAGTTAGGATGTAGTTTTTGCTTTTGATAGTCCTGCTGCCTTTGTTTGTCATCAGGCTGGGTGAGTTACTGCTGATTGTGTATTTCTGCAAACCTCTTTTTATATGTGATCAAAGCTGCTGTTGTCTTTACACATTGTAATACTCGCCACTGTTCAACATTGGGGAAATACTTACAAAGGAAGGGAAGAACTTGCAAGTAGCTGTCACTGAACGGTGGTAGTCAGAACCTGAATGCATTGTCGTCAAGTAGCAGGTCCGCTGTAGGGTGCCACTCTGATCAAGGCCTGCCATACAGATTCTGCATGTTTTGTCAGTTCTACTATGACATGCATGTTTGTGTTCAAGGTGTCTTCAGTGTTCTCTGACATGCATGTTTGTGTTCAAGGTGTCTTCAGTGTTCTCTGACATGCATGTTTGTGTTCAAGGTGTCTTCAGTGTTCTCTGACATGCATGTTTGTGTTCAAGGTGTCTTCAGTGTTCTCTGACATGTTTGTGTTCAAGGTGTCTTCAGTGTTCTCTGACATGTTTGTGTTCAAGGTGTCTTCAGTGTTCTCTGACATGTTTGTGTTCAAGGTGTCTTCAGTGTTCTCTGACATGTTTGTGTTCAAGGTGTCTTCAGTGTTCTCTGACATGTTTGTGTTCAAGGTGTCTTCAGTGTTCTCTGACATGTTTGTGTTCAAGGTGTCTTCAGTGTTCTCTGACATGTTTGTGTTCAAGGTGTCTTCAGTGTTCTCTGACATGTTTGTGTTCAAGGTGTCTTCAGTGTTCTCTGACATGTTTGTGTTCAAGGTGTCTTCAGTGTTCTCTGACATGCATGTTTGTGTTCAAGGTGTCTTCAGTGTTCTCTGACATGCATGTTTGTGTTCAAGGTGTCTTCAGTGTCCATAGTCCATCTTCATGCCGATTGATCCCTGCCTCTTGGTCCACGAACCATGCCTTCAGTCTCTGTTCTGTCCAAACCATTGTATTGTTTAACACGGCCAAAGTGTTTCAGTTACTGAGACTTGATGCTGCTTGTGGGCTTGTTTTCTTTAATGTACAGATCTGGTCGAATGCCAGTATGTTTTCTTTAGTGGTCCATGGTATTCTGTGAACTTCTCTATAACATTTCACCATTGAATGCTATTAATCATAAGTAGTTAGAGATGTAAGATGTGTTGATGGACCAGGGTGAATGAGTGTCTAACTAACATATTGTGGGACATGGTTTGATCCTTAGTCAGGCTGGGAGATTTAAAGGAAATTCTAGTCTGTAGGCTGCGAGGCAGCTGCTTGGGCAAGTGGTTTTTATTCCTCTGACTGAAGAAAGCTCTGACAGCACACACCAGCAATGATGTGGATACCATAATCCAAGAATCGACATCACTGCTCTTGGGACATTCCCACACAGGCTCCATCTCTTTCTTCAGTAGCCAATGAAGAGTTACTGTGCTGATGGTACCTGTTGTGGTCAGATTACCTGTCTGCCTGTGCTTTCCTCTATGTGTTGAGCATCGTCCAGGCTATCTGCTACACTTCCGGCTGAATGAACTTCTCTAGGTATGAACCCAGTATTTTGCTACACTTGCGGCTGAACAAACTTCTCTAGGTATAAATCCACCGTTTTGCTACACTTTCCACTTGGTCGTAGTGAAGACAAAGAAACATTTGTTGACGTAGCAGATCTTGAAAAGCTGCAAATACAAAGGAACATATTTAAGAACACAGAAGGAAGTTTGTTCAATTGTGCATCACATGAGCATGTTAGAATGATTTTGTATGATTGCTGTCAAGGTTGGAAACAATGTGTAAGATGTTTTAAAGATGTATTTATTCAAGCTGAACTGCATTTAAGAAGTTGTGTCTGAGGCCTTCGTATCTTCAGTGTCTGATAGGATGTCATTGTTACAGCAGTCAAAATGCCTATATAATCACCGGGAATTATGTGTAAGCTGTAATTTGCTGCCGCTGTGGTAAAACTATTTAAAAATTATTTGAAGAGCTAATCACAATAGAATATTTATAACATGTGAATGTAATATGTGTGTGAAAGCTGATGGGAAAACCACCACATTAATATACAAAAAATATGTGTTAGGGGACAGTTTCAAAGCTAGATTTATGGTGAAGTAGCATGGTTGAACAAAAATGTCAGCAGTCTTTGAACTCAGTTAAATAATCTGACATAAGAGCAATTGACTTGACATAAACCATTGAAATACAGAAACCACTGACTTGACATAAACCATTGAAATGACAGAAACCACTGACTTGACATAAACCATTGACTTGACATAAACCATTGACAAGGCAGAAACCATTGATATGATGTAAATCGACTTGACAGAGACCATTGACCAGAGACAATTGACTTGGTATTTACCATATGTGACAGAAGCCATTGACATTGCAGAAAACATTGACTTGACAGAAAAACATTGGCATACCAGACACCATTGATTTGATTGAGACCATTGACTTTAGACCAAACAAACATTAACATGACAAAAAGCAATGACTATAGAGAAACCATTGACTTGACAGAAACCATGTGTTAGTTATCCCATGTCAAGGAATCAGATCTGGGTGTCATTGAATGATATTGTTGTTGTGGGTATTGTGTTGTTCATCAAATGTTGTCCACTAGTTTGTATAGAAGCATGTTTGTTTGGTGTTAGCCTGTTGCCAAAAATGTTCTAGTTCCATTGTTCTCAATAAAAATATACAGATTAATCTTCTGCTGCTTTTATCTGTGAGTAGGGCGAGAGAGAGAGAGAGAGAGAGAGAGAGAGAGAGAGAGAGAGAGAGAGAGAGAGAGAGAGAGAGAGAGAGAGAGAGAGAGAGAGAGAGAGAGAGAGAGAGAGAGAGAGAGAGACTTTATTTTCAAAGAGTCACAAATTAGACGTACAGACCCGTCATACAGTTGGCCTTTATAACCACTCACCTTTTGTACGTCAGTTATCTATTGTGCATGTTACATTCACTTAGAAAACAAAACCAGTGTCAAATGAATGCTGCAAACATAACAATGCTTTGCTTCCGGTAGTAGGAAGCCCTAAAACTTCTTTTTTTCTTCATATATCATATTTACAGGACATTGTTGTCAACACCCACATTTTACCACTGTTGTTGATTTCTTTTAGCCATGAAGTCTTGGGAAGATAATGTGGTGGTTTCCCCTTGCCTTCCACACCCACATGGTGGTCTTTTACCTCTGCCTTTAACAGCCATTTCCGACTAAGGACAAGTTAGTGCCCTGCTCTGCTCCGCTGCAGAGTTGTTCACTTATTCCGGTGGATACTCGGTCCCCAGAGCTGGGTTAGTCACATCGTGGTGTGTTTCCCATCCTCTACCATGTGGAGGTGCAGTTGGGATTTTCCCTTCCTAAAGTTATGGTCTATGACCAAAACTCTCCAGTACTTTTAGACAGGTGTGTGTCTTGTCACCAGATCTCTTCTCCCTCAATAGTGAAGTAATAATGAGAGAGATCAAAGAGATGCCAGGAATAATATCCGGAGGATATAATATAAACAATAAACGCTATGCAGATGACACAGTATTGATAGCGGATAATGCAGCAGATCTACAACAGTTGTTGGACACTGTAGTAACAGAGAGTGCAAGGAAAGGACTCTCCTTGAATATCAAGAAAACAGTAACAATTGTGATATAAAAGAAAACGGTGACACCAAAATGTGACACAGAAACAGAAGGAAAAATTATTAACCAAGTGGATAATGTTAGATACCTAGGGGCATTTATAACATCAGATGGAAGATGTACAACAGAGATTAAGAGCAGAATAAGGCAAGCAAAAGCCGCATTTCAGAAAATGAAGAGTATCTTATGCAATAAGTCACTATCACTGAATGTAAGAAAGAGAGTGCTGAAATGATATGTAGAACCAGTTTTGCTGTATGGCAGCGAATCTTGGAATGTAAATGAACAAATTAAGAAGAAATTAGAAGCAACAGAGATGTGGTTCCTGAGACGAATGTTGCGAATTCCTTGGACTGCCAAAGTAACTAACAACGATTGCCTGAAAGAGGCTAATGAAACTAGAACACTATATACAACAAGACAGAGACAAACATCTTTCTTCGGTCATGTGATGAGAAGAGAGGCATTGGAGAACATCGTAACAACTGGAAAGATCGAGGGGAAGAGAGGCAGAGGCAGACCAAGAGAAATGATGCTGGATGGATTGAGACGGTGGCATGGAAGAATATTATCGGCAGAGTTGATCCAGAACACCAAAGACCCATATAACATAGAGAGACATGAACGCCTACGCCAACTGGCAGAGCACGTGATGATGATAATGTTAATGACTCATTGATTGGTCAGAAAGGAGACCAAACAGGTTTGTGTTTATTTACTTTTGTTGCGTTCTCTAGCTTTGAACTCAAGAAGTCCATACACGTGCTACTACCTCTCGTGGTTGTCACTACTGGGAGTGCACTGGACGGACGGATGTTTGCAGGTGGATTAGCTTTCCCTATTACCAGTGTCCCTCGCAATCAGGCCAACCCACTCCGACTTCTGAGGTACTTGTAACTTACTTCCCCAAGTCAAGGACAAGAAGTCAACATTTATTGAATTCCGCAGGAACTCACTACAGTAGAAAATTGGTTATTCAGACCAGCCCAAATTAATTAGTTAGTCGACAGATCATCCTTATTACACATCAAACCATTCAGCCCGTAAGTGCTCGGATCTCCCTCGGTAAATCCTGCAGTGTGTGGCGTTTCTCGACACCAGTTCTGTGTGGGTTTATTACTCTTCTATGGTTTCCTGCATAGTGCTCTTGTCTGGCCACACCTCTTTTAACTTGCTGTCCTCGCAGTTTGACCATGGTTGTAAGGGCAGTGAAATATTTTGCACTTGTAAAAAATGCACAGAAACCTAGAACAGATAATTACGGAAAGAGGTGTACCCGGGATGCGGGGAAGATAAAAGATCACAACGTAGAGCGGATTTAAGATATGAAAGATAATTTACTCACGGCAGCAACAAAGACATAACATCTGGCTTGCGAAAGAGAGACATTCAGAAACATTGTTTCGAGGAAGAAGTTTTAAGATTGAAGAGAAGAAGTAAGAAGATTTAAAGATTGAGCACAACCCACTACTGGCAACGCTGAACGTATTCCGGTACGAACATAAGGCCTTGTCAACGTCAATTTGGAAGCACTAGACTCGAGTTTCGCTCTCGTTTGAGTTCGTCAGTAGTGCATATCCTTGACCGGACCCGGAAACAAACCCCGGATCACTGGCATGTGACGCGGGCGTGTAACCACTAGACCACGCGGTACACGCTATACGCAACCCAATTCTCACACTCTAATATCACAACACCACCCATCGTAGGTTATAGCTCAAAATTTGCCCGATCGCCGCGATTGATATCCGTCAATTCGATGTGGCCTCGAATGATCAGGTCTTCTCGGCTGGCAAGGCACACCAGACGGCCTAAGTCCAGCGAGCAATAATCAAATTGATTTATGGTGTGCCTTGCCAGCCGAGAAGACCTGATCATTCGGGGCCACATTGAATTAACGGATGTCAATCGCGGCGATCGGGTGACGTTGTGATATTCTAGTGTGAGAATTTGGTTGCGTCTAGCGTGCACCGCATGGCCTAGTGCTTACACACCCGCGTCACATGCCAATGATCCGGGGTTTGTTTCCGGGTCCGGTCAAGAATTTGCACTACTGACGAGCTCAAACGAGAGCGAAACTCGAGTATAGTCATAGTGCTTCCAAATGGACGTGTACAAGGACTTAGTTCGTACCGGAATACGTTTAGCGTTGCCAGTTGTGGGTTGTGCTCAATCTTTAAATCTCAAACCCCATAACAACCAAATAAATCAAATGTTACTTTGCCAGTTAATACAGTTAGTTATATGTTATTTACAGGAGGTCGTTATCAACCCCGGTATTCTTTGGCTTTTTGTATTTACTAGGCAATTTTATGTTTGGTATTGCTTTCTGAACGACCACAGAAATCGGCGCAACGCGGCCTGCCTCAAAATCGTCTGCAGTTGATTTTGAACTCTCGACTCGGTGTGTCGGGGAAATGCGTTTGTTTATACACATGTTAGTTGGTGTGAAGTATATATATATATTGCGGGAGATCGACATGGGTTCCGGAAGAATCTCAAATCTGAGAGAGAAGACAAGGAGAATTTTCAAAAAGATAGCAGTGGGAACGATTAGTAGTATGACTCTTCGCTGGCTGTTGAACGAGGGGACAGAGAGCGTATGGGTAAATCCTGAGTGCAGTGATGTCGGTTCTTAGCTCAACTCAACTAAAATCAACTCAAATGGTGAAGTATATAAAATCGCGATGCCACTTTCTCCAGCCACAGACAAGTCTGATACCAACCCGATGAGGTTCATTTATTCACGTTAGTTGGTAAAGTATATACAATAGCAATGTTAGTTAGTTAGTTAGTCGCGGTTCCAACTTCACAGCAACGGGTCGTCCCCATTATGCTCCGTTCCTGTGCCAGTGAATATCACACAAAACGCCTCCCACTGCCCAATGTGAAAAGTGGAAAAGACAGGAGTCTCGACAAACAACAGCCCGCACAGATACACTGTGCATAATGCCGCCGCCAGAATGTCAACACAATAGTCCCCCACGAAACATCCAGTTCATCTCTGATGGAATCGGCAGTCATTTTCCCATCTGAATGTTTCCTAGATGTTCACCCGCACAGTACACGAAAATACAGTTCATCGTCGATGGCAGTGGCAGTCAACCAGAAGCCCAGCAGCCACGCATTTCTGCATAAGGCAAAAACTGGTCAACTCTGGGACATAGCCAGCTGCCATTGCTCCGAACATGCAGTCACGTTCCAAAAAACCTCCGGCAGATTCAAAAGCATTTCACACGAAACTCACAGCTCACAGTGTCGCGCCACACACTCACTCAGTAGCAGGGCGACGGAACCATGAAGTCTCCTTAGTCGCTTCTTACGACATGCGTGGTAGGCTACAGTGTTGTTACTTTCTTCTAGCTACAGACAAGATTGATACCAGAACGTTGAGGTTTATTTATACACATGTTAGTTGGTGAAGTATATATAATAGCAATGTTACTTTCTCCTAGCTACAGACAAGATTGATACCAACCAGATGAAGTTCATTTATACACATGTTAGTTGGTGAAGTATATAGCAAGGTTACAATTCTCTAGCTACAATCAGGACAGCGCGATCGTTACACGAGCAGTTTTCCTGTGTTAACTTTAAATATATCGTACCCCACACGAACGGGCTAGCATCGTGCTTAATTAAGCAAACTCCACTTGCAGTGTAGGGAGTCCGGGTGGCATAGTGGCTAGAGCGCTTGTCTACTGGCCGAGAGGTCATGTGTTTGAACACACATGGCGTATGAGAATGTCTTGAGTGCAGTGATGTCGGTTCTTAGCTCAACTCATTTCCACCCCCATTGAGGGGGCGACTTAAGATAAACTCATCAGAACTCAGAGTTCCATCCAGCCTAAAACGGGTACCAGAATATGTTATGAGAAGTAAAGACTTTTCTTCTTTTTCCCCCCCTCCATATACCTCAGTAAAGTGTTGGGTGGGAGGGGGAGCGGTGAGACGAAAGGAGGTGTAAAGATCTTTTATGTGCTCTTTCTATTGCTATTTGTAAGTTGGTATTCATGTCTGTAAGGTTGTTCTTGATACCTTCACTGCTTCTTTTACGTGGTCTTTTCTTTGTGGTAGATGATATCAGGATATTATTGTGAGTTGATGTATGCAGAAAGACCTAACACGAATGTCTAGTTTATCTGGCCGGGTGCTTTTGTTAGATATTTTGTCCCCCTGTTAAGTACTACACTTTGAACTTTCACGCATTTACTCGCACACCTCGCTTTCAAAGAATCAAGAGTGGAGTACGTGGGTGGAAGTACAAAACAGTTATTTAATCTTTAATAAAAAAGACATTAAAAAATTCTTAGTTCAACTAGTGAACTAGAATCAAATGACAGTTGTATTATGAAATGATACAAAAAGGAATATCATGCCTATCTTGGGTAGAGGTCACCATTCACACAGTTACAGACACAGGCACTCGTAGACGCAGTAATTATACAGTCACCTGTAGTCTTAGAATCCCGTCTAGCGCGAGCGCTGAACTTAATCCTCCTGTTCACATATGGGAGTCGAGATACCCCAGGTACTCGATGCTCCTTCGGATTCTATGTTCCGTCTGCACTAGAAAGTGAATAAGCTTTTAGGTAACCGTCTTCTCGGTTCTAGCTTAAGGAGGAGCAGCAACGAGGCTCTTTAAATGAAAAACAACAGTCGCAAACCCTCAGTATCTTGTTACTGGTCAAGTGTCTGAGGGCTGGTGTGGTGAGTGGTCTGTTTGTGTCTCTCAGAAGCAGATTAGAAACAAGACATAGTTCATATTTGCTAAGTTTGCAACAAAAACATTTGAGTCAATGTATAGCTTGGCGATACATTGTATGACATGGTTATACAGGGTAAAAAAAAGGTTCCAAAAGTGGATACATCTGACGACAATTGGTTAATCGGACCACAACAGGTATACAGATGTCCGTGTACTTTACAAAATGTACATGTTTGCAAACTTTTTGTGACTCATGTGTTAATTCAATCAATCAATCATGTGCCGTGCCGGAAAGCGTGGGCGGTCATACTCGCCATTTCACTCGATCACCAGCGTCGTGGATCAGCTCAGTGTTCCTGTCTCGCCCATGCCATGTGGCCAAGCCATCCAGGTATTTTCCTCTCGATCTTCCTCTTGGTCTATTCCCTTCGATCTTGCCAGTAAGGATGGTTCCATAGATGGCTAAGAAGAGGCCAATAATAATACAGACTACTCACACATCAAGCATTGGACATAAAGTAATCGATTATCGCCATGGAGCTGTGAAGTGTAGCCCAAAGAATAGCATTATAAAAATGCTGGATGCCAAAGAAACAGTGACTGTAAGAAAACTTAGAGTTTGGTTGAGAAAGAACAATAACATAGAGCTATCCAAAACAACTTTGTGGAAAATTATAAGGACATTAGGCTTCACTTATAGAAAGTACAAGGGAGGTAGAAATATCCTTTGCGAGCAACCACATTTAGGAGCCATGAGAAGCAGATACCTACGTGAAATAAGGGAAATGCGCAACGAAAATTATGACATAGCGTATTTGGATGAAACGTGGATCAATGCGCACCACACAAGTGATAAGGAATGACAATCAGTGGATGGACAGATAACGCGATATGTGCCCAGTAGTATAGGACAGCGTTTGGTCATGGCCCATGGTGGTAATACGCATAATGGCGTACTACATAATGCAGGACTCGTGTTCGTATCAAAGCATACAAACCAAAGGGATTATCATAATAAGATGAATGGTAATGTATTTAGAGATTGGCTCGAGAATACAGTGCTTCCATCCCTAGATAGACCGTCGTGTCCAATTATGGACAATGCATGATATCAATGTTGCCCAAGAAGACAAAATACCTACAGCATCGAGCACAAAGGGAGCAATAAAGATATGGCTCCGAAGGGAAAACATACCATTTCCAGAAACGTATTTCTAGCTAGAATTGTTGTCCCTTGTAAAACAGACGCCAAAAAGCAAGAAATATCAAATCGACAAGTTGATAGAAGAGCATCGTCATGGGTGCTTGAGACTTCCGCCGTACCATTCTCATTTTAACCCTATAGAACTTGTATGGGCTAAAATTAAAGGACAGGTGGCAGCTGACAATACTATATTCAAATTGTCTGACGTCAAGATACTAACCCAGTCCGCGCTATTAAATATTGATAAAAGTTAGTGGAAAAAATGTGAGAACCGTGTGTTGAAAGAGGAGGATGACTATTGGAGAAAGGATGGATTGAATTTTATGGAACCGAGAGCAGTCATCAACCTACTGGAATCGTCCGACATAGAGTAAGGTCTGGGCAGATCGCAGGCATTAATGCACATGCACACCTACTGAGATATTTTTGCTCCAACTATTTAGAAGAAGAATTGCAGGCCCTTAACATGACAGCATCGGCACAAAACAATACAACTTGTCAATAGCAACAGTTTGTATTCCACAGTGATGCATTTTCAATTCCGTAAGCCCTCAAAGGTGACAAACAACTGGCATTGAAAAATAAAAGCTCTAGACCCATTGAATACCAACCGAAGAGTAATATTGTGGAGGGAACTGACATATTGTGTCATAACAAGAAACGTGAGAAGAAACACGTTGTCAAATGAGGGGACAACACACGAATATACGAATAATTCTATAAACTTCAATAAAAAGAGGACTACATCTTGACCGTTAAGAAGGAAGCCCACCACAGAGACATTCACAGCTATATTCGTCGTGCAAAACATGTAATCATGTTCCGTCTCAGCAGAGTAGACATTGCACCCACTCCCATACGAATCCGGATACGCCTTGTGTCGTTATCTGAAGTGGCGGGGCATTCATTACTGTAAAACAAGTTTGTTAGCGAGAAATCACTAGTTTTTAACCAAACCTCAAAGAAATGTCGCCGCTTTCCATGATTTAAGTTGTTTTTGGACCTTTCAAAGACATATTCCTTGGGTGGGGGTAAATATAAGACGGCAGGAAAAATTTCAAAACGATGCAGCAGACAGTTTTCAAAATAATTGATCGTGAATGACGGCATTCATTTCTGGACAGACTATAAATGCTGTAGTGTTGCTATGTGAACATGATTTTCTGGTAGTTTGTAGTGATGATAGTAAGGAGACTGTTGTCCAATTAGCCAGATTTAAGAAGAGGATACACTTTAGCTTGAGGAATTAAGGCCGCCTGGCTAGTGCAGTCGCCGGGTGTTGTGCAAGTTAAGGAATTCATTTTGCCTCCGACAGAAAAGAAAAATCCATCACCGCACCAAGGATTGGAACCGAGTGTCTCGAATGCGCGACAAATATTATATCCTCTAGGCCAAACGCTCACTACAGATATATGTATAAATATGGGAAGTAGAAACACCACAGACAGACATGTACAAATATGGGAAGGACATAAAAGCTACATTCTTTGTTAGTTCTGTGTCTGTTTATGGTTTTTTAAAGTCCCAATGCCCCCCTTTTGAGTGAGTGGGGTTTAAACTCTAGCGTGTTGACAACGAAACACATAAATCTCGGGGGAAAAATTATTTACCTACTTCTGATCCCAGGCAGTCTGTACAGTGTTAGTAGGTCAGCTTACCAGGCATTGCACTGCTCGATTTCTGAACCAAAGTAGGAATCTAAGTAGCAAATTTGAATGTTCTAGAACATTAGCTGTAATTATAAATGAGTACAATAAATAACATTGGGCGCGCTAGCGAAGTTGATAGGGAACTGCGCTGATAATGTCTTCGTGGGAGTCTTCTTTGGGAGTCTTCGTGGCGAAGTGGTCATGCCGTTTAACTCGGGCTCCGAAGGTTGTGGGTTCGATTCCGGGCCGAACGCGCCCTTCGGTTCACGAGCTAAATTTTTCGGAGACTCCTTGGGTCGTCGGTAGAGCCACGGAGTTCGTGCTTTGTGCGATGCTTTCCGCGCTGCGGAAAGAGACCGAGCCATATGGGATAAAACCCGGTGCACTGAATTCGACCCTGTCGACTTTTAAGCGACTTTTTTTTTAAAAGCCGATAATGTCATCAACACAGTCGGACGCAGGTTCGACGCCTGGACTCGTCGTTTGCGAAAGTAACCATCTATTGCTCTGTGCACTCAATCCTACAGATTATGATGGCACTATCACACGACAAACCCATGGCAAGAAACTGCCTCGGAGGAACACATGGGCGGAATGGTGTAGAGGTAAAAGCGCCCGCCTCTAACCCAGACTTGGCTCGTTTATCGATATGCACGATGTCCACGCATTAAGAAAAGGATTGTATACTCCCCCCCCCCCCCCCCCCCCCCTGATTCTTCGGTAGTGGAACGGACATCTCTGTTGTTACGGATATGGACGGAGAATTCGAAGGGCCTGTGTTCACATTACGATGGATAAAAGTCGCTCGGCAGTTGGAACTCGAAAAGAGCAGGCCTAGTAAGCTACTGCCCAGGCAAATGACAATATTAGAGAACCTACCCACACACGAATATTTATAGCTTGTGTAACTCTCGTGAACATGCATGTAGACCCTCACCAATGTATCAGAATTAATTCACTGTGCTGATAATTCTCTTTATGTGATTTATGAAAGGAGACAGAACACTTATGGAGGCGATACTCGTGTTCAAAAAAAAGTAATCCTTCATAAACACGAATGAAAAGGAATGTTTCTCGTGTTGTGAAAAATTTTTACGGGCAATAGGATTGACTCCATTGCCCCGGATTTATTTAAGCTCTGTGGCGAACGGTTTACGATTGGAATTCGAAATCCCGCATACCGGATTTCGAATTACAGCTGTGGGAGATTATGAAGCAAATTGCCTTGCGTTGGTTTATATACAATGGTGTGAGTTCCGGAAGTTAAAAAAGCAATGACAAACTACTGAACGTAAATTTGCCCAGGAATCACAAACAAGCAAAAAATACCGGAGTTTACTGCTACGTCTTGTAAAGAATATGCAGTAAACGTTTTTAAAAAAAAAAATTTAAGAGGGCTCGGTATCTTTCCACAGAGCGACTCACCGAAACCCTCGCACAGAACACGAACTTCCTAGCGCCAACGACGAAGCCCATATCTTCGGAGTGTGGGTCAGGGGGCTTGACCACACAGCCACGAAGATCCCCTCATTTTTGATGTCCCCTTATGCGGCACAGTTGGTAAAATAGAGCATTGTAGCTGGAGTTAAGGTTAAGATACACCAGGACGTTCGTAGCAGTTCCTAAGGCAATACAGAGGTTCGAACCCGCCCATAGAATTGTGCTGAGGTATTGCTGTGCCAACCCGCTCATGCCAGGTACTAGCACGTGATACAAGCCTGCGATTATAAACTTTGGCACGTTGCCTACTATCACCATTATCGCCAGAAGTAGCACAACTTTGACAAGTCGCTTCTCGCGGTTGGAGAGTGTTGAAGCCAACTTGGCAGATAATGGGTGATACGATTTTTGACTGTCAGCAAACGATGGGTCATCAGTTTTTGTGTGTCGAACTCTAGAAGACACAGCCAGCGAGTAACCCATCCACAAGGCACAAACAACCACTATAACCTGTATTACCATTGTCATTGTCACAGTAATACACAAATCATATGTTTCTTCCAGAAGCACTGTTTCGTCGTTGACTATCACAGTCAGAAGCCACTCTGGTGATATAGATGTATTTGCTGAGGTAAAAGTCAAGGCTGCGTCTATCCACTCTACTTTGAATATAATGTAAACAGGAACGTGGATAGAAATAAAAATGATGTATATAATCAATATGAGTTTGATACAGCGAGATTTTGTAAAGATGAGTTTAACTTTGAATGGATAAACCACGCAGAAACACCTTTCTATTGAGATCAAAGTGGTGATCCAACATGATATAAAGTAAACACAACCCATAGAATACCCACACACCAACGTAGTTAGCGACAAAATGTCAACACAGCTATGCGAGCAAAAGATACCCACAATGTAGCAGACACAGCAAATTAACTGGATGAAGGCGACCAGAAAGTCTGTAAATGACAGAGCGAAGAGTTCAACAGACATGCTGTCCTTGAGGCCAAGCTTGTAGAAGATGATCATGCTGAGGATGTTGCTCCAAATGCCCAGGAATGAAGCAATGCTGCCCATCGCAAAGATGACAACTATGCCAGCAAGCATCAGGACATTGTCTTCTCTCTCCATTGCTATATAATCATTGCCTTCTGTGGAAGTAGCTGCAGTCTGTGGCATTATGAAACCGATGTCGCTTTCTGCGAGTAATCTGGCTTTCAAACGGCTGGTTGCCTCAATGTCAGCTGTTAGCCCTGTAAAACATGTTTGCAGAAATGGTGAAGCAAATATGCGGCATAAAGTACAAACATGTGTCAGGTATTCTGCCAAACTAATCATTACAGATCATCTTTCATCTAAATAGTTAGGTCACAACACTCATTTGCGTGTCTGGATCTTACAAATCGCAGGAAATTGTCTTTACCAAGGCCCACTTTCTTTTTATCGAACTTTGGACACAAAGCAAGTAAGTCTAGGTAATAGAAGACCAAAAGTGTGTGTGTGTGTGTGTGTGTGTGTGTGTGTGTGTGTGGTGTTTTGTGGGTGTGTGTGTTGTGTGTGTGTGTGTGTGTGGGGGGGGGCATTGTGACACTGGATGGACAGCAACAACAAACACAAACACAACAACAACATTAACTGTGTATTTAATGTAATATCTGTGATACACACACACACACACACACACAAACACACACACACGCAAGCACACACGCACGCACGCACACACACACATATATGTATGTATGTATGTATGTATGTGTCTGTCTGTCTGTCTGTCTGTCTGTATGTATGCATGCTTGTGTGTATATATATATATATATATATATATATATATATATATATATATATATATATATATATATATATATGTGTGTGTGTGTGTGTGTGTGTGTGTGTGTGTGTGTGTGTGTAGTTGTTGTAGATGGGTGTAGCAGATTTCTTCTGTCGATTAAACATGTTTGTTTGTTTGTTTTGCATTGGCTAGCTTTGAACTGAAGTGTAATCCACAAATGTGCTACTATCTCTAGTAGTTGCCATTACTGGGGAGTGCTCTGGACTGATCTTTGCGGGTGGATTAGCTTTCCCTATTACCAGCATGCATCTTTCTCATTGTAACATACGCCCGTGAGGCCTGGACACTTACTAAACAAGCTGAACAGCGCATACATGCTTATGAATATAAATGTTATAGACGAGTTCTAAGAATATCTTGGATAAAGAAAAGAACAAATGCATCCATACTTCAAGAGCTGAGTAGTGAAGAAGGTTGGCTATTAGAGACGATAAAACAAAGAAAATCGAAATATTTTGGTCACTTGAAACGCCACGAAAGTTTGGAGAGAACAATAATTGAGGGGTATATGCCTGGGAAGAGAGGAAGAGGAAGGCCAAAGAGAAGATGGGTGCAGGATGTGGCGGACGATTTCCAGATGGGTGTATCGGACGCGGGACATCTTGCTTATGATCGAGAGGTTTTCCGGAAGGTTGTTATGTGAGCGAGGTTCTGCTACTGGGAGCGAGGACATGCTACTGAATGAATGAATAAAATGAATGAATGGAATGAATGAATGAATTACCAGTGTCCCTCACAATCAGACGAATCCACTTCGACTTCTGAGGTACTTGTAGTTTATGTCCCCAAGTCAAGGACGAGAAGTCAACATTTTAGCCTGACTGAATGGTGTAGGGGGTTGAACCCGCTACCTCATCAACACACCGGAAGTTTAAGAGTTTGCGTTCTTATCCATTCTACCAGGCTGACCTCCATCCCATTTCGCTATATGACCTTTTGTTTATCCAATGCACTCACTTCATTCACTGGGTTGGTGAAACAGTTATCTCAACTCGGGCCGACATTACTTGCTACTTTGTTAATTCGCCAACATCTGGAAAGACACACATGGGCTAAAGTCATATTAGTGGGCTCCAGTCACATTAGTGGGCTCAAGTCATATTAGTGGGCTCGTATATTAGTGGGCTGAAGTCATATTAGTGGGCTGAAGTCACAATAGTGGGCTCAAGTCATATTAGTGGACTCAAGTCATATTAGTAGGTTAAAGTCTTATTAGTGGACTGAAGTCATATTTGTGGGATCAAGTCACATTAGTGAGCTGAAGTCACATTGGTGGGCTGAAGTCATACTAGTGGGCTGAAGTCATATTAGTGGGAATAAGTCACAATAGTGGGCTCAAGTCATACTTGTGGGCTGAAGTCATATTAGTGGAAACAAGTCACAATAGTGGGCTGAAGTCATACTAGTGGGCTGAAGTCATATTAGTGGGAACAAGTCACATTAGTGGGCTGAAGTCACATTTGTGGGCTCAGGTCACATTAGTGGGCTAAGGTCACATTAGTGGGTTGCAGTCACATTATTGGGCTGAAGTCACATTAGTTTTCTGAAGTCACATTAGTGGGCTCGAGTCACATTAGTGGGCTCGAGTCACATTAGTGGGCTCGAGTCACATTAGTGGGCTGAAGGCATATTAGTGGGCTCACATACTAGTGGGCTCGTATATTAGTGGGCTCGTATATTAGTGGGCTCGTATATTGGTGGGCTCGTATATTAGTGGGCTCCAGTGGCAACAGTGACTTGGTTCTCGTTGAATAATCATATTGTCAACACTCCAACACCAACTGTAATGCTGTGTTCAGAGACGGTGGAAAGAACGCAGGCAATGAATTACCTAAGGATACGGTTTGATCGAAGCCTTGCTTATAATGTGCACATGGACCAGGTGATAACAAAGGCCAAGCGGGGTTTGGCTGCGATGCGGGTGATGGCGGCAGCAAACTGTGAGCAGCGCCATCTATGTCTTCTGTACGAGGGGCTGTTCATGTCTGTTTTGGAGTATGCAATGGCAATCCTGACTCTCAGCTATAAGCAGATTGAAAGGATGGAAAGGATACAGAATGAAGCTATGCGCATTATTCTTGGATGTACAAGAGATACAGCATGCAGGGCGATGCGCTACCTTCTTGATTTTCCAACCATTGAAGAGAGAATACAAGTGTGCAGGGCACGCGCCTACCTCAGAGTTAACGCAAACACACAACATCCACTGCATAGTGAAATTAGGAAGGTGAAGGGCAGCAGGTTAAAAAGAGGACGGTCGTGGATGGGTCAAGCCGAAGACATTCTTCAACAGGTGTGTTCACTTGAGGACTTAGAACCTGGCGAGGAGTGGGTGCAAGTGCCAACAGACTTCTGCACATCCTTTTCAGTTTGCATCCAACTAGATAGAAAATGCAGACAAGAAAATCCGGCTGCTGTGGAGGCTGAAGTACAAGCGTTGATGTTCGAGAATTCGCTAGACGGTGACGCGGTCATCTACACAGATGGGTCGGTCGTCCGACATGTGAGAAGCTCATGGGCCTTTACAGCTCGAGCCGGAGGGAGAATTGTGAAGGAGGACTCTGGTGCTTTCACAGAAACCACAAGTAGCCTGACCATGGAAGTCATGGCAGTAAGTAAAGCAATAACATGGCTCGAGACACAGACATTCACTAGGGCTTGTTTCCTTAGCGACTCAATGAACATGATCAAGAGGATAGAGGAGGGGTCGATCCGAAGAGAATGGGTGCTGCCTCTGTAGCGGTCTCGGCTGGCAAAGATTAGTTTCATCTTCGTGCCAGGGCATGCGGGAGTACAAGGAAATGAGCGGGCTGACAAGCTCGCAGGTGTGGAGGGCGGACGAGCCATGGACCAGGCTGACATTCTGAATGCTCTACGAGAAGTAAGACTTTTGCGAGAACCAAGTGATGACTGTGAATCTACAACAATGGCCAGACTGCTAGAGCAGCATATTAAAAGAGGGGTGGCCAAACAAGAACACTACGCAGGAAGCCAAAGAAGATTGATAAACCAACACAGAACTGGCGTCGTTAGCCGCTACACGCTGCGGGATTTGCTGAGGAGGGGATCCGAGCACTTATGGACTGAATGGTTCGATGTGCAATGAGGATGATCTGTCGACTAACTAACTAACTATTAGTGGGCCCGTATATTAGTGTGCTCAAGTCATATTAGTGGGTTAAAGTCATATTAGCGGGAACAAGTTACATTAGTGGTCTGAAGTAATATTAGTGGGCTGAAGTCACATTAGTGGACTGAAGTCACATTAGTGGGCTCGAGTCACATTAGTGGTCTGAAGTAATATTAGTGGGCTGAAGTCACATTAGTGGACTGCAGTCATATTAGTGGGATCAAGGAACATTAGTAGGCTGAATCACATTAGTGGGCTGAAGTCACATTAGTGGGCTGAAGTCATATTAGTGGGCTGAAGACATATTAGTAGGTTAAAGTCTCATTAGTGGGCTCGTGTCACATTAATTGACTCGAGTCACATTAGTGGGCTCGAGTCACATTAGTGTGTTCAAGTCATATTAATGCGCTCGAGTCACATTAATGGGCTCGAGTCACATTAGTGGGCTCAAGTCACATTAATGGGCTCGAGTCATATTAGTGAAATGCAATCATATTAGTGAACTGAAGTCACATTAATGGGCTCAAGTCACATTAGTGGGCTCAAGTCACATTAATGGGCTCAAGTCACATTAGTGGGCTCAAGTCACATTAGTGGGCTGCAATCATATTAGTGGACTGAAGTCACATTAATGGGCTCAAGTCACATTAGTGGGCTCAAGTCACATTAGTGAGCGGAGGTCTCATTAGTGGGCTAAGGTTACATTAGTGGGCTGAAGTCACATTAGTGGGCTGAAGTTACATTAGTGGGCTGAAGTCATATTAGTGGGCTAAGGTCATATTAGTGGGCTAAGGTTACATTAGTGGGCTGATGTCACATTAGTGGGCTGAAGTCACATTAGTGAGCTGAAGTCACATTAGTGGGCTGAAGTCACATTAGTGGCCTCAAGTCACATTTGTGGGCCCAGGTCATATTAATGGGCTAAGGTCACATACATGGGCTGAAGTCATATTAGTGTGCTGATGTCATAATAGTGGGATGAAGTCATATTAGTAGGCTGAAGTCACATTAATGGGCTCAAGCTACATTAGTGGGCTCAGTTATCATTAGTGGGCCCAGGTCACATTAGTGGGCTCAGTTATCATTAATGGGCCCAGGTCATATTAGTGGGCCCAAGTCACATTAGTGGGCCCAGGTCACATTAGTGGGCCCAGGTCACATTAGTGGGCTAAGGTCATATTATTGGGCTGAAGTCATATTAGTAGGTTAAAGTCTCATTAATGGGCTAGAGTCACATTAGTGGCCTCGAGTCACAATAATGGGCTCGTGTCATATTAGTGGCTCGAGTCATATTAGTGAGCTGAAGTCACATTAGTGGCCTGAAGTCATATTAGTGGGCTGAAAGCACATTAGTAGGCTCAAGTCACATTAGTGGGCTCAAGACGCATTAGTGAGCTAAGGTCACATTAGTGGGCTGAAGTCACATTAGTGGGATAAAGTCACATTAGTGGACTGAAGTCACATTAGTGGGCTCGAGTCACATTAGTGGGCTGAAGTCACATTAGTGGGATGAAGTCACATTAGTGGGCTGAAGTCACATTAGTGGACTGAAGTCACATTAGTGGGCTCGAGTCACATTAGTGGGCTGAAGTCACATTAGTGGGATGAAGTCACATTAGTGGGCTGAAGTCACATTAATGGACTGAAGTCACATTAGTGGGCTCGAGTCACATTAGTGGGCTGAAGTAATATTAGTGGGCTGAAGTCACATTAGTGGACTGCAGTCATATTAGTGGGATCAAGTCACATTAGTAGGCTGAATCACATTATTGGGCTGAAGTCACATTAGTGGGCTGAAGTCATATTAGTGGGCTGAAGACATATTAGTAGGTTAAAGTCTCATTAGTGGGCTCGTGTCACATTAATTGACTCGAGTCACATTAGTGGGCTCGAGTCACATTAGTGAGCTAAGGTCACATTAGTGGGCTGAAGTCACATTGGTGGGATAAAGTCACATTAGTGGGCTGAAGTCACATTAGTGGGATGAAGTCACATTAGTGGGATGAAGTCACATTAGTGGGCTGAAGTCACATTAATGGACTGAAGTCACATTAGTGGGCTCGAGTCACATTAGTGGGCTGAAGTCACATTAGTGGGCTCAAGTCACATATGTGGGCCCAGGTCACATTAGTGGGCTAAGGTCACATTAGTGGGCTAAGGTCACATTAGTGGGCTAAGGTCACATTAGTGAGCTGAAGTCATATCAGTGGGCTGAAGTCATATTAATGGGCTGAAGTCATATTAGTATGTTAAAGTCTCATTAATGGGCTAGAGTCACATTAGTGGCCTCGAGTCACATTAATGGGCTCGAGTCACATTAGTGGGGTCAAGTAATATTAATGCGCTCCAGTCATATTAGTGGACTCGAGTCATATTAGTGGGCTGAAGTCACAATTGTGGGCTGAAGTAATATTTGTGGGTTGAAAGCACATTAGTGGGCTCAAGTCATATTAGTGGGCTCAAGTCACATTAGTGGGCTGAAGTAATATTAATGGTCTGAAGTCATATTAGTAGGGTAAAGTCTCATTAGTAGGCTCGAGTCACATTAATGGGGTTGCGTTACATTAGTGGGGTCAAGTCATATTAATGGGCGCGAGTCATATTAGTGGGCTCAAGACACATTAGTGGGCTCGAGTCACATTAGTGAGCTGCAGTCATATTAGTAGGCTGAAGTCACATTAATAGGCTCAAGCTCGTTAATGGGTTCAAGTCACATTAGTGAACTCAGGTCTTATTAATGGGCTAATGTCAAATTAGTGGGCTGAAGTCATATTAGTGGGCTGAAGTCACATTAGTGGGTTGAAATCACATTAGTGGGCTCAAGTCACATTTGTGGGCTCAGATCACATTAGTTGCCTAAGGTCGCAGTCGTGAGCTGAAGTCACATTAGTTGGCTGAAGTTATATTAGTGGGCTGATTTCATATTAGTATGTTAAAGTGTCATTAGTGTACTGAAGTCATATTTGTGGGATCAAGTCACATTAGTGGGCTGAAGTCACATTAGTGGGCTCAAGTCATATTTGTGGGCTCAAGTCACATTTGTGGACTAAAGTCACATTAGTGGGCTGAAGTCACATTAGTGGGCTGAAGTCATATTAGTGGGCTGAAGTCATATTAGTGGGCTGAAGTCATATTAGTAGGATAAAGTCTCATTAATGGGCTAGAGTCACATTAGTGGGGTGAAGTAATATTAATGCGCTCGATTCATATTAGTGGGCCCGAGTCACATTAGTGGGCTGAAGTCACATTAGTGGGCTGAAGTTACATTAGTGGACTGAAGTCATATTAGTGGGCTGAAATCACATTAGTGGGCTGAAATCACATTAGTGGGCTGAAATCAAATTAGTGGGGTGAAGTAATATTAGTGGGGTGAAGTAATATTAGTGGGGTGAAGTCACATTAGTGTGCTGAAGTCACATTAGTGTGCTGAAGTCACATTAGTGTGCTGAAGTCACATTAGTGGCCAGAAGTCACATAAATGGGCTGAAGTCATATTAGTGGGCTGAAGTCATATTAGTGGGATCAAGTCACATTAGTGGCCAGAAGTCACATAAATGGGCTGAAGTCATATTAGTGGGCTGAAGTCATATTAGTGGGCTGAAATCATATTAGTAGGTTAAATTCTCATTAGTGGGCTCGAGTCACATTAATGGGCTCCAGTCACATTAGCGGCCTCGAGTCACATTAATGGGGTCGAGTCACATTAGTGGGGTCAAGTCATATTAATGCGCTCGAGTCATATTAGTGGGCTGGAGTCACATTAGTGGGCTCGAGTGACATTAGTGAGCTGTAGTCATATTAGTGGGATGGAGTCACATTAGTGGGCTCGAGTGACATTAGTGAGCTGTAGTCATATTAGTGGGATGAAGTCACATTAGTGGGCTGAAGTCACATTAATGGGCTTGAATCACATTAGTGGGCTCAAGTCAAATTAATGGGCTCGTGTCATATTAGTGAGCTGAAGTCACATTAGTGGGCTGAAGTCACATTAATGGGCTGAAGTCACATTAATGGGCTGAAGTCACATTAGTGGGCTGAAGTCACATTAATGGGCTGAAGTCACATTAATGGGCTCGAGTCATGTTAGTGGGCTCAAGTCATGTTAGTGGGCTCAAGTCATATTAGTGGGCTTAGGTCATATATGTTGGCTCAGGTCACATTAGTGGTCCCAAGCTGTTGTTTGAAAGGACCATATCTTTTGGATTGACTTATTAGTCCTCAAAAGGTGAACGTGTACTTGAAGTCATGTTCTGAAGACGGTAATTGCATTCTGAAGCCTGCAGGTACCATAGCTGGTAAGATTATGAACATTCCCACTCCGACCACAATAATGCAAGTAAGATCATAGCACGTAATTATTACCTAAATGTGTTCCCAATTTCTCATCAGTTACACCCGTGTTGTCTGCATTACATAAGGAGTAGATATCCAATTGCATTTTTAGGATGAGGTATGCAAGGATGCTCTACAAAGAATTCAAAACACTTGTAATGGTCATCAATTTTGACGTTGTCGGATTTCAGATTACCTGTTTTCGCCATGACAGATGCAATCAACATCACAATTGTTTCTGCGTTATTCCAAA
The DNA here is from genome assembly GCA_014155875.1 of Cepaea nemoralis. Lineage (NCBI taxonomy): Eukaryota > Metazoa > Mollusca > Gastropoda > Stylommatophora > Helicidae > Cepaea > Cepaea nemoralis. Next base: position 98,470 of record JACEFZ010021931.1, on the reverse strand, counting down.
TATATGAATAGCAATTACTGCTCCTCTTTTTTTTTTTAAACCGCTAACTTACACCGACTGAAATGAAGTACTGTGTTTTGGAAAGGGAAGAGCTGTCTATAATATGGTCTGTAGGAAAGTTTTCCAGATGCCTAAATGCTCGTCGTTGTTTCATAATCACAGATTACAAGACGCTACCAGTACTCAACACTGGGTCGATGTGAAATTCACGTATTCTACATTGAACGCAACATTTTACAGTCTTACAATTACATCATATTGTACGAAACTGGTCGAGAAATATTGATTGGAAAACTACTTATCAAGTATATACGCTCAGTCGCAATGGTACTTATAACACTGGTGAATAATCACCAAATAAAAGCTACAAAGGCGACATTATTTGCGAAGGAATGTTAAATAGTAAATTATGCGATAATATGCCAATCATTCTCATATCATCTCATCGTGTGCCTCTTGTACCTTGGAGTGTCGAGGTGAAGCATAAACAGCAGTATAATGCCCATTTATGGGCGTCATATGTCGATATACCCATGGACTCTGATATCCCCCTGTTCATCGTTTACATGGTCGACCTCTTCCTTTGGTTCCATTTGTTCTGTACATTTACTTCGTCAAATTAGCCTCTAGCATTGGCATCATTAGTACGATTGCGTGTTATTAAGCTGTTACATTGGTACTATTGTAACTGGTTCCAAGAACACAGGTTAAATATTTTGGATGCAATAATAGATCTTGCTCTTCGATATATAATTTTCGACTAACTGAATACTTTTTATTGATGTCACCATACAGTCTAATCTTTGAGATGTGCATTAAAAGGAGTATCAAGGCGAGACGGTAAATTTCATTGCACCGGGTTTGTCCCACATGATTCGGTCTCTTTCCACGGCTTGTCGAAAGCGGTGCACAAAGAACCAACTTCATAGCTCCAGAGGCGACCGCCAGTCACCACGATAACTGCACACGCAAACCGCATGACTGTGTCCGGGAACGAACACACAAACTCAGGATAGCTAGGCACGCGGCTTAACCACTTTACCACAGAGATATGTATGCCTTCATGGATGTCATGGAGTTATTAACACTAACCATGATATGTATACCTTCATGAATGTCGTGGAGTAATTAAAAGTGACCATGATATATATACCTTCATGAATGTCGTGGAGTAATTAAAAGTGACCATGATATATATACCTTCATGAATGTCGTGGAGTAATTAAAAGTGACCATGATATGTATACCTTCATGAATGTCGTGGAGTAATTAAAAGTGACCATGATATGCATGCCTTCATGGATATCGTGGGGTAATTAGAAGTGACCATGATATATATGCCTTCATGGATTTCATGGAGTTATTAAAAGTGGCCATGATATGTATGCATTCATGGATGTCATGGAGTTATTAGAAGTGACCATGATATGTATGCCTTCTTGGATGTCATGGAGTTATCATAAGTGACCATGATATGTATGCCTTCTTGGATGTCATGGAGTTATCAGAAGTGACCATGATATGTATGCCTTCTTGGATGTCATGGAGTTATCAGAAGTGACCATGATATGTATGCCTTCTTGGATGTCATGGAGTTATCAGAAGTGACAATGATATGTATGCCTTCTTGGATGTCATGGAGTTATCAGAAGTGACCATGATATATATGCCTTCTTGGATGTCATGGAGTTATCAGAAGTGACCATGATATGTGTGCCTTCTTGGATGTCATGGAGTTATCAGAAGTGACCATGATATGTGTGCCTTCTTGGATGTCATGGAGTTATCAGAAGTGACCATGATATGTATGCCTTCTTGGATTTCATGGAGTTATCAGAAGTGACTATGATATGTATGCCTTCTTGGATGTCATCGAGTTATCAGAAGTGACAATGATATGTATGCCTTCTTGGATGTCATGGAGATATCAGAAGTGACCATGATATGTATGCCTTCTTGGATGTCATCGAGTTATCAGAAGTGACAATGATATGTATGCCTTCTTGGATGTCATGGAGTTATCAGAAGTGACCATGATATGTATGCTTCCATGGATGTCATGGAGTTATTAGAAGTGACCATGACTTGACGTGGCCATGTTGAGTGGAGGTTTTTTCGTCTACATGATAATCGCTGAAATGGCTCATGCTGTATTCAGATGTTGCTGAATTAATTAAGATTAAACAAGCTTCATGTGGATGGGATACAATTAAGGATATGATTATTAACGCACTTTTGTGTAATTGGATTGACTGATTGATTGATTGATTTAGGAACTGACACCACAGCATTCGGGACATTCCCATAAGCTTGTGTAATTGGAGAGGAATTTTACGTTTTATCTTTTCATTGTTACCTTTGTATTAAATTTAATTGCTGCATTTTATATTAATTTAATTTAGTTGAGGTTATATAATTAGATATCATCATTGTCATAAGAGACACGGTTTAGTGCACAGCAGACTAGAAGTCGGCAAAGGTTCTCCTGATGGCGAGAGACACTGGAAGTAGAGAAAGTTAACCCTCATGCAAAATCAGTCCACTGTACTCATCAGTAGTAGCAGCTACTAGCAGAGAGAACGCGTTGACGGTTGGGGTTCCAGCCGTGTCCAACGAGTCACCTTTGACCCAATTGAATCCCAAGGTACTCGGTTGTCGAGAAGGGAGAAGGATACTTGTTGTTTACATATCGGGGTTTACTATAATAGAAATGAGTTGAGTCAAGAACCGACATTACAGAAATCGGGACATTCCGATACGTGCTTCGTCCTCCCAGCTAAGAGTCCCAATACTCATCATGTTACCAATTGCAGTCTGATTATGTGTTCGCCTGACCTTGTGTCGGAGTACAAAGTATCGGTTAGATCCTGTGGTCACTCTCCGCCGCTCCATTCTCTCCAGGCTACGATGATTTATCTGTTCAACAACGCTAAACACACGATCCCAAAGAGCCCCGACGACATCTGCCTTATCATGCACCAATACCACATGTGCGGGTCCAGTCAATCTGTCCACCTGCTGGTCAACGAAAGCACCACTATTGACGCTAGACGACGGGAAGTTACGAAGTGTTAACTTTGGCTTCTAGTAGTTGTAGCCCTACATGTGTTTTCCGGAAATAGGAAGCAGCTCTTGGAATTAGCCAGAGTGCCACGAATATGCGCCAGACGAATATGCGCCAGGTAATAAATCATGCAACATGTTTGTGGCTCCTGTGTTTAAATTTTACAGCTACTAACGTTATCTTCGTTGAAAGAGACCACTTAAGTCCAGCTGCTAGACTGCTGTTCAACCACAACTGCTGCTCTATAAATACTACCAAATCAAAATCACATAAATAGTCTAAACGAAGTATGTAAGAAATATAACATGAAAATTAGCCCCAGTAAAAAAAGAGGTAATAACTATAACCAAAGAAGAAGAAGAAGAAGAAGTAGAAAAAAAAGAAGCAAAGATTTATCGAAAAGAACATTTCTGAAACAAGTAAAGAGCTTCAAGTACTTAGGAAGTATATCATCAAAAGGCAAATCAGAAGACGAGATCGAAAATAGATGCAATAAGGTAAAACAACTCACTGAACAAATGGAACAATACTAAAGAATAAACACGTGTCAGTTGATACTAGAGAAGTACCCTGGAACACAATCTTCCTACCAACTCTATGTTACCAATGCCAAAACCACCGTAATGTTACCAATGCCAATACCACCGTAATGTTACCAATGCTAATACCAACTCTATGTTACCAATGCCAATACCAACTCTCTCTCTCTCTCTCTCTCTCTCTCTCTCTCTCTCTCTCTCTCTCTCTCTCTCTCTATATATATATATATATATATATATATATATATATATATATATATATATATATATATTATTTTTTTTTTTTTTGCATATCCTTTACAGGACATCGCTGTCAACACCAGCATCTTTCAGCTGTATGTTGATTTCTTGGCAAGATTACGCTCAGTAGTTTGCCATTGCTTTCTGAGCGGCCGGCTCACATACCCCGTAAGTTACCGATGCTATTCGAACCACTGCTGATTCTCACCGCCATCACGTTACCTACGAGAGTATACGAGATTACGGAGAAAAGTCATAACGTCTAAGCCACGAAGCCGGCCAACTCTATGTTACCAATGCCAATACCAACTTAATGTTACCAATGCTAATACTAACTCTATGCAACCAATGCCAATACCAACTCTATGAATAGGACTGTTAGACAGGCATGGTGTTAGGAGATTTTAATGTATTTTTTGGAGAAGAAAGAGGTGAAGATGTTACGGCCTGAGAGAGTGAGAGAGAGAGAGAGAGAGAGAGAGAGAGAGAGAGAGAGAGAGAGAGAGAGAGAGAGAGAGAGAGAGAGAGAGAGAGAGAGAGAGAGAGAGAGAACGAACGAACGAACGAACGAACTGTATTTTAAAAAGGTAACAAATTGGACACGCAGGCCCGTCTTACATTCGGCCCTTTCAATCATTCATCTTTCATTCATCAAATGTGCATGTTACATTTACATAGAAAAAAACACACACTGTCAAATGGATTCTGTAAGCATAAACAATGCATATTACGTATGATTCATTCACATGGGGGAAAACATTGTCAAATGAAAGTTGTAAACATAAACAGTGCATATTACAATGTTGTGAGACACATCCCCCATCCACCCTCACATCCCGCAGCCACCCTCACATCCCGCAGCCACCCACACATCCCGCAGCCACCCTCACACCCCCCACACATCCCCCACCAACCCACACATACCTCCACGCACTCACACATACCCAGGCAAACATACATGCCGCCACCCACACACTGATCCCCCACCCACACACATTTCTCCACCCACACACACATCCCCCACACATCCCATAACAGACACGCATGCACCCACCCACATATTCTTCAACACCCACCAACACACCCGCAACCACCCAGCAAAACACAAATCACAAAACCACAGAGAGAGAGAGAGAGAGAGAGAGAGAGAGAGAGAGAGAGAGAGAGAGAGAGAGAGAGAGAGACAGACAGACAGACAGACAGAAGAGAGAGAGAGAGAGAGAGTGACAGACAGAGAGAGAGAGAGATTAAGTATAGTGAGTGAGTGAAAGAGAGAGCGAAACATTGAAAAAGAGAGATTGAAAGAGAGCAATAGAGATAGGTAGATTAGAGAGATAGTAAAATACTTTCTCTAACATCCTACGGACACGGACAAGTCCAGGAATCAATTTCCTCAATTAAAACTCACTACATACTTACAAAGAACTGATTTCACAACAGATTACAGTCTGTGATACAAAACCAGGAGCAGATAGCAATACTGACTACATGCCAGTAAATGCAAAAGCTAAGTGTAAAATTGGAGACATTAAAATATATACACAAATGAACAAAACAATAGGAGATGCATGATAATCCGGGAATATAAACAATGAAGTCCATCTAAACTGGCTACCAAGAAATTACCTGGACAACAAAGACGACCGGCCTGATATTGACCACAATACCATTTCAGTTCCGATTGGCCTAACAATACGAGGCTAGCACCATACACTAAATACGCCACTTGCCATCAAAATAGATCCTCTATTGGCTTGTTAATGTATAAACAGTCACAAGAAAAGGCCTGTATTTGCGATTGTAAATTTTTAACAAATAGTTTGGTTTTGTTTCGTTTCAATCTGGTTGTAATTTTTAATTTATAAAAGTTTAAGAATAGACTATCATCATATTTTTTGCATATCCCCTTTACAGGACATCGCAGTCAACACCAGCATTTTTGCCGCTGTGATCTCTTGGCAAGTTTACGTTCAGCAGTTTGCCATTGATTTCTGAACCACCGGCACCGATACCAACGCAAAACCAACTCCCTCAGAATGTCTAGTGTGTCTGTTTACAGGTCCGTGTTAATTCACCGGTCTTCGTGTGTCTCGTACCAAGTCTTCAGTCTCCCACCGCCCTGCTTGACGTTGATACTAATCAGATTCTTCAGTAATATTATGAACGTGCATTGGGTTCAGGTATAGATCTGTCACGGTGTTAAGAGGAGCAGCGTACTTTACACCCGACTTCTTCGAGGAGCAGACATTAAGTGTTTTTACCCCTTCAGACTGAGCTCTGACGTCGCGTCTGAGCAAAACATGCTTGCTTGCTTGCTTGTGTTCGTTGGCTTGAGCTCCAACGCGAAGTCCTGTATGTCGGATGAAGGCATCCTGTTGTCCAACATCAGTGTGGTGTCATACAGGACCTGAGGTTTGCGTGAGTATCCGTTGTCCCATGACTGGCTTATTGGTGTGCAGACTGGTGGTTCCTCGCCGTACAGGCAGACACTCTCCGACTTCGGAGGAATCGGCGATCCTATTAACTTCAGCCAGGACCCCGAAGGGACCTGTTGCCCAGGACGCTCGACGAGGACGCGTCAATAGGTCTTGGCCAGTATATAACCCGGCCCTGGTGCCTTGGAAACACCTCTGCGTCCCTGAGCAAAACATGAATTCAGATCAAAGCCCCGAGAAATAGAGTATTGGCATGAAGAATGCTCAAACCACATGGATTTTTGAATTAGTTCATATGAACTTTCCGTGTACAATCCACATATTTTACCTGTTTCGCGGGGAACAGACATTTTAACTTTCCTCCCCACAACGAGAGTCACAGAAATGAAAGTATGGGTTAAGTGCTACAACAATCATATACAACACGAACTTTGCGTGACCACAGAGGTGGAACTTTTAGAGGGGTCGTGAATTTTGGGGTTTTATTGACTTGACATGAGATGCACGAGGAGAGCTGCCAACTTAATAATCCGAGACCGAGTTAAAATTGCTGTTATCAGACAGACAGTGGGATCAACACCCATGGCCATGTCGTTAGAATGCAACACCATCAATTACCATCACTGGCCTTACATCAAAGATCATCTGCGATGAGATCAAGAGGGCGTCCAAGAAGAAAATGGATTGACGACATCAAAGACACTGTACAATCACACGGAATGACACTATCAAGTGCCGCCCACCGGGCGCTTAGGCGCAAATTATTCCTCCCCACGACGCTTGACGGCAGAAGTGGAAGATGATGCTGATGATGATGATTGACTTGACCGAAGCTGGCTTGAATTCTGCGGCTGTGTTAATTCACCAGTCTTCGTGTGTCTCGTACCAAGTCTTCAATCCCAACGTCCTACTTGACCCCAATGTCTCTTACCTTGAACATGACCGTTGTCTAATAAATGTCACACGAGAGGGCTTCAAATGAAAACCTTTATTATTATTATTATTATTATTATTATTATTATTATTATTATTATTATTATTATTATTATTATTATTATTATTATTATTATTATTATATTATAATATATTATTATTATTATTTAGTTGTGGGTGGGGGTGGGGGGGTGGGGGGGTAATATATTCAGAAAAAGTAAAGAACAAATGTATCATTTTTTGATGTAGTCGCCACTGCATTCAGTGCAAGTCCTCCAGCGTCGACAAATTGCTTTCGATTCCTGTAGCAAAATAATTCTCTTGGTCACTACTCAGTGTGCCTGCCCCGGTCGTTAACAGCCTGTCACAAAAGCCACACCCTTTTGAAACTGTCTACTCCACTTATACACTTGCTGGACTGATAGGCATGCATCGCCATAGTGGACCTTCATTCGCCAATGAAATTCTAAAGGTTTCATCCTTCAATGATTAAAAAACAAAAACAAAACTGATAACAAAACGCTGCTCCTCTTTGGTACATGCCAAAAGTGTGGTGGCCAACTTTAAACTGTACTTATAACGTCACCATATTCGCCTGCACTGTGATGTCACGTTCTTAACACTCTTGACATCCTCAACAACAATATTGGCAGCCAATGGCATGGCTATTGTAATTTATATCATAATTTTAAGGTTTTCACGTGAAGTCACCTCGTAACAGTCTAATCGAGATATTTAACGACAATTAAGATGTTTAAAACAATGTTTCCCCCGTAGTTCTCAAAGAAACATCATCCCCCAAGCTCTGTTTACCCAACTAATTTTTCTAAGGGATGGCGTAATGCAACATCTACAGGACCGACTCACTACTGCGGTCGCCCGAACATTCTGAGCTACAACTCCAGATATTAGGTACCAAACCACATCGATCTCCACCCAAATAGTGAAAGAACCTGTACTCAAATTCAACTGCATTTTTCAATTTATATGTACACCATATCAATTACATATATCGATTTATATGTAGGTGCCGGTCTAACTGCATTTGCAGAACAGAGAGATAGTTAAAAAAAATAGGGTGGTAGAAGACATGTCCAACTGGATCGACATAATTATAAACAAAGAAAATGGTAACCTAGCAAAACCTACACATCGAAAATTGTCTACGTAATTAATAGCGGGCAATATTTTTGAAACTGTTCATGTGATTTGATAGAGACAATGCAGTTTCGTATGTTGTTTAAGACACAAAATGGGCACATGTTAAAGATAGCGGAAGCTATTTCTATTCATATAGAAAAGTCAATTTTGTCCAGACAAAAAGACACGATAGTTTAAAATTACAGTGGCAGACAATTCAAATTAGTGTGAATATGTGTGTTGTATATTTCAGCTTAAAGGATTGATCTTATTGCCTAAGTAAATGTTGTGTGATTTCTGCAGTATATACCTGATGAGATGCAGCGCAATATGTCAGACAACAGATTGTGCGATCTATTATTTGTCTTTTCATTGTTAAAATCAAGATATTTGCTTGGTTAACTGATACCATTCCACAGTAGTCGTGGAGCCAGCCGAAGCATATGCCTTACCATTCCTCAAATTGTCAAATATTCCCTCTATAAATCTGTGCACCATCCTTATTGTTTTAAACACTACTCAGATATACATATTGCTTGTACTCTAACCAGCATAGGAACACAAGGGTGAAACAGCGCCACCTAGGAGGCCGATTCCCAGCCACATATGCCGTTCTGAATCATGATCTGGTCGGAGGTCAGCATGGCCGCATGGAGAATATCACTCGTTCTTAAACATCCGGTGTGTTGATGCTGAGATGGGGGGGGGGGGGTGTTCAACAACTACACCTCTGAAGTCGGAGTGGGTTCGCATGATGGCGAGGGGCACTGGTAATAGGGAAAGCTAATCCACATGCAAAATTCAGTCCAGCACTACTAGAAGTAATGTGTATGGACTATGCTTGAATTCAAAGCTAGTGAGGACCCCCCCCCCCCCACCAAAAAAAAGAAAGATCTAGTACATCTTAATTAGATAACAGAACAAACGGCAAGAGGATAGACTTTTGTCCAATATGGGCTCGGTCTCCTTCAGCAAGTCGGCCGGCCAAGAGTCACACAAAGTACGAACTCCGTAGCTTCAGCGACGACCCGCAGGATTCTCCGTAATAATCGCACTCTTGAACCGAACATCGTAGGCCTGAATCGAACTCATAATCTTCGGAGCACCCATTTGGGCACGGAGACTTCTTTACTGCCCAGACGTGGAGTTCCAGTACCGGTCTTGCACACCCGGCTGGTTTCTGTGCTTGAAGAGTGCCACGCCCAGTTGTGGAATGTGTTCAAGTCTACCTGGCTGAAGGAGTAAGAGTTGATCCATGACCAAGCATGCATGGCATGGGTCACGCAAAATACGTCAACTATGGGACGTTATTGCGAAGAGCCGAATCGACTAATGGACTCAGGGGAGCTTTTGTGGAACAGACGCCGAGACAGACGGCTCGTTATCACGATGTCAAGTCTGCAGACATATAGCGATCTCGTTCTCGTGAGTGGCGTGGCCTTGCTTCATTACCTCATTTGTTGATTTGTGTAGAAATAATAATAAGAATGGAGATATATTGTATTAGTTTTGAGGTGCCACACGATATTGATGAATACATACTTTGTTAATTTAAATTTGCACTGTCGTTCGTTAATGATTTAGGCACATTGCGTTGCATTCAATTTGTTTTCGCATTTGGAAAAAACTGTCATTTGTCAGTTTTATTTGGAGTCTGACAGAAAATCAAAAATAAAGGACAAATGTCATAGAGAGATAATTAATTGTGAAAACCGACACCTTGGGGTCTCTTGGGAATTAGTCAATTCAGGACATAGGGAATGGGGAGAGTCTGCAATATATTCCCTATGGAGATAGTTTGTTACCTGTTGAGGAGAATGGTTTCTTCACTAGCCTTCCCTCGATAGATGATGCTCTCTACGAATTGAACGCCATTGCATTATAACACCGGTAAAACTTAATTCTTCCAGATAGAAGGTAGCAAGTCAAATGATTTGGCCATGTAACTAGGTTACCAACTAACAGTATACCACAACAAGCAATGATGTACAGACCAAATGGAAGCAGAAGAAGAGGCCGACCACGTAAACGATGGACAGAGGGAATAACAGAGTCCATGGGAATCTCGATACATGAAGCCCATAAATGGGCACTCTCCCGCTGTTTATAATTCACCCCGACACCGAAAGGTAAAAGAGGAACAAGATGAAATGAGATGCGATAAGTGGTTAATATATCAAATCTTATTGCACATCGAATTATTAGTCCATGAGTGCTTAGATCCCATACTCAGTATCTCTCCTCAGGGTGTAGCGTCTAACGGCACTAGTTCTATGATAACTAAGCTTCATTGACCTCCCACACGACGCTCTTGTCTACCGTGACTCAGTTTGACTTGATATTCTTCATGCCTGGGAAGAGTTGCAGAATCACAACCATCACTTGAGTCATTTATTCTCCCTGCTTCCCTGAGGTGTTCGTGTGTGTTTTTAAATTTTTCTGCATTTTCCTCTCACAACATTCCTCATTTGCCTCTTTACAGAATTTTCCAATATGTCTGTGAGTCTCTTCATACCTTTCATTGTTATTTTCATTGTTTGTTCTTTCTGCCATTAGGTGTAAGATATCTTCAGTCATCCATTGTCTACAGCCTGTCATCTTGCGGTTTAGGATAATAACTTTCACTTTATGCTGTTGGGATATGCTTGAATGATTTTGGCATCAATGAGCTGCGTTTAACTTTACCAATAAAGTTCCAATTGACACAGCCCTGTATGTTTTAATAGATGTCCATCTTTCCAGATCTTTAATACAAGCTCTTTATGGGAGGGGGGGGGGGGGGGGCTGAGGCGAACGGGTTACCCACGTAATTCGTACTCTCGCATACCGCGTTCGAAACATAATTGCGGGAGATTTGGCAGCAGACCGCCTTGCGTTGGTTTACATACAATGGTATGGGAGCCGGCCGTTCATAAAGAGATGGCAAACTACTGAACGTAAACTTGCCAAGAAATCACAAATAGCCCACAATTCTGGGGTTGAATGCGATGTCCTGTAAAGGATATTCAACTGACTTTAACACCTCTATCTATGGTGACTCTCGTGCCCTGAATGGATCATTATATAGTTGCCAGATGTCGCCTTTCCTGTCCGTTTCCATCTGGTCTCACGTATCCCTAAGATGTTAATGTTTAGGGTTATTATTGTGTGTATGATATTCTCTGATGTACCATCTGTGCTCATGGTGCCAACAACCCTTGTCCCTACTGTAGCAGTGTAAATAGGTCGCAGCCGAGAGTATGCGGTGACTCTGTTCACATGACTTTCCCAATCGGGCGAGGCTGCTTCTGTGAAGCACTGATTTATGTCGAGTATCTGAGAATGTGAGTTGTTAAAACATACTGGTTTAAGGATCTATATTGGTACCCTTACCTTCCGCGGTTTGTCTACGATTTAACTCCGCAAAGTTTTGTCTAAAGAATTGAACCCAGTTAGGTAGTAGGAGGAGGTTTGTACCTGTCTATGGCCACGTCACAGAGTTTTGAGGCGTTTTATAGAGATAACCGCCACACCAACCAATTCGCTTCCTGTCAATGACCACCGCAATTTTCAGAGAACAATCCGATACCACCACAATGAATCTTTAGATAGCACCCCTTACAATTTTCATGTAGCAGACAGATCAATGTAGAATTACATAAACGGTAATTACCTACCTATGCGAATCGAAATGGCACGAGAAAGATTTAATAGTTACAGATGTTCAGGTTTCAAACTGCTGCAGGCAGATGAACAGGTTTACACAATTATTGTGTTGCATTAATGACTACCCTCTCTACTTATTATCTTTCAGTATATGTTTTTCAATATCTGATTTTCAACTAGCAGGTTATTATTATTTGTATACGGAAAAGCAAATTTTAACAGCTTCATCATGACTGATTTACAGTTGCAGTAGGTTGTTGTCATAGTTCTTTTGATAAGGTATAATAAGAATGTTTGCAAATAATGCATGTGGTGTTGTAATAGTAACTAGACAACTCTGCTACTGACTCAATATATGACGAGAGGATGGGGACAATTATGGTTTTATTCTTCGGCATCTGCACACCCAGTAATAGCCGTCATTACTGTTCGACTATGACATGTGGATATATATTTTGCTGGGCGGAAGTTAGTAGCGGCCATATTTGTTTACATTCATTACTGTAATCTCGACATAGCTTTCGAAGGTGTCGACATAAGGCTGTTGCCACAAGCACTTGGATCTGACCAGCCGATCTTGACCTTATGATATTTTTTTGTTGGTTTGCGCTCGCTCGCTTTGAACTCAAGCGTAGTTATGCATACAACTTCTAGTAGCACTGGACTGAATTGATCATCTTTCAACGTGCTGTGTTCTTTTCAGTATTGTAGTTGTTGTTGTCTTCCACATATGCCGTTAGGCGTCGTGGGGAGAAGTAATTGGAGATCCATGCCTGCAACTAGAGCCTGTCCTTCAATTTCCTCCTAGCAGCATCGTCTATGATCAAGTAAGTTCCCTATCGGTTCGCAAGACCTGTCATTGGTATATTACCTATCGGTTCGCTAGACCCGTCGTTGGTGTATTACCTATCGGTTCGCTAGACCCGTCGTTGGTTTATTACCTATCGGTTCGCTAGACCCGTCGTTGGTGTATTACCTATCCGTTCGCTAGACCCGTCATTGGTGTATTACCTATCGGTTCGCTAGACCCGTCGTTGGTGTATTACCCATCGGTTCGCTAGACCCGTCGTTGGTGTATTACCTATCGGTTCGCTAGACCCGTCGTTGGTTTATTACCTATCGGTTCTCTAGACCCGCCGTTGGTGTATTACCTATCGGTTCGCAAGACCTGTCATTGGTTTATTACCTATCGGTTCGCTAGACCCGTCGTTGGTGTATTACCTATCGGTTCGCTAGACCAGTCGTTGGTGTATTACCTATTGGTTCGCAAGACCCGTCGTTGCTGTATTACCTATCGGTTCGCAAGACCTGTCATTGGTTTATTACTTATCGGTTAGCTAGATATGTCGATGGTTTATTACCTAGTGGTTCGCTAGACCTGTCATTGGTTTAATACCTATTTATTCCTTTTGTTGTTCACAGTGTAACTAACAATAACCGCTGTGGTTTGTCAGTTGATTATGAAGGGAGTATAAAGGGTGCAGTTTTCCCCGAGACTCCCGAGAGTCGTCGCTGGAACTACGGAGATCGTGCTTTATTCGACACTCTGAAAGAAACCGAGCCATATGGGATAAAACCTGGTGAAATTAAGTGACCATCTCCTCTCGCCTTTAACCCTTCGGTTAACTAAGTGCAATTACGCAGCATGTAACAAGATGTTAATATGCGGGCTAAAGGAAGATAAAAATACACTCAAATACACAGTAGCCAAAGCAATTATAAATCTAACACCTGGGTTGTGCGGACAGAAAGATTTCACAGTGACTGCGATTACCATGGGGATAACATTGCTCATCGCTGGAACAGCATCAGAGACTGTGTTACGTACTTATGCCAAAATATGATTCGTTTATTCAATTCACATAATATATAATTCTGCAGTGGACTCCTGATGAGATGCAGAGGAATGTGCCAGACAATCAATCGTGAAACCTCTTGTTTGCGGCTTCTGTACTTAAAATTCAGTAAGGGAATACCCTGCGTTGAAACACAAAAAGTTAGTTGCATTTGCTTTGCAGACGGACGAAATCAACCCCAGCATTTAAGGCTGCTTCTGATTTTCTAAGCAGTTTTACTTTCAGTAGTTTAACATTGCTTCCTGAACAATCATCGTTCATCCCTTTGTGAAAATCATCGCAAAGCGGTCTGCTAAAGGAACATAACACGCAGTTATATTAAACACTAGCTGACCCGGCCCGGCTTCGCCCAGTCCCTGGTGGGGAGCATCTCATTTAATTCATATAAGTAGTCATATAAGTTCTCGTTCCCGTTACCGACTGTCTGTCTGTCTGTCTGTCTGTCTGTCTGACCCGGCCCGGCATTGCCCAGCTCCTGGTGTGGAGCATCGCATTTAATTCATATAAGTAGTCATATAAGTTCCCGTTCCCGTTACCGACTATCTGTCTGTCTGTCTGTCTGTCTGTCTGTCTGTCTGTCTGTCTGTCTATCTGTCTGCCTGACCCTGTCCGGCTTCGCCCAGTCTCTGGTGGGGAGCATCTCATTTAATTCACATAAGTAGTCATATAAGTTCTCATTAAATTCATACAACAAAAAAAGTAACTTAAAAGAATGTCCTTCCAGACACCATCCATTAGTTTTAATGAAAACGCTTGCTAATCACCTGCATGACTACAGTAACTTCTTAAGCAAATAAAGATGAGTTACAATGTTATGCATTGTGCATTATTTTTATGAAAACTTTAAAAATGCCTTACAGTTTGTATCATTATTTATTATAACTCATATGCCGGTACATAACTATGGACACAGAGTTTATAAATCTTTGAAAACGATGCCACAATATGACTATAAGTTATACAGAAAAGTTATGCCCCTTGAAATAACTTTTACGGAGTTAGGTCCCCTGAAATATATACAATTATAATGAAAAATGAAAAATGAAATAATACTGAGTAAGCAGGCGATTTCACACTAAAAAAATATGACAGTTGCATTCACATCTTCAGTTTCTGCAGAAGTACACTAAGCACCTAAGACGCTTCTGTTGTCCTGAAACCAATACATCTTTCGCAACTGTAGCCACGTTGATAAATGAAATGACATGTTATTCGAAGCAAACCACCATCATCTGCCATGCCCACAGGAGTGGGCGGTCATGGTTCGCCATCTCACACGATTGCCAAAGTTCTGGACCCGGTTTGTGTTCTTGTCCCGATTATGCAATGTGGCAAAACCATCCATGTTTCTATGTCAGCCATCCCCTGGCTATTTTCTCATCACGTTTGTCAGTTGTCACTAAGGTGTCAAGTGTGTCAGTTGTCACTAAGGTATCAAGTGTGTCAGTTGTCACTAAGGTGTCAAGTTTGTTAGTATTCACTGAGGAATCAAGTTTGTAAGTTGTCATAAGGCATCAAGTTTGTCAGCTGTCACTGAGGCATCAAGTTTTTCAGTTGTCACCGAGGCATCAAGTTTGTCAGTTGTCACTGAGGCATCAAATTTGTCAGTTGTCACTGAGGCATCAAGTTTGTCAGTTGTCACTGAGGCATCAAATTTGTCAGTTTTCTCTGAGGCATCAAGTTTGCTTCGCCTCATAACGAACCCACAAAATCTGAAATGTTTACATCTAATTTCACTAATCAGTTTAAGGTTATCATATGTTTCTTATAGATCTGTGTCATTCGTTTTCTGTCCACCAATGATAGTTTTTTCCCATTGTTCTCAGAAACCACATTGCCACTGTCATCGTATGTTTCTCAGACACTGTCACTGTCATCAGTTGTTTCTCAGCATGTCTGCTTATTGTCAATGTCTCACATGCATCACAGTACAGGTTCTACATTATACTTCAACCTTTTTCATTGCAACTGACAGCATTTTGTAGGTATATTTTCCATCTTGCAAAACGCTACATTTGCCGTGGTAATTGTTTAAATCTCATGAATAGATCTTCCATGAGATATGACTGTTCCGAGATAGTTGTATCTATTCACCGGTTTAAGAACGTTCCCATTTACTTGAATGTTACATTGTGGTATTTCTTTCTTCTCGGAAACGACTTTACTTTCTTTTTACAATTTAAGTCTAGCTCTAGTTGTTCGCTGTGTACAATAACCGCAAATAACAAATGTTGCAGATACTGTATATTGTTTGCAATCAATACTGTATCGTCTGCATGTGTTATATGACTTATATCAGTGGTTAGGAAGGTCGTCCAAATCGCACTCCGGACAAGTCCATAGTGTTGCTGCGGATCACACCCCCCCCCCCCCCCCCCTCCTCAATTCCTAGTAGTATAGCGACTGATGACTCTAGGTGTGTATTTATTAATTAAACGACTTTTGTAGTTGACAAAATGCGCCGTTTTGTTTCACTCCAATCTCCCTGACTCTGAACAAAGAAGCAAAGTCCTAAGTGTCTAAGAAGTCATATGTTCGCCCTGCGTTTGTTGTGATGTTGATGATATCTGATCTATCCATTGCCCCCCCCCTCCCCTCGATCACCGCCATGTCCGCCAAACGATCGGCTCACTCGTTACCCTCCACGACTGAGTGGCCCGGTACAGTGATAACAGTTACCTGGACTAACTGTGATGAGCTCAGTGTGTTGAGCCACTCAAGTCGTATGAAGCCCCCCAGTCTGGACCCTTCCTGTGAATATTCATTGAGTCATTCACATACATGCATGTGAGTACCTTTTTCTACTTCAGGCTAAAGATTGTTCACGATGTTTCATGTTTATCGCGTTAATACAAGAACCGATTACTTGATATTGTTTTTCCCTCCATACTTTACAGTTCTGTACTTCTCGCCTTTCTGAAATTCGTTTTATAAAGTAAGTAGACCCGCAATCACGTTTTATGTAGACGTCTAGACTTGCTCTAGTACAGTGGTTCTCAACCTTTTATGGCCTATGCCCCCCTTTACCATATGTTCAGAACGTCATTCCCCCCTCCCTTCGAATTTTATCCCTATAAATCACCCCCCCCCCACCCTTACACAGTATACATAAAAATGGAAGCTAAATTTGTATTAGACGATATAATCACATCGCATCTCATCTTGTTCTTCTTGTACCTTGCTGTATCGAGCTGAAACATAAACAGTGGGAGAGTGCCCGTTTATGGGCGTCATATATTGATATTCCCATGGACTCTGTTCTTCCCTCTGTCCATCATTTACATGGTCAGCCTCTTCTTCTGTTTCCTTCTGGTCTGTACATCATTGCTTGTTGGCGTATACTGTTGGTTAGTAGTCTAGTTATATGGTCAGACCAATTAACTTGCTGTTTTCTGATGAAATCTATCGCCGCTATTAGACGATATAATGCCAACATTATGTAAACAATACCTCTTGGTGGTAGATTGCCTGTGGACAAGGGAGAGGCGGTCGTGCGCCTGTGGGAGCAGGTGGAGAAGGTTGGGGAACAGATTGAGAACCCGTATGTAGGAAGAATAATATAGTGAGGATCGGCAATGGTTCTGGAAGAATATCAAAACTGAGAGGGAAGACCAGGAGAACTTTCAATAAGATAGTAGAGGGAACGATTATTAGTGTGACTCTCCGCTGGCTGTTGATCGAGGGGATAGAGCTTATATGGGAATGTCCTGAGTACAGTGATGTCGGTTCTTAGCTCAACTCAACTATGTGAACAATAACATGAAAAGATAGCTACTTATGACGAGTGGTCATGACACTGATCTCACATATCAGTGGGTCCGAGTTCAAATCTCCACCAAGGCAAAAGATCTTTGTTTCGTTAAGTAAAGACACAAATTTTCAAAAATTGTTTTGGGTTCCCAAATTACCTAGCCTAAAATGGGTACCAGGAAATATTTTGGGAAGTGAAGGCGGCCGGTCTGATATTGAGTGTCGATTGATTTATCAAATATTTGGGACTAGCACGATGTACCCAGTAAGTTTCATTGTGTGGTGGCTGCTTTGGCAAAGCCGTTAGTTTATTAGTCCTTATCTAAACCTTCCCCCGCAAACACCAGCAATGGTGCCAGCTGTTGATGTGATTGTATTGGTTAGATTCATCATCGTTATCACCACTACCACCAGTATCGTCATCAACATCATCATTATCATCGTCGTCATTATCGTTGTCATCTCTGTCGTCGCCGACATTATCATCATCAGTACCATGGCTATCGTCATCAGCACCACAATAATCATCATCTGTAACACCACCACCATCAGAACCACTGCAACGACCGCCACCGATCACCATAACCTTCAGCACCATCACCATTACCAACATCATCACCTTTATCACCATCACCATTACCACTATCATCGTTAGCACCACCATCACCATTACCACCATCATGATCTGCACCACTACCACCTTTGCTACCACCGTAACGATCATCTTCATCACCACTACCACCATCGCCATTAGCACTATCATCACCATCACCATCACCACTGTCACCATCTCAACTATCATAACCACCATCAAGACTACCACCATTATTACCACCACCCCATTACCATCACCATCACCACCACCATATCACCACACCAGGTCCACCACATCACCACCAAAACCATCACTATCACCACAACCACCACCTCCACCACCACCACCACCACCATCACCACCACCACCACCACCACCACCACCACCTCCACCACCACCACCACCACCACCACCACCACCTCCACCACCACCACCACCACCTCCACCACCACCACCACCACCACCACCACCACCACCACCACCACCACCACCACCACCACCGTCACTATCAATATTATACGTTTATCTCCTTTGAAATGCGTCTTTGATGCTGCAATGTTGATCTCCTATGAATGGCGCTTTTGATGCTGCAATATTGATCTACCTTGGATGGCGCTTTTGATGCTGCAATATTGATCTACCTTGGATGGCGCTTTTGATGATACAATGTTGATCTACCTTGAATGGCGCTTTTGATGCTACAATATTGATCTACCTTGGATGGCGCTTTTGATGCTACAATGTTGATCTACCTTGAATGGCGCTTTTAATGCTGCAATGTTGATCTACCTTGTAGGAATCACCTTGTGTTGTTTTGAGCAACAACATCGTTGTTAAACGTGAACAGTCACAGAAAACGATGTTGTGACGTGTTATACATTCATATAAGATATGTTGTGATGTGTTATACATTCATATAAGATATGTTGTGATGTGTTATACCTTCATATAAGAGATGTGACGTGTTATACATTCATATAAGAGATGTTGTGATGTGTTATACATTAATATAAGAGATGTTGTGATGTGTTATACATTCATATAAGAGATGTTGTGATGTGTTATACATTCATATAAGATATGTTGTGATGTGTTATACATTCATATAAGATATGTTGTGATGTGTTATACATTCATATAAGAGATGTTGTGATGTGTTATACATTAATATAAGAGATATTGTGATATGTTATACATTCATATAAGAGATGTTGTGATAAGTTATGTATTCATATAAGAGATGTTGTGATGTGTTATACATTCATATAAGATATGTTGTGATGTGTTATACATTCATATAAGAGATGTGACGTGTTATACATTAATATAAGAGATGTTGTGATGTGTTATACATTAATATAAGAGATGTTGTGATGTGTTATACATTCATATAAGAGATGTTGTGATAAGTTATGTATTCATATAAGAGATGTTGTGATGTGTTATATATTCATATAAGAGATGTTGTGATGTGTTATATATTCTGATAAGAGAAATTGTGATGTGTTATATATTAATAAGAGATGTTGTAATATGTTATATATTCATATAAGAGACGTTGTAATGTGTCATATATTCATATAAGGGACGTTGTGATGTGTTATATATTCATATAAGAGATGTTGTAATATGTTATATATTTATATAAGAGAAATTGTGGTGTTTTATATATTAATATAAGAGACGTTGTGGTGTGTTATATATTCATATAAGAGAAACTATGATATGTTATTTATTCATATAAGAGAAATTGTGATATGTTATTTATTCATATAAGAGATGTTGTGATATGCTATATATTCTGGCCAGAGCTGTTGTGATTAATTATTTATATAGCTGTTGTTGTATATTATTTGTTCACAAAAGAGATGTGATATGTTATGTATTCACATAAGAGATGTGATATGTCATTTATTCACAAAAGAGCTGATGTGATATGTTATTTATTCACAAAAGATATGATATTATATGTTATTTGTCCACATAAGAGATGTGATATGTCATTTATTCTTCTAAGAAATATTGTGATATGTTAGTTACGTCTACGTCTAATTTCTCTAATCAGCTTGCGGCTTTCATTTGCCTGTTGAAGGACTTGCTCATTAATTTTTCTGTATCTCCATGGTAGTCTTTGTATTTTCACCAGAAACCACATGTCCACTGCCATCAGATGTTTTTCAGCTTGACTTCTCATCGTCATTGTTTCACATCCATACAAAAGTAAAGGTTCTATGTAGCACTTAAACACCCGTTTTCTCGTTGCTATTGACATCAGTTTATTAGTTCCATTTTGCAAAAGGCTACCTTTGCCATAGCGATTCTTGTTCTAACTTCTTCAATGCATCTCCCATCAGATGTTATGACTGCTCGAGATAGATGTACCAATTCACTTGTTTAAGAATAATCCCGTTTATCCTTATATTTTTTTTGTTTTTTAGCATATCCTTTACAGGACTTAGCTGTCAACACCAGCATCTTTCAGCTGTATGTTGATCTCTTGGCAAGATTACGCTCAGTAGTTTGCCATTGCTTTCTGAGCGGCCGGCTCAGTATCCCGCAAGTCACGAGCGGGGGTCGAACCGCCTCAGCTCTCGCTCCGCTACGAGACTCTGCGTGATAAACGGGATTACAGAGAGAAAGTGTTGTAACCCCACAGCCAGAGAGACCGGCTCCTTATATTACATTGTGATATTTATTTCTTGTTAGAGATGACCATAATCTGTGTCGTCCAACAATTTAATTCTAACCCTAGTTCTAACCCAGTCGTACGTCCGTTAGTTTAACCTGTCGTGAAGGCCGACTTCGTGGCGAAGGAGTTACGGGCGCAGTTCGTGATCCCGCATACCGGCGTTCGAAACACAGCTGTGGGAGATTTGGCAGCAAACCGCCTTACTTTGATTTTTTATGAAATGGTATGGGTGCCGGTTGTTCAGTAAGCAATGGCAAACTACTCAACTGCAATTTCTCGAACGCGAACATGATTGGTTCGATTTTTCAGCTAGTTATTTTAATGGGATGAGGTAGCCAGTTTATCGTCTACTGTCCTTTGTCGCCTTTCACGACATGCACGGTAGCTTACAATGTTTCTATACTTAGTCTCCAGTCTAGGTTCCTTTAACACGTAGGCGGTGTACATGAACAGCATAAAAACCATGTTATTAAATGAGAGAGAAACAACAGCAATAACAAAGTTGCAGTCAGGTTCAACGTGCGGATAGCGTAGATGTAACATTTTTTATGATAGATTAATGCCGCGAGAAGTAACAGATCTGTTTACGACTTTAAATTATAAATTAATGCATCCGGAAGTTAAAGGTGTCTATTTATAACTTTTAATGATAGAATAATGCAGCGAGAATTAACGCTTCTATTTATAACTTTTAATGATAGATTAATGCAGTGAGAAGTAACACATCTATTTATGACTTTTAATAATAGAATAATGCAGCAAGAAGTAATACGTCTATTTATGACTTTTAATGATATATTAATGAAGCGAGAAACACGCCTATTTATGGCTGTTAATGATAGGTTCATGCAGCGATAAGTAAAAAGCCTGTTTATGACTTTCAGTGTTAATTTAATGCAGCGACAAGTAACACTCTTATTTACGGCTTTTAATGTTAGATTAATGCAGCGTGAAGGCCAATTTATGACCTTTAATGTTAGATTAATGCAGCGAGAAGTAACACGCCTATTTACGACTTGTAATGTTACACAACTGGTGGAATAAGTAGTTATAAATGTGCAAATCGGTTATCATTTGGAGGATTGTGGAGGATTGACCTTGACCTCGGCTGATTTTCACTCCCCCTTGGTCATATAGTTGGGTGGGGTAAGGGGTGGTATCTAGGTCATATCTAAGGGCGATAATTTTAAGATTTTATGTTTCTAAGGGCAGATAACTATTGAGTGGGTGTATAAAAATTTTAATTAATTATTAAAAAATAAAATAAAAAATAAAAATAAATAACGACGGGGTGTGGGGTGGTGGCGAGGGGGTGGGCGCGTGGGGTGAGACTAGGCGGCTCGGGTTTAAACACTATCAGGTATATAATAATTTTTTATTAAATCATGTATAAACAATACAATACATATTAAATAAGTAGCGGCATAGTGTTAAATTCTGGAAGGTAGTACCGGGGAGTTATATGTCGGCAAGTGTGGGAAAATCTCCGGCGGGTGTGACGGTGGTCGGTTCATAACAGACGTGGAGGGGGTGCATACGGAAAAGTCATTAAGTAACGGGTTGTAAAAACGTGGGTGAGTGGTGTGTTAAAATATTTTGAACTGTTAGCGCATTGGTGGTGTACATTAGTACGAATAGAAGGAATAGGTGCGGTGGGGATAGTAGTGGGTATGGGTTACTGAAATTAGTTGATAAGGGTGGTTATTAGTGCTATGTAGATGTTCATAGTAGCTTATTCACTAACATAACACGTGTTACAAATGAAACCTTGAAAGCTAAAGATCGCTGATTGTAATGGATATAGTGTAGTATCATTCGGCGGTAAGGGGTGGGTACCAGGTATTAGTGGTCAAGCAGTGGTCAAGCGGTGGTCAAGTTGTGGTCAAGTAAGGAAAATTTTAGGGAAAAGTGATTGTAATGATATGGTGATGCTTAAAGGGTGGTAAATTAGTGGTCAAGTAGTGGTCAAGTAGTGGTCAAGTGTTGGTTAAGTGACGAAAATTTTAGGGAAATTTTAGGGAACAGTGATTGTAATGATATGGTGATGCTTAAAGGGTGGTAAATTAGTGGTCAAGCAATGGTTAAGTAATGGTCAAGTAGTCAAGTAAGGAAATTTTAGGGAAAAGTGATTGTAATGATATGGTGATGATTAAAGGATGGTAAATTAGTGGTCAAGCAGTGGTCAAGTGAGGAAATTTAAGGGAAAAGTGGTTATAATGATATGGTGATGATTAAAGGGTGGTAAATTAGTGGTCAAGTAGTGGTCAACCAATGGTCAAGTAGTGGTCAAGTGAGGAAATTTTAGGGAAAAGTGGTTATAATGATATGGTGATGATTAAAGGGTGGTAAATTAGTGGTCAAGTAGTGGTCAACCAATGGTCAAGTAGTGGTCAAGTGGTCGAGTGACCACTTAAATTGTAGAGGACGATGTCCCTAAGATTATGGTAGTGGTTAAAGTGATCGATGACATGGTCAAGTAGTGGTCAACCAGTGGTCAAGTGGTCGAATGAACACTTAAAAGGTAGAGAAAAGTACGTATATTGAAACGGTGATGGTAAAATGGTCGACAACGGGGTCAAGCAGTGGTCAAGTAGTGCTCAACCAGTGGTCAACCGCTCAAGTGAGAAAATTGTAGGGTATGGTACGTGTAGTGAAACAGAGATGGATAAATTAAGTAGTGACGTTGTCAAGTAGTGATCAAGTAGCGGGCAAGTACTGGTCATATGGTCGAGTGACCACTTAAATTGTAAGGGAAAGTACGTGTAGTGAACCTGTGTTGGTTAAAGTGATCGATGACGTGCTCAAGTAGTGGTAAATGGTCGAGTGACTACTTAAATTGTCGGTGAAAGTAGGTATAGTGACATGGTGATGATCTAAGAGTTGGTCAACTGGTGCTCAAATAGTGGTCAAGTAGTGGTCAAGTAGTCGAATGACCACTTAAATTATAGGGTATGGTACGTGTAGTGAAACGGTGATGGTAAAATAAGTAAGGACATAGTCAAATAGTGGTCAAGTACTGGTGAAGTAGTGATCAAGTGGTCGAAGGATCACTTAAATTGTAGGGTATGGTATGTGTAGTGACATGATGATGGTTAAAGTGATCGATGAAATGATCAAGACGTTATGCCGACTGCTAAGTTCAGAAAGTAATGTCCTTACTATCGGCAATTTCCCTGACAGGAGCGCCTCGAGCACTGATTTTGTATTGATCAATAGCACCTAGTGGTACAGTCGACACACATGGACAATAGTTACAGTCGGTCAAAGATGGCGTCGCACCCTTATCACACATGGGTAATTGCTACAACCAGACTACGTCTCATTCGCTAAAACTGGTCAAATATGGACTTGCAGTCGATCCCATGTGTAATGGTACATCCAAGAAAAGGCTCACTGACTAAAACAATCAAAGAATTCCCTGCTTCCGATAACATGTATAATGGTATAGCCAGAACACGGGGTTAATGATTCAACAGGTCAAAGATGGCGATGGATCCAGTGACACGCATAACGATACACGTGGAACACATCGCTAATAAACAAAATGTTCAAATATGGTGGCACATCCGGTCACAGGGGTAATGGGACATCTGAGACACGTGGTTAAGAGGGAAACAATAGAAAAAGGGTGTCCTATCGGTTGTCGAGTCAGGGAACCTAACGTATGATGATCACTGTGTATAGGAGTGAATACACTGCATCATCAACAATGCATCATCAACACTGCATCCGAAGGGTAAAATGGTCACCCCCTTCTCTCTCTTTTCTATAACCGTGTAGTCCTAGTGTTATCCGGTTACACCAAAGGACACCCGAGCATCAACACAACAAACTGCCCCGATTCAACCTTAGGCAATACACGTAACATGACAGGTCACATGTCCGCCGTCATAACCAGCGACGTTATCACGTATCAAATTAGACATCCACACTTTCATTTCCTTTCTATGTGGCCATAGTGTCTTTACCTCTTTCTCCAGAAAGCCATTTCCAAGACCAATATATGTTTTTTCAGTGTACCTGCTCAGTGCCACACTTCACAACCAGACAAAAGTACACCTTCTATGTACCAATTCAACCGTCAAATAAGAAAATATGTTAAACAAAATATTAAAATTATTGGTCAAATACAGAAATATCGCAACCAAACTTATAAAAAGAAGGAAAATATTGACCAAGTAACGAAATATCTCGTCGAAACTTATAAAAATGTAGGAAACTTTGTTAAGCAAGTATGAAAAGGTATCGTCCAAACAGAGAAATATATCACCTAAACTTATAAAAAGTAGGAACATATGTTAACCAAATGGAAAATATCTTGGGTAAATAGGAAAATTTGTTAGCCAAATGGGGAAAATATTGTCCAAGTAACGAAATATCCCCCAACAAACTTAGGAAAAGTACGAAACTTTGTTAAGCAAGTATGAAAAGGTATCGACCAAGTAGAGAAATATATCACCCAAACTTATAAAAAGTAGGAACATATGTTAACCACAGAGAAAATACCTTGGCCAAATAGGAAAATTTGTTAGCCAAATAGAAAAAATATTGACCACGTAACGATATATCTTGTCCACACTTATGAAAAGTAGGGAAATTTGTTAGTCAAATGAGAAAAAAGATTGACCAAGTAACGAAATACCCAAACCAAACTTATGAAAAGTACGAAACTTTGTTAAGCAAGTATGAAAATGTATCGACCAAACAGAGAAATATATCACCCAAACTTATAAAAAGTAGGAACATATTTTAACCAAAGGGAAAATACCTTGGCCAAATAGGAAAATTTGTTAGCCAAAGGAGAAAAAAGATTGACCAAGTAACGAAATTCCCCAACCAAACTTATGAAAAGTACGAAACTTTGTTAAGCAAGTATGAAAAGGTATCGTCGAAACAGAGAAATATATCACCTAAACTTATAAAAAGTAGGAACATATGTTAACCAAATGGAAAATATCTTTTGCAAATAGGAAAATTTGTTAGCCAAATGGGGAAAATATTGTCCAAGTAACGAAATATCCCCAACAAACTTAGGAAAAGTACGAAACTTTGTTAAGCAAGTATGAAAAGGTATCGACCAAACAGAGAAATATATCACCCAAACTTATAAAAAGTAGGAACATATGTTAACCACATGGAAAATATCTTGGCCAAATAATAAAATTTGTTAGCCAAATAGAAAAAAATATTGACCACGTAACGATATATCTTGTCCACACTTATGAAAAGTAGGAAAATTTGTTAGCCAAATGGGGAAAATATTGACCACGTAACGAAATACCCCCCAACAAACTTAGGAAAAGTACGAAAAATTTGTTAAGCAAGTATGAAAAGGTATCGACCAAACAGAGAAATATATCACCCAAACTTATAAAAAGTAGGAACATATGTTAACCAAATGGAAAATATCTTGGCCAAATAGGAAATATTGTTAGCCACATAGAAAAAATATTGACCACGTAACGATATATCGTGTCCACACTTATGAAAAGTAGGGAAATTTGTTAGTCAAATGGGGAAAATATTGACCACGTAACGAAATACCCCCCAAAAAACTTAGGAAAAATACGAAACTTTGTTAAGCAAGTATGAAAAGGTATCGGCCAAACAGAGAAATATATCACCCAAACTTATAAAAAGTAGGAACATATGTTAACCAAACGGAAAATAGCTTGGCCAAATAGGAAAATTTGTTAGCCAAATAGAAAAAATATTGTACCACGTAACGATATATCTTGTCCACACTTATGAAAAGTAGGGAAATTTGTTAGTCAAATGGGGAAAATATTGACCACGTAACGAAATACCCCCCACAAAACTTAGGAAAAGTACAAAACTTTGTTAAACAAGTATGAAAAGGTATCGGCCAAACAGAGAAATATAACACCCAAAACTTATGAAAAGTAGGAAACTTTGTTAGCCAAAGTGAAAAAACCTAGGTCAAGTAAGAAAATTCTGATAGCCAAATGTGAAAAGTGTCGGCCAAATACAGAAATAGCTCAACCAAACTTATAAAACGTAGGAAAATTGTTATTCAAACGGGAAAGCTATTGAACAACTAGGAAAATGTAATAGTCAAAGAAGAATAATATTGAACAAGTAATGAAATATATCATTCAAACTTATGAAAAGTAGGAAGCCTTGATAACCAAATGTGAAAAATATCACTCAAAGAGAGAAATAGCTCGCCCCAACGTATAAAAAGTAGGAAAATTGTCGGCCAAAGGGGAAAAAGGTTAGACCAAATACAGAAATATCTCGACCAAATTTATAAAAATCTAGGAAAAAATAGTACCCAACACAACTAAAAGGCTGACTAAAGTTATAAATCCAAACTTATAAAAATAACCAAATAGGAAAACATATTGACCAAGTACAGACATATATCAATCAAACTTATAAACTTGTCGTCCAAAGTGATAAAAAACAAAGAAAGGCTGTCACCAGTCTAAGAAATAGGTATGGAAAAGTAAGTCGACCAAGACTACAGAAGTTATATTTTTATTTCCTTTTTTTTTTCTTTTTTTTTTCTGAGCTTGGTCGACTTACTTTTCCATACCTATTTCTTAGACTGGTTGACAGCCTTTCTTTGTTTTTTATCACTTTGGACGACAAGTTTATAAGTTTGATTGATATATGTCTGTACTTGGTCAATATGTTTTCCTATTTGGTTATTTTTATAAGTTTGGATTTATAACTTTAGTCAGCCTTTTAGTTGTGTTGGGTACTATTTTTACCTAGATTTTTATAAATTTGGTCGAGATATTTCTGTATTTGGTCTAACCTTTTCCCCTTTGGCCGACAATTTTCCTACTTTTTATACGTTGGGGCGAGCTATTTCTCTCTTTGAGTGATATTTTTGTCACATTTGGTTATCAAGGCTTCCTACTTTTCATAAGTTTGAATGATATATTTCATTACTTGTTCAATATTCTTCTTCTTTGACTATTACATTTTCCTAGTTGTTCAATAGCTTTCCCGTTTGAATAACAATTTTCCTACGTTTTATAAGTTTGGTTGAGCTATTTCTGTATTTGGCCGACACTTTTCACATTTGGCTATCAGAATTTTCTTACTTGACCTAGGTTTTTTCACTTTGGCTAACAAAGTTTCCTACTTTTCATAAGTTTGGGTGTTATATTTCTCTGTTTGGCCGATACCTTTTCATACTTGTTTAACAAAGTTTCGTACTTTTCCTAAGTTTTTTATTTCGTTACGTGGTCAATATTTTCCCCATTTGACTAACAAATTTCCCTACTTTTCATAAGTGTGGACAAGATATATCGTTACGTGGTCAATATTTTTTCTATTTGGCTAACAAATTTTCCTATTTGGCCAAGCTATTTTCCGTTTGGTTAACATATGTTCCTACTTTTTATAAGTTTGGGTGATATATTTCTCTGTTTGGCCGATACCTTTTCATACTTGCTTAACAAAGTTTCGTATTTTTCCTAAGTTTTTGGGGGGTATTTCGTTACGTGGTCAATATTTTCCCCATTTGACTAACAAATTTCCCTACTTTTCATAAGTGTGGACAAGATATATCGTTACGTGGTCAATATTTTTTCTATGTGGCTAACAATATTTCCTATTTGGCCAAGATATTTTCCATTTGGTTAACATATGTTCCTACTTTTATAAGTTTGGGTGATATATTTCTCTGTTTGGTCGATACCTTTTCATACTTGCTTAACAAAGTTTCGTACTTTTCATAAGTTTGGTTGGGGGGAATTTCGTTACTTGGTACAATCTTTTTTCTCCTTTGGCTAACAAATTTTCCTATTTGGCCAAGGTATTTTCCCTTTGAGTTAAAATATGTTCCTACTTTTTATAAGTTTGGGTGATATATTTCTCTGTTTGGTCGATACATTTTCATACTTACTTAACAAAGTTTCGTACTTTTCATAAGTTTGGTTTGGGTATTTCGTTACTTGGTCAATCTTTTTTCTCATTTGACTAACAAATTTCCCTACTTTTCATAAGTGTGGACAAGATATATCGTTACGTGGTCAATATTTTTTCTATTTGGCTAACAAATTTTCCTATTTGGTCAAGGTATTTTCTCTGTGGTTAACATATGTTCCTACTTTTTATAAGTTTGGGTGATATATTTCTCTACTTGGTCGATACCTTTTCATACTTGCTTAACAAAGTTTCGTACTTTTCCTAAGTTTGTTGGGGGATATTTCGTTACTTGGACAATATTTTCCCCATTTGGCTAACAAATTTTCCTATTTACCCAAGATATTTTCCATTTGGTTAACATATGTTCCTACTTTTTATAAGTTTAGGTGATATATTTCTCTGTTTGGACGATACCTTTTCATACTTGCTTAACAAAGTTTCCTACATTTTTATAAGTTTCGACGAGATATTTCGTTACTTGGTCAATATTTTCCTTCTTTTTATAAGTTTGGTTGCGATATTTCTGTATTTGACCAATAATTTTAATATTTTGTTTAACATATTTTCTTATTTGACGGTTGAATTGGTACATAGAAGGTGTACTTTTGTCTGGTTGTGAAGTGTGGCACTGAGCAGGTACACTGAAAAAACATATATTGGTCTTGGAAATGGCTTTCTGGAGAAAGAGGTAAAGACACTATGGCCACATAGAAAGGAAATGAAAGTGTGGATGTCTAATTTGATACGTGATAACGTCGCTGGTTATGACGGCGGACATGTGACCTGTCATGTTACGTGCATTGCCTAAGGTTGAATCGGGGCAGTTTGTTGTGTTGATGCTCGGGTGTCCTTTGGTGTAACCGGATAACACTAGGACTACACGGTTATAGAAAAGAGAGAGAAGGGGGTGACCATTTTACCCTTCGGATGCAGTGTTGATGATGCATTGTTGATGATGCAGTGTATTCACTCCTATACACAGTGATCATCATACGTTAGGTTCCCTGACTCGACAACCGATAGGACACCCTTTGTCTATAGTTTCCCTCTTAACCACGTGTCTCAGATGTCCCATTACCCCTGTGACCGGATGTGCCACCATATTTGAACATTTCGTTTATTAGCGATGTGTTCCACGTGTATCGTTATGCGTGTCACTGGATCCATCGCCATCTTTGACCTGTTGAATCATTAACCCCGTGTTCTGGCTATACCATTATACATGTTATCGGAAGCAGGGAATTCTTTGATTGTTTTAGTCAGTGAGCCTTTTCTTGGATGTACCATTACACATGGGATCGACTGCAAGTCCATATTTGACCAGTTTTAGCGAATGAGATGTAGTCTGGTTGTAGCAATTACCCATGTGTGATAGGGTGCGACGCCATCTTTGACCGACTGTAACTATTGTCCATGTGTGTCGACTGTACCACTAGGTGCTATTGATCAATACAAAATCAGTGCTCGAGGCGCTCCTGTCAGGGAAATTGCCGATAGTAAGGACATTACTTTCTGAACTTAGCAGTCGGCATAACGTCTTGATCATTTCATTGATCACTTTAACCATCATCATGTCACTACACATACCATACCCTACAATTTAAGTGATCCTTCGACCACTTGATCACTACTTCACCAGTACTTGACCACTATTTGACTATGTCCTTACTTATTTTACCATCACCGTTTCACTACACGTACCATACCCTATAATTTAAGTGGTCATTCGACTACTTGACCACTACTTGACCACTATTTGAGCACCAGTTGACCAACTCTTGATCATCACCATGTCACTATACCTACTTTCACCGACAATTTAAGTAGTCCCTCGACCATTTACCACTACTTGAGCACGTCATCGATCACTTTAACCAACACAGGTTCACTACACGTACTTTCCCTTACAATTTAAGTGGTCACTCGACCATATGACCAGTACTTGCCCGCTACTTGATCACTACTTGACAACGTCACTACTTAATTTATCCATCTCTGTTTCACTACACGTACCATACCCTACAATTTTCTCACTTGAGCGGTTGACCACTGGTTGAGCACTACTTGACCACTGCTTGACCCCGTTGTCGACCATTTTACCATCACCGTTTCAATATACGTACTTTTCTCTACCTTTTAAGTGTTCATTCGACCACTTGACCACTGGTTGACCACTACTTGACCATGTCATCGATCACTTTAACCACTACCATAATCTTAGGGACATCGTCCTCTACAATTTAAGTGGTCACTCGACCACTTGACCACTACTTGACCATTGGTTGACCACTACTTGACCACTAATTTACCACCCTTTAATCATCACCATATCATTATAACCACTTTTCCCTAAAATTTCCTCACTTGACCACTACTTGACCATTGGTTGACCACTACTTGACCACTAATTTACCACCCTTTAATCATAACCATTTCATTATAACCACTTTTCCCTTAAATTTCCTCACTTGACCACTGCTTGACCACTAATTTACCATCCTTTAATCATCACCATATCATTACGATCACTTTTCCCTAAAATTTCCTTACTTGACTACTTGACCATTACTTAACCATTGCTTGACCACTAATTTACCACCCTTTAAGCATCACCATATCATTACAATCACTGTTCCCTAAAATTTCCCTAAAATTTTCGTCACTTACCAACACTTGACCACTACTTGACCACTACTTGACCACTAATTTACCACCCTTTAAGCATCACCATATCATTACAATCACTTTTCCCTAAAATTTTCCTTACTTGACCACAACTTGACCACCGCTTGACCACTGCTTGACCACTAATACCTGTACCCACCCCTTACCGCCGAATGATACTACACTATATCCATTACAATCAGCGATCTTTAGCTTTCAAGGTTCATTTGTAACACGTGTTATGTTAGTGAATAAGCTACTATGAACATCTACATAGCACTAATAACCACCCTTATCAACTAATTTCAGTAACCCATACCCACTACTATCCCCACCGCACCTATTCCTTCTATTCGTACTAATGTACACCACCAATGCGCTAACAGTTCAAAATATTTTAACACACCACTCACCCACGTTTTTACAACCCGTTACTTAATGACTTTTCCGTATGCACCTCCTCCACGTCTGTTATGAACCAACCACCGTCACACCCGCCGGAGATTTTCCCACACTTGCCGACATATAACTCCCCGGTACTACCTTCCAGAATTTAACACTATGCAGCTACTTATTTAATATGTATTGTATTGTTTATACATGATTTAATAAAAAAATTATTATATACCTGATAGTGTTTAAACCCGAGCCGCCTAGTCTCACCCCACGCGCCCACCCCCTCGCCACCACCCCACACCCCGTCGTTATTTATTTTTATTTTTTATTTTATTTTTTAATAATTAATTAAAATTTTTATACACCCACTCAATAGTTATCTGCCCTTAGAAACATAAAATCTTAGAATTATCGCCCTTAGATATGACCTAGATACCACCCCTTACCCCACCCAACTATATGACCGAGGGGGAGTGAAAATCAGCCGAGGTCAAGGTCAATCCTCCACAATCCTCCAAATGATAACCGATTTGCACATTTATAACTACTGGAATAGCGTTCGGTAGCTAGAGTTGAGTTTGATGAACACCAGGAAGTTTGTAGATGAGCCAACAGCGACACAAAGACACCTAGTTGTCCACAGAATTGTGCTAGCTCGTTGCTGTGTCCAGAATTCCATGCCGGGCAAAATTGTATAATACAGTCCTATGATGATAAATTTGGGCACGTTACCTACTATCACCATTATTGCTAGAACCAACACAACTTTGACAAGTCGCTTCTCGCGGATGGATAGAGTTGAGGCCACCTTGGCAGCTAGTGGGCGATGTTTTTCTACACTGTCCCCTGGCATGGAGTCAGTGTTAGTTTGGCGGACTTTCGCTGATATCTCCAAAGAGTACCCCATCCACAAGGCACAGCCAATGGCTATAACTTGTATTATCATTGTCATTGTTACGGTCATGGATAAGTCATATGTCGTTTCGAAGAGCGCTGCTTCTTCGGTGGTGATGACTGTGAGCAAGCGTGTAGGTTGCGTGTCTGTTGTATTTGCTGAGAGGGACGTCGCTACTACATCTATCCATCTTACTTTGAATAATACGTAGGCGGGAGCGTGGATCAAAATAAAAATGGCGTATATAACGAGGATTAGTTTGATCGCGTGAAGATTTGCTTCACTTTGAACGGATAAACCACACATAAACATCTTTCTATTGAGATATTGTGGTGATCCAACATGATATGAAGTAAACACAAGCTATAGAGTACCCGCACACTAACGTAGTCAATGACAAAATGTCAACAGAGCTATCTGGATAACAGATTCCTATAATATATAAGACACAGCTAACTAACTGGATGAAAGCGATCAGAAAGTCTTTAAATGACAGAGCGAAGAGTTCAACAGACATGCTGTCCTTGAGACCAAGATTCTTGAAGATGATCATACTGAAGATGTTGCTCCAAATTCCCAACGCTGAAACAACGGTGCCAAGTGTGACAGTAATGTAGATGAACACAAAGTTATCCCCCCTGTCCTCTGATGCATAATCGTTGTCTCCCGTGGAAGTGGCTTGAGTTTTTTGCATTATTCAAGTAAATCTGACTCCTGCAATAATCCTGGATTTTAAAGTGTAGGTTGCCGGGTCTTCCAGACTAACATGTAGACAGAAATTGCACACGCATTTATGAAATGAATAACTCACGAAGTATTTTATGTGCCATAACAACAGGTCAGTATTTGGTCGATAGTTGTAAACGTTTATTACAATAGACCAATATTTGCTCGAGATATTAAAACATTCATTAAAATAATCTAGTAATTGGAACCGATATTTCAAGCACTTACCAGGTGGAACAATATTTCATCGAAATTTTCAAGCATCCATTATTGTAGACTATTATGTGATCGATATTGTCACGTATCCATAACAATAGGCGATTATTTGGTTGATGTTGTCAAACATTCATTACAATAGGCCAGTTTTTGGGACTGATAGTTTCAAGCATTCGTTACAATAGGCTTATATTTAGTGCAACATTTCAAGCCTGCATTGTAATAGACCAGTATGAGTCGTCGAGCCCCAAGCCTTGGTTGGCAGCTGGTCTAGTATCGAAGCACCGATTGGCGGACAGTTAGAGCGTTGCTTTGTTGATCCGGCAGCTTCTGCAGCTTCTGTCTTGTTCCAGATGTATTGGTGTTACCATTCATCTGGAGTGAACTAGCCAGGCCGAGAGAGGGATCATGCTGCATGGGCAACACATGGTCTCCATATTTTAGCCCGGACTTTGTGCTATGGAGAGGAATAACTCCATCCCTGGTCTTAACCGGTCTCGGAATCAAAGCGGGGAGATAGCATTTACGGGTTATAAGTACTTGTCAACTGGCGTAGACATGGGGTTACCTCTGACGGTGGGAGACACCTACAGGTGTCACTGATCAGCTACCGCCCGCCTCAAGCTGGGCAGCCCCCGGCCAATTGGGTGCTGATCCGCCACAGCCTGCCTGCTTCAATGGGTGCTTGGGGCTAGGACAAAATCTGAATCGCAGGCTGTAAAACCAATGCACCAGGTATTACTAAAAAGAAAAATAGAAACCTCAAGCTACGGCTTGCAACCTGGAACATAAGAACCATGTGTCCAGGATTTTCCACTGACCTGACGAATATTGACGATGTGAGAAAAACGGCTGTGATTGATGCCGAACTCAATCGTCTTAACATTGATATTGCTGGCCTGCAGGAGACTCGCCTCGCTGAGGAAGGGTCACTCAGGGAAAACAATTACACCTTTTTTTGGAAGGGTAGAGGGCAGGCAGAAAAAAGGCAACATGGTGTGGGCTTTGCAGTGAAGAATTCGCTACTGGGAATGATTGAAATTCCAGCTGGAGGTAATGAAAGACTATTATCCCTGCGCTTGGCAACCTCTTGTGGTTTTGCCACCATTATCACTGCATATGCACCGACTCTCACTTCCTCTGATGATATGAAGGATTCGTTCTATGAGGAGTTAGACTCTGTGATCAAGGCAGTTCCAAAATCCGACTACATTTATATGCTCGGTGATTTCAATGCTCGTGTGGGCAAGGACTCGAGTTCATGGCCAGTGTGCCTTGGAAAATACAACATCGGTCGCATGAATGAAAATGGGCAAAGGCTACTGGAGCATTGCACCAGAAATGACCTATGTATTACAAACTCCTTTTTTAAAACAAAAGAGCTGCATAAGGTCACATGGAAACATCCAAGATCTGGCCATTGGCATCAGCTGGACTTCATCATCACACGGAGACAACATCTGAACCAAACATCATTAACTCGAAGTTACCACAGTGCTGACTGTGATACGGATCATTCTTTGGTTGTTGCAAGGGTTAGACTGAGACCAAAGAGAATCTACACAGCTAAACACAAATCTAGCCCCAGGATTAATATTATTAACACCCACGATCCTGATAAGTGCTTTGAGTTCCAACAGCAACTTGAAGACGCTTTCACTGATACATCAGAAAATTGTACAGCAAGTGAAAAGTGGGGTAAACTTAAGGAAACTCTTTATAAAACAGCGGTAGGGTTTACGGCACTGTGGATCATAAGAGGCAGGACTGGTTTGCGGCAAACAGCCAGACACTGCAGCCCTTGATTGATAAAAGAAGATAGCTCTCTTAAGAAACAAGGAAAGAACAACGCGTAACACTCTGAGTGAGCTGAAGCAAGCTAGGAAGGATGTGCAAAAGGCTGCCAGGCAGTGTGCAAATGACTATTGGATCAAGTTATGTGAGTCCATTCAAAATGCAAGTGATAAGGGAAACATCAGAAGCATGTATGAAGGGATAAAGAAAGCCTGTGGTCCAATGATCAAAAGAAGTGCACCACTGAAAACCTTGACTGGAGAAATCATCACTGATAAGAAACAGCAGATGGATAGACTGGTAGAGCACTATTTGGAGCTTTACTCAAGTGAGACCAAACTAGCGGATGATGCTCAATGCCATAGATGCCCTACCAACTCTTGACCACTTGGACACACTTCCCACAATAACAGAAGTTAAATGTGCTATAAATGAACTTGCATCTGGCAAGGCTCCAGGTAAGGATGGGATTCCAATAGAGGTTATCAGGAGTGGGCAAGACACACTCACTCTACAGATCCACCAGCTAATAGAGCTATGCTGGCGAGAAGGACAAGTCCCACAGGATTTCAAAGATTCAAGCATCATAACACTGTACAAGAACAAGGGCGATCGGAGCGACTGCAACAACTATAGGGGTATCTCACTTCTGTGTATTGTTGGGAAAGTATTTGCCAGAATTGTTCTGCGCAGACTTCAAGTCCTAGGAGATCAAGTCTACCCCGAATCACAGTGTGGCTTCTGACAGAACCGGTCTACCATTGATATGATATTCTCATTGCGACAAATGCAAGAAAAATGCCGTGAACAGAATCAACCACTGTTTATTGCCTTCATCGACCTCACAAAGGCATTTGATTTGGTCAGTCGTGAGGGTCTGTTCAAGGCACTAAAGAAGATTGGCTGCCCACCAACTCTTCTGTCCATTGTGGAATCGTTCCACACAGGCATGAAGGGTATAATCAAGTTTGATGGTGCAACTTCAGAAGAGTTTGAAATCAAGAGTGGAGTTAAGCAAGGTTGTGTACTAGCTCCCACCCTCTTTGGAATATACTTTTCACTTCTACTGAAATATGCCTTTCGTGATCAGGATGGTGGTATTTACATTCACTTACGCTCAGATGGCGGCCTCTATAATGCCCAGAGATTGAAGACCAAGACCAAAATTAGGAGGGTACTAATCAGAGAGTTGCATTTTGCAGATGCTGCTGCAGTTACGACCCACTCTGAGGAAGAATTACAACGTCTACTATCTGCATTCTCCAATGCTTGTTCTGAATTTGGTCTAACAATTAGCAAAAAGAAGACACAGACTATGTCGCAAGGTGCACATGGGATACCATCAATCTTAATTTACGACGCCGAACTAGAGATGGTAGACCATGTTACATATCTAGGATCAGTGGTAAATAGCAAATTATCCCTAGATCAGGAAATTAACATCCGGATTGGTAAGGCAGCAACAACAACGAACGTTTACGCTGTGGACGAACGTTTACAGCGCGAATTGGCCTTATAAGCCATATTCGCTACCGCCATGGGGTGTAGTTATTATGCCTTTTTGAAGCGCAAACTATCGTCAAGACGGCAAGGTGCTAATAAGTGATTGTTATAGATGTTTAACACATATGATTAAATACTGGTTTGTTTTAACGAATGTTTGAAAATATTGATCCAAAATACTAGGCCATTGTAATAAATGTTTTGAAAACATTGACCAAATACTGGTCTAGTTAAGGAATGTTTGAAAATATCGGTCCTACATAATGGTCTGTTGTAATAATGATTGCAATTATGGAGCACTGCACTATTTTACAGATTGTTTGAAAGTAACTGTACCTAACACTAGCCAATTGTAATGAATGCTTGGAAATGTCCGTTACTAATTATGGCCTATTGCAATGAATGTTTGGAACAAAAAAAAATGACGAAAAATTGACCTATTGATTAGTACGTTCGAAGATATCATCATCAAGTGCCCTGGCAGCTGGCGTAAGCGTTCATACCTCTCCTCAGATCTCGGTCTTTGGTGTTCTAGATCAACTCTGCTGATAATGATTGTCTTTGCTACCGTCTCAGTCCATCCAGCATAATTTCTCTTGGTCTGGCTCATAATTCTAAAATTACTCATGAAATCTTGGGAAGATAATGTGGTGGTGTCCCCTTGACTTTCACATCCAGGTGGAGATCTTTTACCCCTGCCGTTGACTGCCATTTCCGTTCTGTCAGGACAAGTGAGTGCCTTGCTCTGCTCAGTTGCAGAGTTGTCCACGTATCCCGGCGGATACTCGTTGAAAATATAGTCTACAAATACTGGACTATTGTAATAGGAAGCAAGTGCAGTAAATAACCCATTTACACTCATCGCTCATGTGGTGCAAGAGCCTTATTTATACAGACCAATCGGCTGTCGGTGGGTGATGTGAGCAGTATCACAGCCTCCGCCTTTACTCCCCAAAGCATTTACTGGTCTCATTTTAGTCTGGGTGGATCTGCTAGACCAGGTCAAATAAAAAAAAATCGTCCGATGTTGATTCTAACTCAGATCACTTGATTCTTTGGTCTTTACTTCTTTTTTCTACTTCTTCTCTTCTACTACAGTTTTGGGACTTACTGATTAACGTCATATTCTCTCTTCAGGGTGAACATGATTAGTGGTTAATTGGTCAATCCTCTGGAAGGCTTTATTGGTCGATCATCTGCAAGACTTTATTGGTCGATCCTCGGGAAGACTTTATTGGTCAATCCTCTTGGAAACTTTATTGGTCAAGCCCCTGAAGACTTTATTGGTCAATCCTCTGGAAGACTTTATTGCTGAATCCTCTAGAAGACTTCATTGGTCAATCCTCTGTAAGATTTTATTGGTCAGTCCTCTGGGAAACTTTATTTGTCAATCCTTTGGAAACTTTATTGGTCATTTCGCTGGAAGACTTTATTGGTCAATCCTCTGAAAGAATTTATTGGTCAATCTTCTGGAAGACTTCATTAGTAAATCCTCTGGAAGACTTTATTGGTCAATCCTCTGGAAGACATTTTTTTGGTAAATCCTCTGGAAGACTTTATTGGTGAATCCCCTGGAAGACGTTATTGGTCAATTTCTAGAAGTCTTTATTAGTCAATTTCTTGAAGTCTTTATTGGTCAATTTTCAAGAAGACTTTATTGGTCAATCCTTTGGAGACATTATTGTCAGTCCTCTGGAAGATTTATTGGTCAATTCCCCGGAAACTGAGCTCTAACTCACATGTCCGGTGCACCACCGTTCAGGTGGTCAGCGCCCCAAAAAGGCCTTGTATCTGTTGGAGTGAGTTTGGTGTAGAGATTAATCTCTCCCGGCTCCGTAGCGAGATACCATCTCCACGAGGACTGTGTTGCCAACCTCGTCTTTCACTCTACAACCCAGAAACCATCGGGGAGTTCAAGGCCGGTAGTGAAATTATACATCTCCGGAAAGACATGCTATGATGTAGCCATGCCATCTGGGGGTTAGGCTTAGGTTGTTAACTGATTCAGTGTTAAACAAAAACTTGGTTTGGACCAAACATGGAACACAATCAAATGAACAAGTATTATAATGTAAATTTCCGTTCACAGAGCACTGACATTGAGGAGGATACTACAAAACAAAAGAAATAACACGATGACTCTAGTATGGCGATATATCGCCCTTCTGTCGAAATGGGATGTCACGTCTGGTGATATATTATCCTTCGACACTGGGTCAGTTAATAAGAGGGGGCTTCACATGAAAACCTTAAAAGTGTGATTAAAAATGTTTGCATATCCTTTACAGGACATCGCTGTCAACATCAACATCTTTCAGCTGATTGTTGATTTCTTGGCAAGATTACGCTCAGTAGTTTGCCATTGCTTTATTAGCGACCGGTCCATATACCCCGTAAGTTACTGACGCGGTTAGAACTGCTACCGATTCTCGCCGTCGTAACGTTACTCACGAAATTATACGGGATTACGGAGAAAGTCGCTAACCTCTAGGCCAGGGAGACAGGCATAAGTGCGATAGAAATGACAATAACCATACCATGGTCTTGCAACCTGTCAATATTGTTGTTGATAAAGATGTCAAGGGTGTTAAGCACATCATAACGGTGCAGACGAATACGGTAACGCCATAAGGACAGTTAAAAATGGCCGCCGCACTTTTGATAAGCACCAAATAGGAGCAGCATTATGCTATCCGTTATTTTTTTTCAATCAGTGAAGGAGTGAAACCTATAGAAATTCATCGACGAATGAAGGTCCAGTATGGTGATGCAAGCCTGTCAGTCCAACAAAAGTATGAGTGGAGTAGGAAGTTTCAAAACGGCGTGACTTATGTGACAGACTGTTCACGATCTGGTCAGGCACACGGAGTAGTGACCTCAGAGTGGATTTTTCTACAGGAATTTAATCACTTTATCGGTCCTGGAGGACTTGCATTAAATGCAGTGGTGACTACATCGAACAATGATACATTTATTCTTTACTTTTTTTTAAAGAATATATTCACCCCCAAAAAACATTTAAGGTTTTCATGTGAAGCCCCCCTCGTATTATAAAACAGACTATCCGTGAGAGTGAGTTGCTTAAGGCTCTCGCTTTTATATTTCCTGTTCTCTGACAACGGGAATTTTGGGTTCATCCCACATTGGTCATTCGGACTTAAACGTTGATTTCTTGTTCAGAAAGCAATGGCAAACTACTACTTCTTCTTATGGTCCATGTCGAGTGCCTTTGGTGATTTTGTCTGTCCACAGCCTTCCGTCTCATCGAGTACATACATAACATGCGAGGCATCTGTAAATAAGATAGTTTACTGTAGCCTTCTTTCCTGGCAGTGACCACATTAATCGGTGACCGTTGCCAGTGATGCTCTGTCAGGTCTATGAACAGGATCTCTGCCTGCTCTATACACATAACCTCTGCCTGCTCTATAAACAGAACCTATGCCTGCTCTATAAACAGAACCTCTGATTGCTCGATAAACAGAACCTCTGATTGCTCTATAACCAGAACCTCTGCCGGCTCTATAAACAGAACCTCTGCCTGCTCTATAAACAGAACCTCTGCCTGCTCTATAAACAGAACATCTGCCTGCTCTATAAACAGAACCTCTGCCTGCTCTATAAACAGAACCTCTGCCTGCTCTATACACATAACCTCTGCCTGCTCTATAAACATAACCTCTGCCTGCTCTATAAACAGAACCTCTGCCTGCTCGATAAACAGAACCTCTGATTGCTCTATAACCATAACCTCTGCCTGCTCTATAAACAGAACCTCTGCCTGCTCTATAAACAGAACCTCTGCCTGCTCTATAAACAGAACATCTGCCTGCTCTATAAACAAAACCTCTGCCTGCTCTATAAACTGAACCTCTGCCTGCTCTATAAACAGAACCTCTGCCTGCTCTATAAACATAACCTCTGATTGCTCTATAAACAGAACCTATTCCTGCTCTATAAACAGAACCTTTGCCTGCCGTCAAGAAACTACAGACCATAACCTACACTAATATGTCGGCTGCTCCCAAGCTGCACCCATGGTTTCACGTTTCCCTGATCGGGGTGCTAAACGGGTACTGCACCTAGCCCAAGGGTATCCCGTAGGCTAGTGAAGGGAAGGAGGCATCTTACTTCTCCTTTCGTAGGGGATGTCCCTAAACCGCCAAACGTAATGGACAACTTCTGAGCGTAAACTTGCCTAGAACATCACATTGGGATTGATAGTAACGTCCTGTAAAGGAAGAGGATATAGTTACAGTGACGTCTGATGTCAATGAGCGTGATTGTCGCACTCCAATCACTCCAGCATAAAATTCAATCACACACACATCAGTCAAATAAACCCTTGACTGGATGCACAATTATATAGCCTGAAGGCTGATATACTGAATGTTCTACGAGAAGTAAGACTTTTGCGAGAACCAAGTGATAATTGTGAATCTACAACCATGGTCTGACTGTGAGAAAAGCAAGTTAAAAGAGGTGTGGCCAGAGAATAGCACTACGCAGGAAGCCAATGAAGATTAATAAATCAACACAGAACTGGTGTCGTGAGCCGCTATACGCTGCGGGATTTACTGAGGAGGGGATCTGAGCACTTATGGACTGAATGGTTCGATGTGTTATGAGGATGATCTCTCGACTAACTAACTAAGAATATACAATTTATTATTTACATACACACTTAGAGATTTAATATAAAGTAGACATAAATAATTATATATTTACAAATTATAATATATTTAATAAATACAGGTGGATAATTACATTGTAGAATTGTTTCTTTACAAGCAAATGCACGCATGTTCTATGTATTATGGATATCATTTTAAAATATCATTTTCTGGAGTGGTATATCATTATAAAATATACTACGACGTCAAATACTAACATGGCGGATAATTTCATTGTATGAGTTATCAGCTGTAAACATGAATACCCACAGCCAACTGTTATTAGCCGGTCTCTCTGGCTATGGGGTTACAACACTTTCTCTCTGTAATCCCGTTTATCACGCAGAGTCTCGTAGCGGAGCGAGAGCTGAGGCGGTTCGACCCCCGCTCGTGACTTGCGGGATACTGAGCCGGCCGCTCAGAAAGCAATGGCAAACTACTGAGCGTAATCTTGCCAAGAGATCAACATACAGCTGAAAGATGCTGGTGTTGACAGCTAAGTCCTGTAAAAGGATATGCTTAAAAAAAAACAAACTGTTATTATGTCGTGTTATTAAAGCATACTATAACATAATATTTGGCAACAGTGCTAGGGGGTTGTATCTGCAATTACTTATCTGTTTCACTGTTACGTGATGTGACACAAGGATAAGAAAAGGATAACAAAGCAATAATTTACCCATAAAATGTTGCAAAACGATTCATAATAATAAAGAAGCAAGAGCGACTGATAGAGACATGGTAATTTAGTTTTTCTAGATTAAGGAGCTTTGGCTTTCTTCATAGCCTATGCAATGTATTTTCATTTATAATGTGTTGTTAGTGTATGCGCGAATAAGACAGAGGGCGAATGTTAGTTAATATAAATAGTTAATCAGACATTAAGAAGGCGATGACCTATATAAATGCCGGTGAAAGTATTTATGACGTGGATTAGTGACCAGCTAGAAAAGAGGTCAGATTCTTCACGGTTACAGAAAGCACATGTGAACACCTGAAGACGTAGTTGTAAATTTGGGATTTAGAAAGCGCTCTCAGCTTTTGGTTTACCGAGAGAACAGACGTACGCCTGTGATGCTCATGTGTGTGTTTGTTTTTATGCGTTTCCGCGGATCATATAATAAGTATATATAATACAGGTTAAGATATCTCAGAAATCAAGAAACTAAAGATCAGTTTATAGTTTCAGTCTCGAATACCTACCAGATCCTGCAATAGTTAGTGGATAAGGCGAGCACGGAAGACTGTTGGTAGCGGGTTAAACGTATTTGTAATATGAATAAATCACATATCCAGTTATTGGGAAAACGGAAAACATAAAAATAGAAAAAAACAAAAAATAAGCTTAAAAATAGCCATACCATAGCTACTAAAGTCCGAGCCCATGAAAAATACACAGAAAGCCGATCGAGAAGGTAGAAAGTGGGTGAGGGCAGATACAAGACAATATGCAGATATCCTAGCGGGAGAAGCAAAAGTAGGAGCAGCGGAAGAAAGTCACAGAGACCTACTCAGAATTACAGGGAAAATAGCAGAAAAATATAATGAACCAAGAAAGTGGGCCTATAAAAATAGTAATGGTTAATTTCTCATCATCATTAAAGATCAAATCTTATATATAAAAGAGACTGTATGTGGGTGTGTCCTTTATGCGTTCGCGAACGGCCCATCCGATTGAGATAATATTTTCTACACGTCTTCCTCTCATTCCCGCGCTGCCAACTATGATATTTTTTTAGTGTGAAATCGGCTGCTTACTTAATATTATTTAATTTTTCATTTTACATTATAATTTATATACAGCGAGGGGACTTAACTCTAGAAAAGTTATTTCAAGGGGCATAACTTTTAATAACTTTTCTGTATACCTTATAGTCATATTGTTGCATCGTTTTCAAAGATTTATAAACTCTTTGTCTATAGTTATGTACAGGCATATGAGTTATAATAAATCATGATACAATCTTTAAGGCATTTTCAAAGGTTTCATAAAAATAATGCATAATGCATAACATTGTAACTCATCTTTTTATGCTTAAGAAGTTATCTACAGTCATGCAGGTGATTAGAAACAGGTTTTCATTAGAAATAATGGATGGTGTGTGGAAGGACATTCTTTTAAGTTACTTTTTTTGTTGTATGAATTTAATTAGAAACGCTACCCGCCAGGAGCTGGGCGAAGCCACGCGGGGTCCAGAATAGACAGACCCACCTTTCCGCTGCAGTTATCTACAGGGGCAATATGCGTTATAATCCTCCTCCTCCTTTCCCATCCTCCTACCCTCTTCCCCTCCCCCTCCCTCTGTCCTACACTTCCTCCTCCCTCCTCCTCGCTCTTCCTCGCTCCTGCCTTCCTCCTTCTCCTCCTACTCCCTCCTCCTCCTAACCTACTCCCTCCTCCTAATCACTCCTCTTCCTTCCTCCTCCTTCTCCTCCTCTCTCCTCCTACTCCTCCTCTCTCCTCTCCTCCTCCTCCTAAGTCCTTCCCCTCATCACCTCTCCTCCTTCTCCTCTCCTCTGCCTCCCTCTTCCTCCTCCTCCACATCCATCCTCCCTCCACATTCTCCTTCCTCCCTCCCTTCATCCTCCCTCCCTCTCATCCTCCCTCCTTCTCCTCCCTCTTCCTTCTCCCTCTTCCTCCCTCCTATTCCTCCCTACTCCTCCTCCTCCCTCCTCCTCCTCTCTCCGCCTATCTCTTCCTCCCTCCTCCTCCTCCTTCACATCCATCCTCCTCCTCCCTTCTCCTCCTCCTCCCCTCCTTCTCCTCCTCCTCCTTCTCCTCCTCCTCCTTCTCTCCTCCTCCTTCCTCCTCCTCCTCCTCCTCCCTCCTCCTACATCCTCCTCCTCCCTCCTCCTCCTAATCCTCCTCCTCCCTCCTATTCCTCCCTACTCCTCCTCCTCCTCCTCCTCCTCTCTCCGCCTATCTCTTCCTCCCTCCTCCACCT
The DNA here is from genome assembly GCA_014155875.1 of Cepaea nemoralis. Classification (NCBI taxonomy): domain Eukaryota; kingdom Metazoa; phylum Mollusca; class Gastropoda; order Stylommatophora; family Helicidae; genus Cepaea; species Cepaea nemoralis. The sequence goes on along the minus strand of JACEFZ010021931.1, from coordinate 53,867 downwards.
CCCTCTTCCTCCTCCCAGCTCCTACTCCTCCTTTTTCTTCTTCTGCTGCTGCTGCTGCCGCCGCTCCATTTACCCAAGTTAATTGTTGGGGGAAGATGTAAAGATCTTTCAAGTGCTCTTTCTAATGCTTTTTGTAAGTTGGTCTTCGTTTATCTAAGGTTGTTCTAACTGCAACCAATAAATGATTAGACAGACAGGCAGACAGACAGACAGACAGACAGACAGACAGACAGGCAGACAGACAGACAGATATATAGATAGAATAGATGATAGACGTAAATAGAAGAGATCAAAGAATCCCTGAACCACAACGCTAGGAAAAGCGAAGAAAATGACGTGACCTCACAGAATCGTCACACGGCAATGTCAATAACAAGTCATCTTTGTATGTTTACAGAAGTTATCTACAGTCATTTAGGTGATTAAAAACAGTTTTCATTACATACCTACCCCTCTTTCTATCTGTCTGTCTGTCTACCTATCCGTCTATTATATATATCTATCTATATGTCTGCCTGCCTGCCTGCCTACCTACCTACCCCTCTATCTACTCGCTACAATTTTGAATGGGAAATTTAAAGGAGAAGATGTACTGTTGCCTCGCATCCCAATGATTCCAACAGACATGCCATTCGAATTCAAACGCCTGCAGTTTCCGGTGCGACTTGCATTTGCCATGACGATCAACAAAGCACAGGGACAATCGCTACAAGTGTGTGGACTAAATTTGGAAAATCCGTGCTTCACACATGGACAGCTATATGTGGCCTGTTAACGCGTTGGAAAACCTTCGGATTTATTCGTCTACGCACCAGACAGACAAACAAAAAATATTGTTTATCCAAAAGCACTACGTTAGACATCACATTTGGTGTTCGGCCATAACTTGAAAATTATACGACAAGATTTTAAAAACATAATCCCAGCATTAAGCAAAATTTTCTCCTCTAGACAGACAGACAGACAGACAGACAGACAGACAGACAGACAGACAGACAGACAGGCAGGCAGGCAGGCAGGCAGGCAGGCAGGCAGGCAGGCAGATAGATCCCCACCAGAGTCTGGGCGAAGCCGGGCCGGGTCTGCTAGTAAACAAATAAATTGAATACTGTGAGGAGCTCCTGATTAGATGATTCCCAAAAAGAAACACCCACTCTCTCATATACCTGGTCTGCAGAAGAGGAGCTGGATATCAACTGTGAGAAACCAAATAAAGACGAAATTAGAAATTCCTGAAGGATGGGAAAGATGCTGGACCAGATGGTACTCCATCAGAAGCTATCAAATCCAACACAGTTGGGCCACTGCACATGTAATGTTGCAGACTGAGGAAAAATACCAACAGATAGAAGAGAAAGATATCTGGTGAAGCTGCCAAAATTATAGAGGCATAATATTACTGTCAGTTATTGTGACACATTTTAAGCAGAGTCGTTCTTGAAAGATAAAGAGATGCCATTGATAAACGATTAAGGGATGAGCAGATAGGATTTTGATCAAACATCCAGCATTGAACAGTCAGCTATAATTGGCATAATAATAGAGCACACTGAATTTGCCACTTTATATTGGGTGTGTGAACGATGAAAAGGCCTTTGAGGGCATTGATAGGGAATCTCTCTGGGAATTGGTGAGATACTATGGGATTTCACAGAAAAGCATTACTTCATTAAAGGCAATATAGAAATAAATAAAATGCAAAGTTCTTAATGAAGGTAAACTAACAGAAACGTTTGAAATAATGAAAGGAGTGCGACGGCGATACCTTTTGTCCGTTTTTATTTATGGTTAATGGCTATAGACTGAATTATGAAGACTTATTTAATACTTATAGACTTATATAATTATGAAGACTGAATTATGAACTACCACCAGAAATGGATTCAGTGAATTCTGAAAAAGCAACTCGGTGACCTGGACTTTGCTGGCGACATTGTCCTCCTCTCCTACACACTGAATCAGATGCTGGATAAATTAAGGCACTTAATAGGTGGTCTCAGCAATTAAGTATACAAGTTCGCAAGGAAATAGACAATGTGAATAAATCAAGCAAATGATAACCTGATCACCCCCGGTGAAACCCCACTCCAAGAGATGGAAGCACACATAGAAACAGGCAATGAGACATTGATAGGGGTAACAGACATATATTTACAACAAAATTACAAAAGGCAATTGGAGCTTTCATTGCACAGGGACATTTATGCAAGCCAAAAGAAATTAAACCTTGCACCAAACGTATATATTAACAAAGCAAAAACAAAGTTAATGCATACAGATAAAACTAACACGGAGAAAGAAATATATGTTAATGAGGGAAAATTGGAGATGGTGGAAATTTTCGAATATCTTTGGTCATTAATTACCAAACATGGTGACACAATGAAAGAAATAAACAAAAGAAAAAAAAATCAATAGCTATTGCTCTAAACTAAAACAACTGAATAAATTGTGGCGTGGGACAGATAGACCTACGAAAATTTGATTTTTAAGAACATTGTAACATGCGCCTGTGAGACCTGAACACTTACTAAACAAGCTGAGCAGCCTTTGAATGTAAATGTTATGGACGGGTTCTAAGAATATCTTGGATACAGAAAAGAACAAATGCATCCATACGCCACGATTTGAATATTGAAGAAGGTTGGCTACTAAAGACGATACAACAAAAAAATTGAAATATTTTGGTGACTTGAAACGCTATGAAAGTCTGGAGAGGACAATAATGGAGGTATATATGCCCGGGAAGAGAGGAAGAGGAAGGCCAAAGAGAAAATGGGTGCAGGATGTGGCAGATGATCTCCGGATGGGTGTATCGGATACGGGATATCTTGCCTATGTCGAAGAAGTTTTCCGGAAGGTTGTTATGGGAGCGTGGGTCTGCAAAGGAGATGCTACTAAATGCACGAATGAATGCTCAAACTAAGAATATGTAACTATAACGTTAGATAAACAAAAAAAATGTTGTCAACAGATATGTATATCGGTGGAGATACACTGTGGATAGTGAGCAATCTTGAGAATCTATGTTTACTACAAACGGAGGTTGGAGATGCAATGGCAGAAATTAAAAGAAGAAACATTGGTCGACAAACACTAAAGCAATCAACACATTTCTGGACTGGTATATATAGGATACCACAAACCAGAGTAATGAGGCCATGCATATTTTATTATGGCAATAAATGGACGTGCAACCTTGTCACATATTTTTGAAGGGAGTGGGAGATCACTGTAGTGCATGCCCCATCTCTAACAAAAGAAGTAGAGCCCCATCCTCTTCTATCTTCCATAACCCCAGAATATGAACCTTGAGTTATCTGCAGGCCTCGTTCTATTAAGTATGTCTAGGAGATATAGATTATGGCCCTGGTGAGAATGGTAATTACTAACTGGGAATCTGCCCCTTCTCCAATGATTCTTATAGCTCTGGAGCCCCCTTTTCGTTTATCAAATCTGAGGAAAGTCTGGAGAATTTTCTCAGCCTGATTTAGATGAAGAAAACATGGATATTGAGCAGTTGATAGATCTAGAGTCTTCTCTCCCCCATTTTAGTAAGTCATTATGAGTGGAGTTATTTTTAAACAATCAAACACATAATCAATCACATTAGATTCTGACAACATGATGTACAAAGAAGTTGTTGACTCACAGATAGGTTTGAACTGATAAATTAACAGAAGGTCAATTCATGTTAATCATTTATTGACTGGGCCTGAGCCTTCTGGTCAGTACATACATTTCTATTGTGATTTACACAAAATAATAGAAAAGTTGCATATTGGGCCAGTCACACAGACCATCAATAAACAAGCATCAATACATGAGATGTCAACAAGTGTGAAACATAGTAAACATTTTTGTTGTTGCACATGTTAAGTGTGAAAATGATTCAACAATTAAATATCAGTTCCCTGAAATTGGGTGTGGTGTGTACCAAGGAAAAATGTAACCTGGTGACTGGAAGATTAGGTAAGCCAGGGTCCATTGACTGATGGATCCACTTCAGGTCTGCCCGTATAGCTCCTCTGAAGGCCTCCCCATACTTTGCTCATGGCCAAGTCATCTTCCATCTCACTTGTGGTTCATCTCCTTCTTTCGGCCTCACTCTTTCAGGTCTGATTTAGGTGGTTAGTTTGCTGATGTGTTGGGTGGTTGTTGGTATTTAGCCACCAAGATCACTGATGAATATTCACATAAATATATACATTCCTACCAATACAATATTCTAGAAGTAGGTCGGAAGAAATCTAAATTCCTGAAGTAGGAACTAGTTCCCCTCCCCTCCTTTTTTCTCTAATCTAGTGTTGGGTTAATTTGGGGTGGTCAGAGTTTATCACACTGTGTACGCCTTGTATCAACTTGTTCCTGCTGTATGTAAGTTCTCATTTGACCTGGGGTCAGTGAACGTGTACAGTAAGACAGTGACAAGAGTGAGAATATGTCAAGATGCATGTAACTAAATGACATACATTTATAACATTTCTTCCACTCAGTGGTGTTTATCGCGTGTATAAATAATTCTCTGTGTTTTCCCAATTAACTTCTTCTTCTTCTTCTTGTGTCTAATAACTCTCTCCCATTATCTGTTGTTGTGATGTTGAGTGTTGGGTTGTGTGGTGATGAGTGGTGTTGAGTGGTGTTGTGTTTTAAGTTATGTTGAGTAATGAGTTAAGTTCACTTCGTGTGATGGAGTTCCACGAAGCTCAACTCTTCTGATGTAATGCAGTTCATAAGTGCTCTTATCTAATTAAAATTTGACATAAATATAAATATTTATCCTTCAAACCCTATCCATTCAATAGATGAAGCAGAAAGAAAAGATTAGATTTCTCTCTCAACTTTCTAAATTGAAAATAGACATAGATAAGTCTGTTTTAAAACAAGGCACCTATTCTAGTACACGAACTGTCATTTTAGCTGTAGATAGTGATAGCATCTTTAATAGAATGGAGTAGTATAATGCACTTCTTAAAGTTAATAATTAGCTTTAAGAATATCAGAGATTGCAGTTTCATCGAAGCGAATATTAGAATCAGTTTGCCTGGGAACGGCTCTGCGTCGTTAGAATCTACAGTCGAGCATTTTTTACATTTCAGAGGTTTTAATTAATAATAATACATTTCAATTGACATTACAAACACGGGTTACCATTACTTGATACCTGATACATCGGGTTCTTAGTCTAATCTCGGGAATCACAAGCTTACCTCAGATCTAGACACCCCGCAATTCCATGTTTGAAAATTTGGTCACACCAGCTTCTCACATCTGTTCATCAGAATGGTTGCAGAAAAAGTGCGCTAATTATCATATGCTAAATATGCGTTGGCGCGAAAGCGGGTCACATGTCTCCTTCGTCCAATGGTATTCCGAGCTTTGTCTGATGAAATCTTTCTAAGAATCCACGTCATCTGTCACTTTTGCAGTTCCAGTTTCGATGTTAAGTTTTAAGTCCTAGTCTCCGTTTGCGGTTGTGAAGTCAATTTCTTTTAATGTTGTTTCCTCTTCTTGCGGCATGTTTTGGTAAATGAATAATGGTGGTTAGCGTTATGCCACAAACCTGGACATTTACAAATCAGCTGAGAAGTATATATACGACATTGAATATAAGTCTTACAGAGGACTATTAATTAAAAACGAACAGAACAATTACTAATAAACTCCAAACATACAATGACTGGTGACCGCACAGAATAGACGGAGTAAAGTTGCAGAACGGATCAGAATTGCTAAGCTTATGGATATCACTAAACAAATTCCAGAGAACCACGAAGTGAGGAAAAGATGCTGGCGCTGGATAGGGTATACATTGAGAAAGCCTGTATAGTTAGAATGTGCTTTCTCTGGAACCAAACGGGCAAAACAAATGGAGAAATAGTTACAATACTCGAGGGATGGATAATATGGGAAAAGAACTGCAGGAGATGGCTACAGATATTACTGCTTGTCGTGAGTTGGTTGAGGACTTATGCTTCGTTGCGGGAAGTCATTCTGGCAGGCGGGCTGGCAGGCAGCAAAATGCATGCAGGCAGAAAAGCAGGCAGGGGAAGGCAGGCAGAACAGAAGGGAGGCAGACAGGCAGAAGGCAAGCAGGCAGGGGAAGGTAGGCAGAAGGTATGCACGCAGAAGGTAGGTAGAAGACAGGAAGGCAGAAGGTATGCCGGCAGGCAGAAGACAAGCAGGAAGAAGACAGGAAGGCAGGCAGACAGAAGGCATGCAGGCAGGTAGAAGACAGGCAGACAGAAGACAGGAAGGCAGGCAGACATAAGGCATGCAGGCAGGTGGAAGACAGGCAGGCAGAAGACAGGAAGGCAGGCAGACATAAGGCATGCAGGCAGGTAGAAGACAGGCAGACAGAAGACAGGAAGGCAGGCAGACAGAAGGCATGCAGGCAGGTAGAAGATAGGCAGACAGAAGACAGGCAGGTAGGCAGACATAAGGCATGCAGGCAGGTAGAAGACAGGCAGACAGAAGACAGGCAGGTAGGCAGAAAGTATGCAGGCATAAGACAGGAAGGAAGGTAGAAGGCAATCAGACAGAAGACAGGAAGGCAAAAGGCAGAAGACAGGCAGAAGGCAGAAGACAGGCTTGGACGGCAGATGCCAGATAGGCAGAAGATAGACAGGCAGGCAGGTAGGCTGGCAGAAGACAAGCAGAAGGTATAAAGCAGGCAGGGGACGACAGACAGGCAGCGGGTAGGCAGGGGACGACAGACAGGCAAAAGACAGACAGGTAGGAGAAGATATAAGGCAGATAGGGGACAGCAGACAGCAGGCAGGCAGAAGACAGGCAGATAGACAGAAGGTATAAGGCAGGCAGACAAGTCATAAATGATAAGCATTCCAGATAAGAAGTTAGAGATTCGAGATAAGAAGTTAAAGATTGGGAGGTGGCAATGTTTACATATACATTCCCTGTATCATCATTTCATTTCTTTGCATACAGAGCAGCATGCTGAGAGTTGTGATGATCTCAAAGCGATGCCCCAAGGACATCATGTCTGCTGAACTCTTCGCTCTGTTGTGTGCGGATTTTATAGTAGCTGTCATCCATCTAGGAGATTGTGTTTGCTTTGTCGTGGATTTCGCTTCTGCAGACTTCCTACTCGATTATTTGTGAATGAATTATCGTTGTTCGTGGTGGACAACGATAGACGCTCGATTCTCCCAACGCTGTGTTACCACTGCCAGACACAGACAGTCCTAGAAACACACAATCACATCTTGTGAGATGAGATGCATAAGATAGGCAACTGAAAAAAAGAGATAGAAAGACATGAGCAACTCAGACCAAGTGTAGGGATAACACTGATTACTGACTGTACAGAAAACCAAAGAATTAAATTGTTGGGACATTTAGTTAGAATGGAACAAAATCAACCAACGGCTAGAGCGTTTTACGTGAGATCATAGGGATACAAGGCGAGAGGGTGACCCTGAAAGACCTGGCTAGATGGAGTAAAAGAAGAAATCAAATATAGACGTTAGAATATGCAACAGGTCAAGCGAAACACAGACAATTACACCCGTCTCCTCTCTACACTTCACGGCAAAAGCAGTAGAACAAAAGAAGAACGAATTGACTACTTAATTTCGTGCGAAATCACCACTATGTTATAAATGGAAGGATATATGTGTTATTTTTCTTCGTTTAAAGTCAAGGAAATTCATACGCCATCTGGATATAGGAGCCTCATTCTGGGGGAATTGTGTTATTGTTATGTTAATTCATTCATATGTGAATATCATGTAAACTATACAGTGTGTAGAGAAAGAATATATAGTTGTGCACTAGCAATTACAATTAACCATACTTTGTCCCAAAGCAGTTTCTACTACGCGTCTGTGATGTGATAGTGCCATCACATTTTGTAGGTCAGAATGCGCTGAGGACAGATGGCCAATCCTTTCCTCACTTTGTAGACGACAAGCCCTCGCCCGATCGTGCGCATGGTATTATCAGGTCTGTGTCAACTTTGTTATTGCATTCATTGCAGTTGTAATTGACACATATATTTCAGTGGTTGGTCATCGTGGAAAACGTGTTTTATTCATAACAACAGATGTGGCAATGGTGTTAATCTTCTTGTTTATTTATGGTTAATGTTAGTTGCATATCCTTACACAGTCAATCGCATAATTTTTTGTGATGTTTGTGATTTCTTGGCAAGTCTACGTTTAGTAGCTTGCCATTGATTTATGAACAACCGGAACTCATACCATTGCATGAATTCCAGCGCAAGGTGGTCTGATTCCGAATCACACGCAGTTGTGTTTTGAACGCGGTATGGGGGTTTACGAATTGCCTTCTTAACTCCTTCGCAACAGAGCCGGCTTGTTTATGGCACATCCTGAAAAACAACGTTGTGGGACTTTGTCGCTGTGTAAAATACTATGTGACAGTATCATGCCGATGTTGATGTATGGCATTTATAGAGAGCTGATTTAATATATGGATGTTACTGGATTATATGATCTCTCATCAAATGACGGTTCAGGAATAAGCTGAGTTGAGTCAAGAACCGACATCACAACACGCCGGACACATCTATGAGAAACCATCTAAAGAAGAAATTAGAAAAGCAGCCAAACTCCTGAAAGATGAGAAAGTTGGTGGTCCAAATGGTATCCCAGTAGAAGCTATCAAAGTCAGCATAAAAACTACGTCTGAATTACACATTACGTCCCCTCGTCATCTTCAGGAATATATTTTCTCGAACAAGAGATCAGCACACTTTCTATGTATACTATGCACAGATGAGATCACAGTATAAGAATACAGTGCCGTCTGTAATTCACGAACATCACAATTATAAACAGTAACGACAAAGTAACCTTTTTACACGTTCAGAAGCACTGGGCATATGTTGGTGACCCACATTTCTAAACACCAATCGGCACTCGTGAGGTGATCAGTATCAAATTAATCGCCTACACTTTCCAAGACATTTCCTGGTACTATGTTTAGAGTGGATCGACCTGGAAACCCAGGTCAAGTTTAGAAATCCTCTTCTATGCGCATCCCAGATCACTGGACCGACAGGCAAGTGTCTAGCCACTGCAGCATCACATCTCAGACACTACTATATGTAAACGTATTTACTTTAATACAGAGTATCGAACGTAGGAAGCCCTGGCTCTGCTATGGTAATACTTGTTGGCGTGTGCTCATAACTGATAGGACTCACTGCTGCCATGCTCATCAGCTAGTGGTGAATCATTTTTTGATAACCAAGAAATCTTTACACCCAGGACCACTTCTTCTCACGCGTTTCACGAAGTTTGTGCATCAGTTCAGACTTCAGGCCTGTTATAAAGTTGCTGAATCTGGCATTTTCTTACAAAAGTTTGACTTGTTTGTGACTGTGACTTATCATTATCATTACGTTTTTATAGTCCAGAGGTGGGCAACCTATTTGTAGTGCTGTGCTAAAGTTACAAGTATATTGCAAAGTCACTCAGCGTGCCAATCTAAGTCTACCAAGTCTTGATGACATTTTTGCCTTTTTTGGAGTCAAATTAACGACACCGTATTCCTTCGTAACAATACAGTTATGTATTGCAAGTGAGGGACTGTTCTGGCATGAATGTGCGACAGCTGTGCCGACTGCAGAGTTGGTGGTGGCATGGTCGGGACAGAGGGAAGGGATAACACGATATGTGCGACAGCTGTGCCGACTGCAGAGTTGGTGCTGGCATGGTCGGGAGACAGGGAAGGGATAACACGATATGTGCGACAGCTGTGCCGACTGCAGAGTTGGTGGTGGCATGGTCGGGAGACAGGGAAGGGATAACACGATATGTGCGACAGCTGTGCCGACTGCAGAGTTGGTGCTGGCATGGTCGGGACAGAGGGAAGGGATAACACGAGGATAATATGGAAATGTAACTTTCGTCAAGGTCAGTTAGTTTTGATCCCCATTCGCTAAGATTGAGCAGATTAAACATTTTACCTCCAGTGATTAACAGCTTTTCGTTTTGAAGGTATGTAAAAGCAGGGATAACTGTTAACAAAGTTATATATTTCTATTTACATTTAAAAAAATACATACTGTATTTGAATACAATCAGCATGCCATTTAAAATCGTTCCCGTACCACCCTTGGCACGAGTGCCGTAGGTTGTAGATCCTTGTTATTATGGCCTTTATCAAAGAATATAACATTTTGTTTACAGCATAGTGGTAATATTTGGGTCTTCTGGTCGTCACATCCGACTTCAGCGTAACATGTTTGCGGGATGACTCCTGCGGTGGTTTTAGTACAAGCAGTATTGACTGTGTGGTGTCTTGTGTCGACTGGTTACTGAATATAGGCAGCTTCTTTCTAGATGTCCACAAGTTAACACCGATCTGCAGTCTAGAGATAGCTGGAACGAGCTTCATACATCTTTGTCAAGTTGGAGCCATGTTTACCCAACCGTCAGATGGCGTTTCTGAAGGTCGTTCTATTTCTGCCTTTACTTATGACAGAACACAATAAGCGTATCCTTGGCTAAGTGATTTCAGGCCTGCCTCGCTTTCTGAAAGTTGTGGGTTCTATTCCGGTCTACGTCGTTCGGTTTACGAGTATAATTTCCTCGGACACTCTTGTGTTCGTCGCTGGAGCTTCGGAGTTCGTGGTTTGTGCGACGATGTCGGCTGGCCGCCCTGCGGAAAGAGACCGAGCAACATGGGATAAAACCCGGTGCAATGACCGCAATAAAACCTTTTTAAACTGACGGGAATCTGGCAAAGTTGACCGCGATGAAATTACACCAGCCATGACCGGTCAGACACAACGCAGAACAAACATCGTCCAGTATGGAAAATGACCAGGTCAGAAGATCAGATCCACTTTGTTGGAGAATAGAACTCTGATATTTTATGGACATACTGTGACAGTTCTGAAGTCTTCTAACACACTACAGGCATTTCTTTCAAGTGCTGTATGAATGAACTCTTTTCACAGAGAAAAGAAGCGCACACGGTTTGTGTATTATGGGATGCTGAATCTTAATGATATATGCTATCATCATCATCGTGTGCCATGTGAATAGGCGTGGGCGGTTTACCATCTTACACGGTTACGCGTTTTGCATTAGGTCCGTGGTTGGGTCCCTATGTTACCTCCGATAACCATCTCTTCAACGCTTCAATGATCCAGCTTGTTTGCACGCTTTATGCCCAGATTTCTCAGTTAGTAATCCAGCTGTGCTCAATACCTATGTAAACATATTTTTCAATCTTCATTGCCCCAGGGTGTTCATGCTTAGATAACTACCCTTTCCACGTGTCCAAGAACCAGTTATAGGCCAAACAAATAAACTTTTTTTTATATGGCAATATATATTCCTTCTGTCCAAATGGGAGGTCACAGTTGACAATATAGTATTTTTCGGCACTCAAATTAGTTAACTATGGCCATTCCAGTCACTCATCTTTCGCACACCAATTATCTATCACGAATGTTACATTTACATTAAAAAAAACACCTTTGTAAAATGACTGTTGTAAACTTACACCAAACATAAACAATTCACAAATCATCCAGATATTTACGTCTGCCTCCTGCTCCTTCCCCAGAAAATTTGCCAGTTGTCACAAGTTTTTTACTCTTGCCTTTTAATGTTGTAATATATTTATGTTACTATCAACAACAGCAGCAACAAAAATAGTAGCAGCAACATCTACACCATCATCTATAAATCTATACCATCATAAACATCATCTACAACATCATCAACACAGTTATAACATCATCAACAAAATCTACACTATCATCAATAAAATCAACACAATCATAATCAACATCTTCACAATCATCATCAACATCTACCCCAAGAACAATAACATCAACATCGTCATCATCAATAACATCTACACATCATAATCAACATATTAACCATCATCATCAACATATACACCATCATCATCAATATATACACCATCATCATCAATATATACACAATCACCATCAATAATATCTACACCATTATCATCAATAACATCTACAAAATCATCATCAACAGTTACACGATCATCAAAATCTACACCATCATCATAAATATATACACCATCATCATCAAAATCTACCCAACATCAATAACATTTACACCATCATCATCAATAACATCTACACCATCATCCCCAATAACATCTACACCATCATCATCGACATCATCATCAACATATACACAATCCTTCATCAATATATAAACCATCATCATCAATATATACACAATCATCATCAACATATACAACATCATCATCAATACACACACCATCATCATCAACATATACAACATCATCATCAATATATACACCATCACCATCAATAATATCTACACCATCATCACCAATAACATCTACACCATCATCAATAATATACACACACTCATTATTAACATATACACAATCATTATTAACATATACACAATCATCATCAACATATACACCATCATCATCAATAACATATATACTATCATAAACAACATAGACACCATCATCATCAAAATAAACGCAGTAATCATCAAAATAAACACCATAATCATTAACATCTACACCATCAGCATCAATATCATTTACACCATCATCATTAATATCATCTACACCATCATCATCAATATCATCTACACCATCATCATCAATAACATCTACAACCACATCATCAATAACATCTACACCATCATCATCAATAACATTTACACCCAAATCATCAATAACATCTACACCATCATCATCACTAACATCTACACCCACATCATCAATAACATCTACACCATCATCATCAATAACATCTATACCATTATCATCAATAACATATACACAACATCATCATTAACATCTAAACCATCATCATCAATATCATCTACACCATCATCATCAATATCATCTACACCATCATCATCAACATATACACCATCATCATCAATAACATCAATACCATTATCATCAATACCATATACACCATCTTCATCAATATCATCTACACCATCATCATCAATATCATCTACACCATCATCATCAATATCATCTACACCATCATCATCAATATCATCTACACCATCATCATCAATATCATTTACACCATCATCATCAATAACATCTACACCATCATTATCAATATCATCTACACCATCATCATCATTAACATCTACACCATTATCATCAACATATACACCAACATCACCAATAACATCTACACCATCAGTATCAACATATACACCATAATCATACATAAAATCTACACCATCATCATCAACATATACACCATCATCATCAATAACATCTACACCATCAGCATCAACATATACACCATCATCATAAATAAAATCTACACAAAAATCATCAACATATACACCATCATCATCAATAACATCTACACCATCAGCATCAATAACATCTACACCATCATCATCAATATCATCTACATCATCATCATCAATAACATCTACACCCACATCATCAATAACGTCTACACCATCATCATCAATAACATCTACACCATCATCATCAATATCATCTACACCATCATCATCAATAACATCTACACCATAATCATCAACATATACACCAACATCACCAATAACATCTACACAAAAATCATTAACATATGCACCATCATCACCAATAACATCTACACCATCAGCATCAACATATACACCAACATCATAAATAACATCTACACCATCATCATCAACATATGCACCATCATCATCAACATATGCACCATCATCATCAACATATACACCATCATCATCAACATATATACCATCATCATCAATAACATCTACACCATCATCATCAATGGCATCTACACCATCATCATCAACATATACACCATCATCATCAATAACATCTACACCATCATCATCAACATATACACCATCATCATCAATAAAATCTACACCATCATCATCAATAACATTTACACCATCATCATCAACATATACACTATCATATCAATAAAATCTACACCATCATCAGCATTAACATATACACTATCATCATCAACATGTACACCATCATCATCAACATATACACCATCATCATCAATATATACAAAATCATCATCAATAACATCTACACCGTCATCAACAACATATACACTATCATCATCAACATATACACCATCATCATCAACATATACACCATCATCATTAATAACATCTAAACTATCATCATCAACATATACAAGATCATCAACATCTACACCATCATCATCAACATATACACCATCATCATCAATAACATCTACACCATATTCATCAACATATACACCATAAACAACACCATCTACACCATCATCATCAACATATACACCATCATCATCAACATATACACCATCATCATCAACATATACACCATCATCATCAATAACATCTACACCATCATCATCAACATATACACCATCCATCATCAACATATACACCATCATTATCAATATATACACCATTACCAACATATACACCATCATCATCAATAACATCTACAACATCATCATCAATAACATCTACACCATAATCATCAACATATACATCATCATCATCAACATACCATCATTGTCAATAGACGCCAACCCTATGACCAGGGGAAAATGATGATTATGATGGTATGGATGATGATGATGATGATGACGATAGTATGAATGATGTTGTTGGCAAAGGTGGTGATGATGGCATAAATGATGATGACAATGGATGATGATGTTGGCATGGATGGTGATGATGATGATGGCATAAATGATGATGACATGGATGATGATGTTGGTCTGGTTGGTGATGATGATGATGGCACGGATATTGATGATGATATTGGCGTGTGTGGTGATGGTGATGATGCATGGATGGTGATGTTGGCATGGATGATGATGTTGGCATGGGTGATGATGTTGGCATAGATTGTGATGATGGTGTTGGCATGTATGATGATGTTGGCATGGGTGGTGGTGATGATCATGGCATGGGTGATGATGTTGGCAAGAATGGTGGTGATGATTATGGCTTGGGTGATGATGTTGGCATGTGTTGAGATGATGATGGCATGGATGATTATGGTTACATGGGTGATGAAAATGACGGCATGGATGTTGATAATGGCATGGATGATGATTTTGGCATGGGTGGTAATGATGACGATGGCATGGATGATGATGTTGGCATGGATGATGATGTTGGCATGGAGGATAATGTTGAAATGGATGGCGATGGTGATGATGGCATGGATGATGATGATGATGATGTTTGCATGGGATGATGATGATGATGGCATGGGTGATGATGTTGGCATGGGTTGTGATGATGATGATCTCATGGATGAGGCTATTGGTATGGGTGGTGAAGATAATGGCATGGGTATTGATGATGGCATAGATAATGTTGGCATGGGTGGTATTGAAGATGATGGCATAGATGATGATGATGATGATGATGATGATGATGATGATAGCATGGGTGGTGATGTTTATGATGACATGGATGATGATGGTGCATGGCTGATGATGTTGGAATGGGTGGCGATGATGATATTGGCATGGATGATGATGTTGACATGGATGATGATGTTGGAATGTGTGGCGATGATGTTAATGTCATGGAGGATAATTATGATGTTGGAATGGGTGGCTATGATGATGATGGCATGGGTGATGATGTTGGCATGGATGATGATGTTGGAATGGGTGGCGATGATAATGATGGCATGGATGATGATGTTGGCATGGATAATTATTTTGGCATTGATGATGATTGCCATACAGCAGTGGGGAAAAAGCACACCTTACAGAGAACCAAAGGATACACGCAAAGCGAACTGCAGTGGACAGTGCACGACCAATAGGACGTCACGGTCATGTTCACGGGACAACGAAAACTTGATAACGGGATACGTTGTGTGACATTGAATGTGATAGGTCGCGTTTCCTAGTTGGAGAAGAATTAGTGCGACTACTGGAGAATTAGCAGTGGACTCATTGGAACACAAGGATAGCTACTGGCATATCTGGAGAAAGTGGAGAACTATGTTGATAGAAGAATAGGAGATGAATGACAGGTGTAGATCAAGCAATGAAGCACTGATCATGTCGAGGAATGCCTCCATCAACTGAAGCCACTATGAACAGAGATCACCTAGACACACTGATTCTTACAGCGTCATAACAGATGGGTACACGAAAGGAGGAATAAGGGCGACGAAAGCTTGAGGAGGAATAACAGTTAGTACAGAAGCATAGATAGTTAATTATTCATTCTGCCGCCGGCCTGGTGTCACAGGCCAGGTAGAGGACTATTTGATGTGAGTAGATTTACTGTATGTCGGCTGCATAATAAACAGCGATGTTTTCTCATTTCTCAACACTCGTTTACTGCATCATTTCTTCATCGTTATGGATCCATTGCAGTTATGAGTTCCTGTTAAGTTTGAGCCGTGAAACCCAACATTGACTTATTGTTGATCAGGCAGATTATACTTAATAATGGGATCAGCATTAAGGCACGTGTGGCGCATGTTCAGGGAATACTAATTACAACTAGCCACAGGTTAGCCAGTTGTCATACTCGCCATTACAGTACGAGAAATGTGGAGCAGATAGTCCAGTGAAGAAACGACTGCCCGACTCTAGCTACAAAAGAAGTTGCACGTCAAGTTAGCTGCACAACAATAGCCAACTAAGCGCACTGTGTTACACATAGCGGAAGCCACAAACTGCAGTCGAGTGCAAACATTGCAGCAGTTGTAAAACATCAGATATATTACTTGCTCAAATATATTACGGATTTCTTTTGTCGCACACAAACAACGACACAGAGCAGTAAGTAAAAATTATTACTCTAGAAAAATGACGTAATTCATGGTGTCGTCATAAAGTAGGCGTTGTTTTTGAGACACATCATACTTACTAGTTGCTTATTCAAGACAGAATGCACACATGCTATTGAATCATACGTAGTGCACATCACATCGCCATCACAAATAGTCAAGCAGTTGTCAACGTAAGTCCAAGAATTAACATCGGCACTGGGACACTGTCGCTGGCTGGGGGAGACGTAGAAGCAGCATTTCAGTTATCAAGGGGCCATTTCAGGATGTTGGATCAGTCAAATTTATTCAACCCACACACACAAAAGAGTTGTTTACATAGATTTTCATCCTCAACACGGCAAACTGAACACTGCTAGACGTTTGATACGTACTTTACGACAGACAACAAGAAGTAATAGTGCACTTGTCACCACATACAGCCTGACGCAGCGCAAAGTCTACGATTATTCTACGCATTAATATAAGTGACACCGCCATCGATTGCGTTTGCTACAGAGTCGATGACAGGCGCTTTACCTAGGGTGTCACGGTTATAAAATAATTGCGCATACCGCTACCTCTGCAACACAGACAGGAACAACATCAATTAGTTCGAATTACAATCAACAATTCACTCCTGGTATCTAATAAATTCATACCATATCAACGCTATTAGTGTCTGCAAAGCACGCCGACACCAAAACAAGGCCAGTATAAATTTTTAATTTGTTGAGTGTTGCGTTTGTTGTTCTTGATCGGGTGCATAAAAAGTTAGCGATGACGAAGTTCGTAATAAATTAACAAGCGGGTGGTTTGGAGGTCGCTCTTCTTAAACATAGCTACGATCACATCATTATTTAAGAAGACGTAAATACTTATAATCGTCAGGTCGTTACAAATTATTGTGTGGCAATCTCACGTATTGTAAGTACAATTTGTTGTTTTGTTACAAGAGTGTAGTAGTAAAGTAGGGTTATTTGTAGCTGTACCTGAAAATTGTTAGGCAGTAGTATTGTCTTTTATATATGTAAATATTTGTTTATGTCACACGTCACTCGGTTTCTATCGTTGTTAACTTCTAGTGTTATATTCTTTATACTTAATATATTTTTAATACTATTTTCTGTTATTTACATAGAATAACTGCTAGTATATTTATATAGCAATAAGTTGCTGAATTTCTTTATTGTTCAACTTTACCTGTCTCTTATACACATCTCTTTACATTGTTGTTGAGTTGCAGTTGACATTTTGTTCAACATTTGCTAGATTGTCTACTCTGATTTGAACATACTTGCATATCGTCGAGTCCTTAGCATTTTTGCACTTCTCTGTATTATTTAAGCTAGAGTAGTGTTAACTAAATTAGGTCAATATGTCAACACTAAAAGACTTTAGGAATATGGGAAGAAGGTCTGGTTTGACTGGTCGCGAACTTGCAAAGTGGGCGAGACAAGAGTTTAAGTCATTCCAAAGACAACAGAAGGAAGAACAAGTACAAGCGATTATAGCTGAAAGATTGGAAATGTTAGCAGAAGACAAAAGAAGGAAACAACTACAAATATATGAAACTAACACAGTGTTCATCATTGACGATGACGAAGAGATAGAAGACATTCTTAATACCCAACAAGCATGGATCAATGGAGTATCAACGACCTGTATTAGGGACACTAGTTCAGCTATTGTAGGAGTTGATCACAAACTAATAAATGAAAGTGATTACACAGGTAATATTATTGGTTGCAGAACATTCGGGGGTACCATAGAAACATACAAGACCGCATGGGTCATGATAGAATGCCCATATTATGAAGGTAAAGTATGTGCAGCAGTATTACCAAACCCTGGTGCTGGGTTAATAATTGGCAATATCCCGAATGCTATAGATTTCGTTCGGAAAGTGTCAATCGAACACAAAACTGACGAGACACTCACAAGAACCCAAGTTCACATGACGAAGAAGAAGGAAGAAGATAAAGAAGAAGAAAATACGCGAGTAGAGCAGGGTACATCAACTGTTGACGAACACGATGTAACACAACAGAGTGATAACACAACAGTAAATAATTGTGAACACCAAGATATTCACAAGGTAGACAAACCCAAACACGAAGAAATGAATTCTTCAATCGATGAGTATAACTGAGGATCAAAAGCAAGTCAAGCGTGATTACATGTCTTTAAATGACATCTTTTTGAAACATACCAAAAAGAAACCAAAAGCTACACGCATTGGTTGTTACACGCAAAAGTTGCATGCACAACACACGAAACACAGTGAACAGTCAAAATGGGATATTATAACTATGTTTGTTGCTCAAATCATAACCTTGGTTATGCCAACCATATTACAGGGTATTTGCAGTCGGCATGAACACGTACACACGAACAAAGCGATATGTTATTTGTGCCAGTACAAACATGTTCGCACAGGTCAAGATACATATTGCAGACGGGTTCATAAGAATAAAAATGCATAGCAAAACATAGCACACAGAAGTTAAGGAAGTGTATCACAAACATACACACAGAAGTCAGGAAGTGTATCACAAACGTACACACTGAAGTCAGGAGGCGTATAACGAACATGCACACTGAAGTTAAAAAGTATGTCACAAACATGTACTCACAGTCAAGGATATACATTGCTTGCGGCATTGCAACTATGCGCTCACATATCAAGAGAAGATACACACAAACCAGAAAGAAACTTATAAATTGGTTAACAGAAACCAAGAAATACACCACAAACAATGGTGCGCAAGTCAAAACAAATGTTGTAAACTTGAGCGTACAAAAAAAAAATACTTTACGAACTTGATGAGTAAATGCAAAGAACAATACAGAAAACAAACTACACTTATCTTTGCTGACTATAGTTACTTAGCTTACTACTGGTACAGATTTATCAAACATACCTCATTGCAGCGTATGCATTGCATAAGATACACAAGACTGAAAACTATAACATTGTTCCAATCAACAAAGTTACAATGTACAAATATTGGCATACGTGCAGAAGAGAGATTCTATAGGTTTGAAACGAAGAAAGAAAGAAAGAAAATAGAATAAAAGGAAGAATGAAAGAAAAAACATAAAGAGAAATAAAATGGGATGAATGTGAATGTTAGGTTCATATCAACACATAGTACACTACAGAGACATTAGGGTCTTATTACTTAGTTATTCCAAGTGTCACTGATGTAAAGCTATACTTGTCAGAATTGTTCAAACTATTTTGTATTTCTATAATTCATCTTAGAAAATGGTTCGGTTCTCTATTTTTTGGACAATTGTTGTTAACTATATCAATATTAGAGAACAGTAATTATTTCTATGAATATTATTTGGGTTAAATATTTATTCTTATTGAATCAGAATATTATATTATATTTCTGATTTATTTTCTTAGAGGTCTTGAATCTTTGATATTTATGATTCGCCGCAAGACAAGGAAAAAATATTCTTAAAGATCTTCTTAGTCGATTGTAAATAGATAGGTCTGGTTCATAGTTATTCACTTTGTTTCCTAATGTTTATCTATATTTGTTCATAGAGATTTAGAAAATTTGATATATATTACAAATGCACCGGATTAAATAACAATGTACATGGCAACCAACAAGTTAAAATACGATGTTAAGTTATTATATATTGTGTTAGGCAAATGGATACATATGTTGAATTTTTTCATTGTTGGCAGAGTCATGATGAATTGATGAAGTGACTTGCTTGCGACATATTTCGAACTATTAATGACCGTATATTCGATTGCTGGAATAATGGAACTTTGTACTTTCGTGTCTGGACGTCATGTGTGGATATGACGGAACGTTTACAGTGTGGACATTCGTGTCAGGAGTGCAGACATTAAGTATTTTTATTCATTGAGGATTGTTAATATTATTGTGTTGTCGGAGAGACATTTTCGAACATTGAATAGTTTTGTAATTTAGTATATGCTGGATGAACATTATTATTTAATTAGTTTAGTTCATATATATAATTAATTAGTTACAATAGTTCGGCTTTATTAGTTATTATAAGAGAATAGTTGAGTTGTTAATTATGTTAATTAATTGGTTAATAAATACAATAATTAGAATGATATATTTGTCAGTAGACGCACATAGAGGCATCAGAATGTCAAGTCAGAATTGCACATAATGGTATGCGATCCATGGTCATAAGAAAAATCTCTAAAGGTAGAAGATTGAGAATTACAGCAATGGCGTTCACCTCACCTACATAAAATTTGTATACAAGAAACACCTAAAGGATATAAGCCAACGACAGGATTGAGATTCAACTGATACTGACTGCTTGGTAACTATTACTAACCATCGTCCCCCAACTCCAGGTTTTAACCTAGAGTGAGGACACTTGTTCGTTTGGACAAGTTAGTGGCTAATGTTATATTAGTTGGACCGGCCCTCCCATAGGCTGGCCACACGACGTTCAACGTGGTTTGAACAGGTGGGCGTGCCCGTCATATTTTATTATTTTTTTGGGGGGTTAATTAATAAGGGTCATAACGTCATACTCAGCACTAGATATGTCTCATAATGTCGGCACTGGTTTATAAATTATGAGGTGTATAGATATGTATAAATATGTTATAAATGATTTCTTCATTTATTTGTAAGGGGGGGGGGGGGGCGCTAATGCCATACAGCAGTGGGGAAAAAGCACACCTTACAGAGAACCAAAGGATAAACGCAAAGCGAACTGCAGTGGACAGTGCAGTGGACAGTGCACGACCAATAGGACGTCACGGCCACGTTCACGGGACAACGAAAACTTGACAACGGGATACGTTGTGTGACATTGAATGTGATCGGTCGCGTTTCTTAGTTGGAGAAGAATTAGTGCGACTACTGGAGAATTAGCAGTGGACTCATTGGAACACAAGGATAGCTACTGGCATATCTGGAGAAAGTGGAGAACTATGTTGATAGAAGAATAGGAGATGAATGACAGGTGTAGATCAAGCAATGAAGCACTGATCATGTCGAGGAATGCCTCCATCAACTGAAGCCACTATGAACAGAGATCACCTAGACACACTGATTCTTACAGCGTCATAACAGATGGGTACACGAAAGGAGGAATAAGGGCGACGAAAGCTTGAGGAGGAATAACGGTTAGTACAGAAGCATAGATAGTTAATTATTCATTCTGCCGCCGGCCTGGTGTCACAGGCCAGGTAGAGGACTATTTGATGTGAGTAGATTTACTGTATGTCGGCTGCATAATAAGCAGCGATGTTTTCTCATTTATCAACACTCGTCTACCGCATCACTTCTTCATCGTTATGGATCCATTGCAGTTATGAGTTCCTGTTAAGTTTGAGCCGTGAAACCCAACATTGACTTATTGTTGATCAGGCAGATTATACTTAATAATGGGATCAGCATTAAGGCAATGATGTTGGAATGGATGGCGATGATAATGATGGCATGGGTGATGATGTTGGCATGGATGATGATTTTGGAATGGATGGCGTTGATGATGATAGCATGGATGATGATGTTGACATGAATGATTATGTTGGCATTGATGATGATGTTGGAATGGGTAGCGATGATGATGATGGCATGGATGATGATGATGATTTTGGAATGGATGGCGTTGATGATGATAGCATGGATGATGATGTTGACATAGATGATTATGTTGGCATTGATGATGTTGGAATGGATGGCGATGATAATGATGGCATGGATGATCATGATGATGATATTGGAATGGGTGATGATGATGATGATGATGGCATGGATAATTATGATGGCATGGGTGATGTTGTTGGCATGGGTGGTAATGATGATGATGGCATGGATGATGATGACGATGTTGGAATGGTTGGCGATGATGATGGTATGGATGATGATGTTGGCATGGGTGATGATGTTGGAATGTGTGGCGATGCTGATGATGGCATGGATGATGATGTTGGTATGGGTGGTGATTATGATGATGGCATGGATGATGATGATGATGTTGGCATGGGTGATGATGATGATGATGATGATGATGGCATGGATGATGATGTTGGCATGGATGATGATGTTTGAATGGGTGGCGATGATGATGGTAGCATGGGTGATGATGATGATGTTAGCATGGTTGGTGATGATGATGGCATAGATGATGATGAAATAGATGATGATGATGACGATGATAGCATGGGTTATGATGACGATGTTGACATTTGTTGTAATGATAATGGCATTGGTGAGGATGTTGGTATGGATGATGATGTTGGTATGGGTAGTGGTGATGACGATGATTATTATCATGATAATGGCATGGATGATAATGATGATGGTATGGATGATGATGATGGCATGGGTGATGATGATGATAATGGCATTGATCATGATGTTGATGATGTTGGCATGAGTGGTGATGATGATGATGGCATGGATGATGATGATGATGATGATGAAGATGATGGCATGGATCTTGATGTTGGCATGAATTGTGATGATGATGATGGAATTGATAATGATGCGATGAATGATGATGTGCTGGATGTTAACATGGATGATGATGGCATGGATGATGATGCCATTGATGATGACGACATGAATGATGATGATGGCATGCATGATGATGATGGCATGAATAATGATGGCATGGTTATGATTGGGCATGAATGATGATATAATGATGACATGAATGATGATATAATGATGGCATTGATGATGACATAATGATGGCGTGGATGATGATATAATGATGGCGTGGATGATGCTATAATGATGGCGTGGATGATGATATAATGATGGCGTGGATGACAATGATAGCATGAATGGTGATATAATGATGGCATAGATGATGATATAATGCTGGCATGGATGATGATATAATGATGGCATGGATGATGATATAATGATGGCATGGATGATGATATAATGATGGCATGGATGCTAATGACATGGGTGATGATATAATGATAGCATGGATGATGCTATAATGATTTCATGGATGCTGATGGCATGGGTGATGATATAATGATAGCATGGATGGCGATATAATGATTTCATGGATGATGATAAAATGATTTCATGGATGATGATATAATCATAGCGTGGATGATGATATAATGATGGCATGGATGATGATATAATTATGGCATGGATGACGATGATGACATGAATGGTGATATAATGATGGCATAGATGATGATATAATGCTGGCATGAATGATGATATAATGATGGCATGGGTGATGATATAATAATAGCATGGATGATGATATAATGATGGCATGGATGATGATGGCATGGGTGATGATATAATGATGGCATGGATGATGATATAATGATTTCATGGATGCTGATGGCATGGATGATGATATAATGATGGCATGGATGATGATATAATGATTGCATGGAGATGATGGCATGGGTGATGATATAATGATGGCATGGATGATGATATAATGCTGGCATGGATGATGATATAATGATGGCATGGATGATGATATAATGATGGCATGGATGATGATATAATGCTGGCATGAATGATGATATAATGATGGCACGGGTGATGATATAATGATAGCATGGATGGCGATATAATGATGGCATGGATGATGATATAATGATGGCATGGATGATGATATAATGATGGCATGGATGATGATATAATGATGGCATGGGTGATGATATAATGATGGCATGGTGATGATATAATGATAGCATGGGTGATGATATAATGATGGCATGGATGATGATATAATGATGGCATGGATGATGATATAATGATGGCATGGATGATGATATAATGATTGCATGGAGATGATGGCATGGGTGATGATATAATGATGGCATGGATGATGATATAATGATGGCATGGGTGATGATATAATGATGGCATGGGTGATGATATAATGATGGCATGGATGATGATATAATGATTGCATGGATGATGATATAATGATTGCATGGAATGATGGCATGGGTGATGATATAATGATGGCATGGATGATGATATAATGACTGCATGGATGATGATGGCATGGGTGATGATATAATGATGGCATGAATGATGATATAATGATTACATGGATGATGATGGCATGGGTGATGATATAATGATAGCATGGGTGATGATATAATGATGGCATGGATGCTGATATAATGATGGCATGGGTGATGATATAATGATGGCATGGGTGATGATATAATGATGGCATGGATGATGATATAATGATTGCATGGATGATGATATAATGATTGCATGGAGATGATGACATGGGTGATGATATAATGATGGCATGGATGATGATATAATGATTGCATGGATGATGATGGCATGGGTGATGATATAATGATGGCATGAATGATGATATAATGATTGCATGGATGATGATTGCATGGATGATGATATAATGATGGCATGGGTGATGATATAATGACTGCATGGATGATGATATAATGATGGCATGGATGATGATATAATGATGGCATGGATGATGATATAATGATGGCATGGGTGATGATATAATGATTGCATGGAGATGATGGCATGGGTGATGATATAATGATGGCATGAATGATGATATAATGATTGCATGGATGATGATATAATGATTGCATGGAGATGATGGCATGGGTGATGATATAATGATTGCATGGATGCTGATATAATGATGGCATGGGTGATGATATAATGATGGCAGGGGTGATGATATAATGATATCATGGGTGATGATATAATGATGGCATGGATGCTGATATAATGATGGCATGGATGATGATGGCATGGGTGATGATATAATGATGGCATGGGTGATGATATAATGATAGCATGGGTGATGATATAATGATGGCATGGATGCTGATATAATGATGGCATGGGTGATGATATAATGATGGCATGGGTGATGATATAATGATGGCATGGATGATGATATAATGATTGCATGGATGATGATATAATGATTGCATGGAGATGATGGCATGGGTGATGATATAATGATGGCATGGATGATGATATAATGATTGCATGGATGATGATGGCATGGTTATGATATAATGATGGCATGAATGATGATATAATGATTGCATGGATGATGATGGCATGGATGATGATATAATGATGGCATGGATGATGATATAATGATGGCATGGGTGATGATATAATGACTGCATGGATGATGATATAATGATGGCATGGATGATGATATAATGATGGCATGGATGATGATATAATGATTGCATGGAGATGATGGCATGGGTGATGATATAATGATGGCATGAATGATGATATAATGATTGCATGGATGATGATATAATGATTGCATGGAGATGATGGCATGGGTGATGATATAATGATGGCATGAATGATGATATAATGATGGCATGGGTGATGATATAATGATTGCATGGAGATGATGGCATGGGTGATGATATAATGATTGCATGGAGATGATGGCATAGGTGATGATATAATGATGGCATGGATGATGATATAATGACTGCATGGATGATGATGGCATGGGTGATGATATAATGATGGCATGAATGATGATATAATGATTGCATGGATGATGATGGCATGGATGATGATATGATGATGGCATGGATGATGATATAATGATGGCATGGATGATGATATAATGATGGCATGGATGATGATATAATGATGGCATGGGTGATGATATAATGATGGCATGGGTGATGATATAATGATAGCATGGGTGATGATATAATGATGGCATGGATGATGATATAATGATGGCATGGATGATGATATAATGATGGCATGGATGATGATATAATGATTGCATGGAGATGATGGCATGGGTGATGATATAATGCTGGCATGGATGATGATATAATGATGGCATGGGTGATGATATAATGATGGCATGGGTGATGATATAATGATGGCATGGATGATGATATAATGATTGCATGGATGATGATATAATGACTGCATGGATGATGATGGCATGGGTGATGATATAATGATGGCATGAATGATGATATAATGATTACATGGATGATGATGGCATGGGTGATGATATAATGATGGCATGAATGATGATATAATGATTGCATGGATGATGATGGCATGGATGATGATATGATGATGGCATGGATGATGATATAATGATTGCATGGATGATGATGGCATAGATGATGATATAATGCTGGCATGAATGATGATATAATGATGGCATGGATGCTATTGCATGGGTGATGATATAATGATGGCAGTGATGATATAATGATTGCATGGATGATGATGGCATAGATGATGATATAATGCTGGCATGAATGATGATATAATGATGGCATGGATGCTAATGACATGGGTGATGATATAATGATGGCATGGGTGATGATATAATGATGGCATGGGTGATGATATAATGATGGCATAGATGATGATATAATGATGGCATGGATGATGATATAATGATGGCATGGTGCTATGACATGGGTGATGATATAATGATGGCATGGATGTGATATAATGATGGCATGGGTGATGATATAATGATGCATGGATGATAATGACATGGGTGATGATATAATGATAGCATGGTGTGGATGATTATAATGATTGGCCATGGGTGTATGATATAAATGCTGGCATGGATGATGACTATATGATTTGCAGTGGATGATGATATAATGATGGCATGGGTGGATGATATAATGATGGCATGGGTGATGATATATTGATGGGCATTGGTGGATGATATAATGATGGCATTGGTGATGATATAATGATGGCATAGATGATGAATATAATGATGGCATGGGTGATGAATATAATGAGGCATGGGGTGATGATATAATGATGGCATGGGTGATGATATCGAATGATGGCATGGATGATGATATGAATGATGTCATGGATGATGATATAATGATGGCATGGTGATGATATAATGATGGCATGTGTGATGATATAATGATTGCATGGAATGATGATATAATGATGGCACGGGTGATGATATAATGACTTGCAATGGATGATGATGGCATAGATGATGATATAATGCTGGCATGATGATGAATAAGATGCTATGGATGCCTAATGGCATGGATGCTAAATGAGCATGGGTGAGTGATATAATGATGGCATGGGTGATGATATAATGATGGCATGGTTGATGATATAATGATGGCATGGATGATGATATAATGATGGCATGGATGATGATATAATGATGGCATGGATGCTAATGACATGGGTGATTATATGATGATGGCATGGATGATGATATAATGACTGCATGGATGATGATGGCATAGATGATGATATAATGCTGGCATGAATGATGATATAATGATGGCATGGATGCTAATGACATGGGTGATGATATAATGATGGCATGGGTGATGATATAATGATGGCATGGGTGATGATATAATGATGGCATGGATGATGATATAATGATGGCATGGATGCTAATGACATGGGTGATGATATAATGATGGCATGGGAGATGATATAATGATGGCATGGGTGATGATATAATGATGGCATGGATGCTAATGACATGGGTGATGATATAATGATAGCATGGGTGATGATATAATGATGGCATGGATGATGATATAATGATGGCATGGATGATGATATAATGATTGCATGGGTGATGATACAATGATGGCATGGGTGATGATATAATGATGGCATGGGTGATGATATAATGATGGCATAGATGATGATATAATGATCGCATGGGTGATGATATAATGATGGCATGGATGATGATATAATGATGGCATGGGTGATGATATAATGATGGCATGGGTGATGATATAATGATGGCATGGATGATGATATAATGATTGCATGGATGATGATGGCATGGGTGATGATATAATGATGGCATGGATGATGATATAATGATGGCATGGATGATGATGGCATGGGTGATGATATAATGATGGCATGGATGATGATATAATGATGGCATGGATGATGATATAATGATGGCATGGATGATGATGGCATGGGTGATGATATAATGATGGCATGGATGATGATATAATGATGGCATGGATGATGATGGCATGGGTGATGATATAATGATGGCATGGATGATGATATAATGATGGCATGGATGATGATATAATGATGGCATGGATGATGATATAATGACTGCAATGATGATGATGGCATGGGTGATGATATAATGATGGCATGAATGATGATATAATGATTGCATGGATGATGATGGCATGGGTGATGATATAATGATGGCATGAATGATGATATAATGATTGCATGGATGATGATGGCATGGGTGATGATATAATGATGGCATGGGTGATGATATAATGATGGCATGGGTGATGATATAATGATGGCATGGGTGATGATATAATGATGGCATGGGTGATGATATAATGATGGCATGGATGATGATATAATGATGGCATGGGTGATGATATAATGATGGCATGGATGATGATATAATGATGGCATGGGTGATGATATAATGATGGCATGGGTGATGATATAATGATGGCATGGATGCTGATATAATGATGGCATGGATGATGATATAATGATGGCATGGGTGATGATATAATGATGGCATGGATGATGATATAATGATGGCATGGGTGATGATATAATGATGGCATGGGTGATGATATAATGATGGCATGGGTGATGATATAATGATGGCATGGATGATGATATAATGATGGCATGGATGATGATATAATGATGGCATGGCTGATGATATAATAATGGCATGGGTGATGATATAATGATGGCATGGGTGATGATATAATGATGGCATGGATGCTGATATAATGATGGCATGGGTGATGATATAATGATGCATGGATGATGATATAATGATGGCATGGATGATGATGGCATGGGTGATGATATAATGATGGCATGGGTGATGATATAATGATGGCATGGGTGATGATATAATGATGGCATGGATGATGATAAAATGATGGCATGGATGATGATATAATGATGGCATGGCTGATGATATAATAATGGCATGGGTGATGATAAAAATGGCATGGGTGATGATATAATGATGGCAGGGATGCTGATATAATGATGGCATGGGTGAGGGATATAATGATGGCATGGATGATGATATAATGATGGCATGGATGATGATGGCATGGGTGATGATATAATGATGCATGGATGATGATATATGATGGCATGGATGATGATATAATGATGGCATGGATGATGATGGCATGGGTGATGATATAATGATGGCATGGATGATGATATAATGATGGCATGGATGATGATGGCATGGGTGATGATATAATGATGGCATGGATGATGATATAATGATGGCATGGGTGATGATATAATGATGGCATGGATGATGATATAATGACTGCATGGATGATGATGGCATGGGTGATGATATAATGATGGCATGAATGATGATATAAATGATTACATGGATGATGATGGCATGGGTGATGATATAATGATGGCATGATGATGATATAATGATTGCATGGATGATGATGGCATGGGTGATGATATAATGATCACCTGTGGTCCAGTGATCAAAAGAAGTGCACCATTGAAAACCTTGACTGGAGAAATCATAATTGATGAGAAACAGCAGATGGATAGATGGAATCGTCTCACACAGACATGAAGGCTATAATCAAGTTTGATAGTGCAACATCAGAAGAGGTTGAAATCAAGAGTGGAGTTAAGCAAGGTTGTGTACTAGCTCTCTCCCCCCCCCCCCCCCCCTCTTTGGAATATACTTTTCACTTCTACTGAAATATGCCTTTCGTGATCAGGATGGTGGTATTTACATTCACTCACGCTCAGATGGCGGCCTCTACAATGCTCAGAGATTGAAGGCCAAGACCAAAATTAGGAGGGTACTGATCAGAGAGTTGCTTTTTGCAGATGATGCTGCAGTTACGACCCACTCTGAGGAAGAATTGCAATGTCTACTATCTGCATTCTCCAATGCTTGTTCTGAATTTGGTTTAACAGTTAGCAAAAAGAAGACACAGATTATGTCACAAGGTGTACATGGGGTACCATCAATCTTTATTGACGACGCCGAACTAGAGATGGTAGACCATTTTACATATCTAGGATCAGTGGTAAATAGCAAATTATCCTCTAGATCAGGAAATCAACATCCGGATTGGTAAGGCAGCAACAACAATGAACAGGTTAAGAAAAAGAGTCTGGGAGAACAGGAAGCTTACTGCCAAAACAAAAGTCCTTGTCTATCAAGCCTGTGTCCTTAGTACTCTTCTTTATGGCAGTGAAGCCTGGACAACTTACTCACACCAAGAGAAACGTTTAAACAGCTTTCATATGCGGTGTCTGCGAAGAATTCTTGGTATTAAGTGGCAAGACAAAATCACAAATACTGAAGTATTGGAAAGATCAGGTTGTGTGACGGTTTATTCCATGCTCAGTCTTCGTAGACTTAGATGGATAGGACATGTTAGGAGGATGGATGATGGTAGAATACCAAAGGACATCTTTTTTGGTGAATTACAGATGGGTAAGAGATCTCAGGGTCGGCCTCCAATACGATACAAAGATGTGTGTAAGCGGGACATGACTGATACAGGCATTGATAATGCACATTGGGAGCAAGTCGCCGCTGAGTGTGTTGCATGGAGGGCAAATATCAGAAATGGAATAAAGACAAAGGAGAAAATTATTGCAGATAAGTCACACACCGAGCGTGTGAGACGTAAGACGGTGCATGATGGTGGAAATCACCACGTGTTCACATGCACCCACTGTGGACAAACATTTACAGCGCGAATTGGCCTTATCAGTCACATTCGCTACCACCATGGGTAGTAGTTATTATGCCTTTTTAAAGTCTTTCAAGACGGCAAGGTTCCAATGTATGTATGTAAAAAAGAAAAAAGAAAAAAGAATATATATGTATTTTGATATAACTGCATTCCGGGTGCCTTTCCGTCAACACGCACAATGAGATGAGTTTTTTAAATAAAATATTTATTGTCCTTTGCAGGACGTTTTGATCAACCCAAGGTTGATGGTTTAGGCAATTCTACGTTCAGTAGTTTTACATCATGTTCGATTAGCAGGCTAGTGAGGAGTTGTGGGGGGGGGGGGGGGGGTGAGGGTCCGGAGATGTAGATGTGTAGAAGAATGATGAAAACACCGTGAATGGAGAGAAGGAGCAATGAAGATATCTTGAAAGAAGTGAAATCTCAAAGATAACTGGTAACTCACATCAGACGAAGACAGTCTTTATACATGTCATGAGAACTTCGTTACATCGGGAAAGTTGGAGGGGGAGAGAGACAGAGGGAAACCAAGAGAGAAGATACTCGATAGTTTGAGATCTTGGCATGGAGGAACATCAGTAGCAGAAATGCTTGGCAGCACCCAGACAGAAGGCTGTGGTCAGGCATGATCACCAACGCCACACGGCATGGACTATAAGAAGAAGTATGCTATTGCTTTCTCAATGAAATGTTGACATTTTAATCCAAATGATTGATGTTCGAAATGTACCCACTACCCCGCCGTAAGATCACGGGAAGAACACGCGAGCTCGAAAAACACTTCGGTCGCGATGGCCTCTATAAGTGTTACATGTCCTTTACAGGACTTGACACTCAAGCTCAGATTGATTTCTTCGAAATTTTACGTTCACTATGTATGGTGTTTCAAGAATGATGATGACCATTCATTTCATGCAGTGGGGATGAAAGTTTGCAGCCGTGAATTCTAAGATGGCTTGTAAGGATTTATTTGGCACGGAATGTTCTTGACAATGTGGGCAAAGAATGCATAACATTCCAGGAGGATGATCTCTTGCATTGGTATGTACATGCCATTATGCACAATCAGAAATATGATTCCTGAGACGAATGTTGCGAATACCTTAGACTGCCAGAGTAACTAGCAACGACTGCCTGGGAGAGGTTAATGGGCTGAGACGGTGACATGGAGGAATATCATCCACAGAGGTAATCCAGAACACCAAGGACCGAGATACTTTGGAGAGACATGAGCGCCTTCACAAACTAATAAAGGCACATACTGATGATGCTGTTTATAAGTATAATATTTATTTATGAGGGAGAACCCGTAGCCAAAACAATCAGAAAGTGTGCTTGGGGCACGGGAGTATATCGGGCGAGTACAGCAAGCAAGTTGGCTACAGTAAAAGGACAAAAGTTGCAAGCTTCTTGCACGAGCCGCAAGTCAGCGTATGTTTCAGCACTGACTGAAATGCTGACAAAAGACGAACCTTTTTGATAATTTTGTTAGGTAGAAGGACATATTTGAAAACGTTTGTTCCATAAATATATTTCTGTTAACATTGGGCTGGTCATAAGCTTTGACGCAGACAATGAATGAAATCTTCAGAGACAACTGAAATGTTGTACAGTGTTTACTTCTTTTCACTGCAGCCAACACTGAAATTGACATATGTTTGCCACATCTACATGACACTTAAAAATCATGGAGATAAAACATACTATTTTTCGAACGAAACGATTTATTAAATGTTAGTGTGACTGTCAATATGATATCCTTTGAGCTGTTAACACGTCTTGGGAAAATAAATAGTCAGTTAGTTATCTCCACATATACACAGGACAAGCATAACTCTGGTTCCATCTCCTTGTAGATTTATGTAGGAGTCTTGCTTGTAACACTCGGAATTTCATCACCGCCATGGCCCCTGATTTCTCCATTGTTCTGAAGAATCTTTCAAACTGCAGCCACAGTTAATATGGTATACAGCGCCATCCACAACAGCGTGAGAACACTTTGAATACAGAAATGCACACTTCACGCTCTCAGATTGCGTGCAGATATGCGGAGTTATGAATGGGCCTTTTGTTCGCTTTCTTCTTCTTCTCCTTTTAGACTGAGTAATTACTTATGAGCCGGTCTCTCTGGTCTAGAGGTTACACGACTTTCTACGTAATCTCGTATACTCTCGTTAGTAACGTGACATTGCGTGAGAATTGGTAGCGGTTCTCTCCGCGTCGGTATCTTAGGGGTATTTGAGCCGGTCGCTCAGAAAGCAATGGCAAACTACTGAGCGTAATCTTGCCAAGAAATCAACAATCAGCTGAAAGATGCTGATGTTGACAGCGATGTCCTGTAAAAGGATATGCGAAAAAAAAATTTACTTATGAAATTAAAAACAATGTATTCCCTTACTAAACTTAAAAACCAGAAGCCACAAACAACATGTTGCAAGATTTATTGCCTGACATATTTCGCTGATCCAGGACTCTGGTGATCGAGTGAGATGGCAGAACATGACCGCCCACGCTTATCGGCATGGCACATGATGGATGGATGGATGGATATTTCGCTACATCACGTCAGGTGCATACTGAAGAAAGGTACAAACGCGTTTCGTATGTTGCATTAAACGTACAATACACGATTACTCAAATATAGTGAGGCTTCAGCAACCAGGCGGTTCCAGTCGATTTGTGTAAACAGAAAGAATTCGTTGTAGATTAGATATTAGATTGGCGGTAACAGATGTTTCCATTCGAACAATACCGGTGACTATGTGTTTTAATTGTTTTAGCTTAAGTATTATTCATTTACTCATTTTACATGATATACACCTCTGTAGTATGCATCTGACGAGATGCAGCGAATATATGCCAGGCAATATATCATGCAAATATTGCCCGTGGCTTCCGTCTTTAAATACTTATGGCCAGCTCTTTGTATTTCGCCCATGGGTATTGTAATTAAAGTAACACCTCTATGCGGTGCTTTGTCAGGGTTAAACACCTTGTACAGGTCTGAGGATAAGATTTGCACTGCAATTGTATATGTTGAAATACATGTTAAGATACATATATTGTGTTCATCTTCCTCGGCCGCACTTATAGCTCCACAATAATTATGCCAGAGGGTCCTTGCCCAGTATCCACACTTTACTAATGAAGAATCAGATTCGCTGGGCTGCTCACTTGACTCGTATGCCAGATCACAGGCTCCCTAAACGAATTTATATTTTTATTTTTACAGTGAGCTGCGCTATGGTAGACGCTCCCAAGACATTGAAGATATCGCTCAAAGCTTGTAGAATTCATCACAACACATGGGTAATTGCGTTGTGATATAGGGAATGCTTTGTGATATAATAGTTTTATCCACATGGTAGTTTACACATTTGGTAGAATCGGCGCTTGTAATTGGTATTAAGTATGAGGTAGACAAAAAAAGTTGCCGAGCAGCCCAGTGACCCAGTTGCAGACGTTGTCGCCCACAGAGTTGTGCTGAGGTTGGTCTGGCTACCCGTGTCCATGCCTGGGATTGTGTGGTAGACAGTGGCTGTGATGATCCTGGGGATGTTGCCAACGGTCAGGATGATCCCCAGGTGGAGTCACAACCTTGATCAAACGCTTTTCGCTTGTAGACAAAGTAGATGCTGAAGTCAAATAGTTAGATGAATGCCCGGATTTCGCCGTGGTATTGTTGGGGGTACTTTTCCGAATTCTGGATGATGCTTCTAATGAATATCCCATCCACACGGCGCAGACGACAATGAGTGTTTGCGCCAGAAATAACACACCTACCCCTACAGTTAGATCAAATATGAGCTCAAAATATGCAGTTTGTTGGGTAAAAATTACGGTGAACACATTAAAGGATGACATAGTAGAATTTTTATTGTTAATTATCCGTGTCTTTTCTGTCCATGCCATTCTGTGTGTGACGTATACAGGGACGTGAAGTATGATAAAAGTAGCATATATAATAAGAACGGACGTGACGCAACGGTCACGTGTGAAGATTTGCTTGACTGTAAATGGAGACACGACACAGAAACACCGTTCGACTGAAATCATAACGGTCACCCAACAGGACATTAAGTACGTTGCATTGATGAGAAATCCGAATACAAAATAACCCACACACCAGACGTCAATCGGGTTTGTGGGGTATAGAAGATCAATAATATAACAAATACCACTGGCGAATTGAAATACTGTGACAAGAAAATCTGTGAACGACAGACTGAACAGTCCAACACTCATGCTGTCCTTGAGGCCCAACGAGCAGAAGATGATCATGTTTAAAATGTTGGTGGACACACCCAAAATGGAAACGATGTTTCGAATTACGATGTCCAGAATGATACGAATTAGTAATAACTCCTCGTCGCCTATTATTTGTGGCATTGTTCAATATGTTGGTTTTCTTTGTATTACTCTAATAAAGGTATGTGGGAAAAAGATACCACAGAAATGTGATTCATTAACATTGAATTAAAGATATTAAATAAAGCAAATAAAGCACATAACGTGAATATGAGTATAAATACAGCCAAAACTGGTAATGCAGGTTAGTATCTCTCATGGTCCACTAAGTAAACTGATAAATAGCACATCTCTGAAACAAGTTAAAGAATTCAAATATCTTGGAAGTATGATTATAGAAGACGACAGATTGGACAGAGAAATTTAAATCAGATGTCAAAAAGCAAGTAGGCTTACATATCAACTATCACCCATAATCAAAGATTCAAATATACCTATGTCCGCAAAACGACATATAATAAATTGTATATTCACACCAACCCTATGCTACCAAAGTGAAACTTGGACATTATCCAAATCACACTTACAAAAAATCAACACCTATGAGATGAGATGCTGAGGAGAGCTGCCAACTTAATTATCCGAGACCGAGTAAGAAATGATGTTAGCAGACAGACAGTAGAATCAACTCCTTGTGCCACATATATTGAAAGACAGAAGATCAAATGGTTTGGCCATCTCGTTAGAATGCAACACCATCAACTACCAGCACTGGCCCTACATCAAAGAACAATCTGCTACGAGAGCAAGAGGACGCCCGAGAAGACAATGGACTGACAACATTAAAGACATTCTAATCAAACGGAATGGCACTATCCAGTGCCAACCATCGGGCGATGGAACGCCAATTATTCTTCCCTACGACGCTTGACGGCAAAAGTGGAAGATGATGAAAATGACCTAGTGTGCGGTATTCAGTGCTAACGTGAAATCAGAACTAATGGCTGTGTTAGAAATAGGGGAAGCGACTAAAAGATTACAAATCAACTACAAACATTCACTAGTTGGAAACTTGAGCACAATTGAAGCACTAAAATGGTATGAACAGAAAACCCAATGTTGAGCTCATGGAGAGAACCTAACCGAGTTAGTGCCATGGGATGGTTAATCGTACAGTAGTTTTTCCCCATGGAGCCCCCTTTAATTTAATTTATAATACGACATGTCTGCTACCATATTAACTTTTAAGACCTAACTGTGACACACCATACTTGCCACAATGTGGGGTGTCGGGTTTGGTGAGGGATATTCGGCGTTAACAGAAAGCAGGTAGTTCCGCCTACTGTCATACGGTTGCTCAGTTATATCTGACTAAGACCTGACATTCGACGCTAACAGAAAGCAGGCAGTACAGTCTATTGTCAAACGGTAGCTCAGTCATATCTGACTAAAACCTGACTTTCAACATTAGAAATAGAACCGGCAAAAATTAATGCATTTACAGCAAGTTATTGATCTGCCCTTTAAGCACCTATTCTGCAGGGCTACAATTTTATTTTTTCTATTTCCTCAATATTTGGCCTCTGCTCAGGAGCAATACGGCTTCTGTTGCGGAATGGTAGCGAACACATTCGCAATCCCGCTAACTGCTTTCAAAATCAACTGCAAGTGTCTGCCGTTCAAAAATCAAAGGCAAACTACTGAACGTAAAATTGCTTTGTAAATCACAAACAGCTAAAGAATTCTGGAAATGATTGCGACATCCTGTAAAGGACATACAGCCATGGAACATGAAAAACGCCATCGTTGTTCCAGCTCAAGGAACTTAAAGTTTCCAGTTGCATATCTTCGTCTTGCAGTGTAGCATCCTGTATCCAGTCCATTAGATGAGATTCCCGAGAAGAATACTCAATGTATCAAGAAGAGAGAAAATCAGACATTAAGAAAATAGGACTAAAGTGGGGTTATATTATCGCTAGATATTATTAGAAAACAGCAAGTTAAATGGTTAAGTCAAATAACAAGGCTACCAACTAACAGTATACCACAACAAGTAATGATGTACAGACACACGGAACCAGAGGAAGAGACCGACCATGTAAACGATGGGCCGAGTGAATAACAGAGTCTATGGGAATCTTGATATATGAAGCCCATAAACGAGCACTCTCCCGTTGTTTATGCTTCACCTCGACACCGCAAGGTACATGAGAAACAAGATGAGATGATGAAATGCTTAAGACGATTAATCATTCCATGGCATTAATCAGTTAAATTCGACCCGGACATTTAATTTGGCTTGTCTGGCGTGTTTTTAGATCGTGTGTGCACGCATGCGACTTTAAGTAAATATTCTGTTCGCCAGAGACAGTTCGGCAAAATATCCTAACTATAATTATTCTACCCGTCGTTAGATCGATCTTTGCTTTCTGTTGGTTTTGCAATTCAAACAATAATATAATTGATAATATTTGCCTTGTTAAATTTTAACGATAGATTGGTTAGTAAATTTCGATTTTGTAATAATTAGCGCGTTACAAGTCGGAAAATTGAATAATCTACTTTTAAAAATAGGAATTGACTGTTGCGGAAGAATAATTGGCTGTCTCCACCCCATGATAGTGATTGCTTGTAGACTTTTAAGTCACTTGGGTACGTCTTACCCAGTTAGGATTTAACAGAGTTTGGCTTGTTGTTTGACGAGTTGGTCATTTATTCTATGATAGAGTGCAAAATCATCGAAGATAAATACCTGAAGTTCAAAATCTTAACAAGGAGAATAGATTACACATAACGGTGTAAATATAATAAAGACAAGAAGATCTCTCTTCATTGCACGGGGGTTTATTGGTTTCTTTCCGTAGAGCAGCCTTCCGAAAGCGTCCGTTAGAGCCCGGACGTCCGTATCTCCAGCATTGAACTTCGGAGATCTCCGATAAGACCTGCACTCATTAACAGAAAGACGGAGTCTAAACACGATCCATGACTTTCGGAACGTAAGGCAGGCGACTTTGCCACATCACCAGGGACGTGCCCAATGGTCAGATATAATGTAATGTACAATACCCTTTGACAGCCGTGAAGCATAATAAGTATATGGTGCCAGTTCCACATGTGAATAGACCAACCATCACTTGCCGTTCTCCCTGGCTAAGGAGTTATCAACTTTCTCCGTAATCCCGTATATCCACGTAGGGTAACGCAGCTGCGCGAGATTCGGTAGAGGATCGCGTCGCGTTGGTTACTTATGGGGGTTTGTGAGCCGGTCGCTCAGAAAGCAATGGCAAACTACTGAGCGTAATCTTGCCAAGAAATCAACAACAGTGGTAAAATGCTGGTGTTGACAGCGATGTCCTGTAAATAAGATATGAGAAAAACAAATAATCATCACTTGATGAGAGATTTCAACATCACGCCAGCCGACTTCTTCTTCTGTTTCTTCTGCGGTCGTCCGGAATGTTGTTTTGGACGTAATTTCGTTGTGCCTGTTTACAGCACAGCTGCGATATTTGCACCTTTCGACCGACACATCCGACTTCTTCAGGACTGGGCCAGTCGACTTCAGTTCCCAGGACATTTCAGGGTTCCAGCATCTTTCTGAGTCGAGCTGCCAGCTCACAGCCCACTGCAAGCCCACGTTTATTTAGCCAAAAAACCCTGCCCTTTGGGGATTCGAATACACGACCAGCGGGGCGGGTTAGTTAGTTACATATCCTTTACAGGATATCGCAGTTCACCCCTATATTTTTTGGCTGTTTGTGATCTTTTGGCAAGATTACGTTCAGTAGTTTGTCAGTGCTTTCTGAACGACTGACACCCATACCCTTTTTAAAAAAAAACACCCAACGCAAGGCGGTCTGCTGCTAATCACCCGCAGCTGTGTTTTGAATGCGGAATGCGGGATTACGAACTGCATCCGTACCGCCTTCACCACAGAGCCGGTAAGCGGGGCGGGAGACGAGTTATTACATGGCTACACCATTTGCTTCTCCGTAAATGGCCATCGTGTGCGGCCAGCGGGACATATATATTCAGGACTGCCCATTGGTGCTTTTTGTTTTTTTTTTTGTATTTCGCTGTTTTATCTATCTGTGTTGTCCTGTCCTTGACAAAGATTCTGAGAATCGAAACGTCGGCCGTCCTGTGTGTCGTATTGTACGCATTTGCGTGTATTTTATTTTATTTTATTATTCATTTTATATATTTATTGATTGCTTCTGATTTTGGATTTTCACCTGTATTTCAGGATACGATGGATCTCCTTGTAAGGTATGTGCTACGTGTTTATGTTTAGTACGTTTCTTCTCGCAGGAGCTAAATATACCTATTTGTTTCCAATTCATATTGTTATATCCTGCTGCAGCCGTTGCTTTTTTTCAATTCCTTAAATCATGGAAAGCGGCGACATTTCTTTTATGTTTTTGTGGGAAACTAGTGATTTCTCGCTAACAAACCTGTTTTACAGTAATGCCCCGTTCCACTACGCGAGAAAATTAACTATTCAACGTTAATGTTTCCTTGTGAAGATGTAATACATTTAATAATGTGCACTTCAACTGACCCGTAAATTATATACTGCATATAAACAAACTTTGAAATCTGCTGTACAATCTCCTGAACAAAATTATTTTTGTTGGGTGGACATAATGATAAGGTTATATGCTAAATCTCATCATTGTTCCTCAGTTGGTTAGTGAGATGTGGAATTTTATATTGGGACAGACAAAATTAAACAGACTATAGTTTGCTGGAGTAGTTACTTACATATCCTTTACAGGACGTCGCAGTCAACCTAGAATGTTTTGGCTATTTCTGATTTCTTGGCAAGTTAACGTACAGTAGTTTGCCATTGCTTTCTGAACGACCGGAACTCATCATCATCATCATCATCATCATCATCATCATCATCATCATCATCATCATCATCACCACCACCACCATCATCATCATCATCATCATCATCATCATCATCATCATCCAATGCCTTGCCGGCTGGCGTGAGCGATCATGCCTCTCTTCAAAATGCGATCCCCTACGTCATGGATCAATTCGTGTATTGACTCCCTTCCGTGCCATGCCACAAGACTGTCAAGAATCTTCTCACGCTGTCTTCCTCTACCTCTCTTTCCGCAAATCTTTCTGGTTATCACAACATGTTCCAGTTTTTGTCTTCTTATAACGTGGCCAAAGATCGATGACTTCTTCTTTCTAATGTTTGCGATAAGTTGTCTTTGCGAATCAGCTTCCCCCCAAAACGTCCTGATTGCTCATTTTGGCTGTTCAATTAATTTTCAGCATTCTTCTATAAAACCACATCTCCAATGCTTCCAGTGATGTTTTTTCGCCTGTTTACTAATTGTCCAGGATTCGCAGCCATATGTAAAAACTGGTTCAATGTACCACGCAATAACTTTTTCTAACTTTCAAGGACAGTGACGTACTGCACACAATGTTCTTCATGTGATAGAATGTAGTTTTTGCTTGTCCTATTCTGTTCTTTATCTCTGTGATGCATCTTCAATCTGATGTTATCCTCCAGATATCTGAATTTCTGCACTTGCCCCAAAACAACGTCATTTTACTTTAATTGCACTTGGGCACAATCTGTTTCTTTGATATCACCATGGCTTCTGTATGTCTATTATTCAAACTAAGGCCAATTTGTTCACTGTCTACAACCACTGTGTCTATAATTTCCTGTAGATCCTTATGACTTGTTGCTATCAAGATGGCGTCATCAGCATATCTTAAGTTATTTATATTATGTTCACCAACCAGGATCATTGGCATATTTTCCGTAGATCTCATTATATGTTCACTGTACAATGAAGACACACCAGGAGACAATTACACAACCTTGTCTGATGCCTTTCTGTATACACTGAAATGTTCCTACAGGTTGTTGACTCTTATGGCTGCTGTTTGTTGCCAATATAAATTCTTTATTACTCGCAGAACTTTGCCGTCAATGTTCAGTTGCTTTAGTAATGTTATTTCGTTATGTTTCACAATGTCACATGCTTTTGTGTAGTCTATGAAGCATGATTACAAATATATAGCTCAATATATCTACATCTCTATATCAATAGCTCTTTCTAATAGATTCCTGAGAATATATATATATATATATATATATATATATATATATATATATATATATATATATATATATATATATATATATATATACTAGCTGACCCGGCCCGGCTTCGCCCAGTCACTGGTGGGGAGCATTTCATTTAATTCATATAAGTAGTCATATAAGCTCCCGTTCCCGTTCCCGACTATCTGTCTGTCTGTCTGTCTGTCTGTCTGTCTGACCCGGCCCGGCATCGCCCAGCTCCTGGTGTGGAGCATCTCATTTAATTCATATAAGTAGTCATATAAGCTCCCGTTCCCGTTCCCGACTATCTATCTGTCTGTCGGTCTGTCTATCTGTCGGTCTGTCTGTCTGTCTGTCTGTCTGTCTGACCTGGCCCGGCTTCGCCCAGCCCCTGATGGGGAGAATCTAATTTAATTCATATAAGTAGTCATATAAGTTCCCGTTCCCGACTGTCTGTCTGTCTGTCTGTCTGTCTGTCTGTCTGTCTGTCTGTCTGTCTGTCTGTCTGTCTGTCTGTCCCTCTCTGTCTGTCTGTCTGCCTGTCTGTCTAATCATTTATTGGTTGCAGTTAGAACAACCTTAGATAAACGAAGACCAACTTACAAAAAGCATTAGAAAGAGCACTTGAAAGATCTTTACATCTTCCCCCAACAATTAACTTGGGTAAATGGAGCGGCGGCAGCAGCAGCAGCAGAAGAAGAAAACGGAGGAGTAGGAGGAGGGAGGAGGAAGAGGGAGGTGGAGGAGGGAGGAGGAGGGAGGAGGAGGAGGGAGGAGGAGGAGGGAGGAGGAGGAGGAGGGAGGAGTAGGAGGGAGGAGGAGGGATTAGGAGGAGGAGGGAGGAGGGGAGGGAGGAGGAGGAGGAGTAGGAGGGAGGAGGAGGTAGGAGGAGAGGAGGAGGAGGAAGAGGGAGGAGGAGGGAGGAGGAAGGAGGAGTAGGGAGGAGGATGAGGAGAGAGGAGGAGGGAGGAGGAGGGAGGGGAGGGGGAGTAAGGGAGGAGAAGGGAGGCGGAGGGAGGAGGAGGAGGAGGAGGGAAGAGGGCGGAGGATTGGAGGAGGGAGGAGGGAGGAGGTAGAGTTGGAGGCGGAGGGGGAGGAGGAGGAGGAGGAGGAGAGGAGGGGAGGAGAAGGAGGGATGAAGGAGGGGGAGGAGGGAGGAGGAGAGGGCAGGAGGAGGGAGGAGGAGAAGGGAGGAGGAGGGAGTAGGAGGGGGAGAATGGAGGAGGAGGGAGGGAGGAAGATGGAGGAGGAGGGAGGATGAGGCGGGAGGATGGAGGAGGGAGGAGGAGGAAGAAGAGAGGAGGAGAAGGGGGAGGAGGGAGGAGGAGGAGGGAGGAGGATGTGATTAGGAGGAGGAGGGAGGAGGAGAGCGAGGAGGAGGCGCGAGGAGGTAGGGGAGGGAGGAGGAGAAGTGGGAGGAGGAGGGAGGAGGAGGAAGAGGGTTAGAAGGAGGAGGAGAAGGAGGATTTAAATCGCATATGGCCTGTAGTTAACTGTCTGTCTGTCTATCTGACTGTCTGTCTGTCTGAGCCGGCCCGGCTTCACCCAGTCCCTGGTGGGGAGCATCTGTTTAATTCATATAAGTAGTCATATAAGCTCCCGTTCCCGACTATCTGTCTGTCTGTCTGTCTGTCTGTCTATCTATCTGACCCGGCGTGGCTTCGCCCAGCTCCTGGCGGGGAGCGTCTCATTAAATTCATACAACAAAAAAAAGTAACTTAAAAGAATGTCCTTCCACACACCATCCATTATTTTTTAATGAAAACTGTTTTTAATCACTGCATGACTGTAGATAACTTCTTTAAGCATAAAAAGATGAGTTACAATGTTATGCATTATGAATTATTTTTATGAAAACTTTGAAAATGCCTTAAAGATTATATCATGATTTATTATAACTCATATGCCGGTAAATAACTATAGACAAAGAGTTTATAAATCTTTGAAAACCATGCAACAATATGACTATAAGGTATATAGCAATGTTATTAAAAGTTATGCCCCTTGAAATAACTTTTCTAGAGTTAAGTCCCCTTGCTATATTGAAATTATAATGAAAAATGAAATATTAAATAATATTAAGTAAGTAGCCGATTTTACACTAAAAAAATATGACAGTTGGCAGCGCGGGAATGAGAGGAAGACGTGTAGAAAATTTCATCTCAATCGGATGGACCGTTCGCGAACGCATAAAGGGCATACACACATACATCCTTTTTTATATATATATATTTTTTTTGTTGCTGTTGTTTTTGTTTCTCCTGCGTTTCCATCCTGTTTCAGGATATTGCGGTCAACACCAGCATCTTTCAGCGTCGACCACGAGAATATTCGGGGTTAACGGAGAAAGCTGCTGACCCCTCGGCCAGGCAGCCGGCACGCACGCACGCACGCACGCACGCATGCATGCACGCACGCACGTACGCACGCACGCACACACACACACTATATATATATATATATATATATATATATATATATATATATATATATATATATATATATATATATATATAGTGGTTTTTGTGCCCTTTCTCTCCACAAATCCATACGTTTCATCACAAATTTCTGGTTTAATCTTGTTTCTTATTCTTTTAATAATTATTCTCAGTAACAGCTTTGTCATGTGACTCATAAGAATATAGTGCTATGCTAATTGCATTCTAAAGCGCCTGGTTTCTTTGACAGAGCTATAAAGATGGATTTTAATAGGCCACTAGGGATATACCCACTAGTGTAGATGTCATTTAGAAGTTTTATCAATATTTCGATTCCAAAATCTCTCAGAGCCTTAACTTCCTCCAATGTAATTTTGTCTGGACCGGGTGTCTTTCCTTTCTTCAAGAGATGTAGTGCATCCTCAACCTCCGCTGCAAGTATTGATGGACCCTCACCATTGTTTTTAATATCCAAATCCGGCCTCCTATCATCATACAGCTCTTCCAGATATTCCGCCCATCTATTGACTATATCATCTTGTCCCATCAATATTG
The DNA here is from genome assembly GCA_014155875.1 of Cepaea nemoralis. Taxonomy (NCBI): domain Eukaryota; kingdom Metazoa; phylum Mollusca; class Gastropoda; order Stylommatophora; family Helicidae; genus Cepaea; species Cepaea nemoralis. The sequence continues at coordinate 8,959 of JACEFZ010021931.1, read as the reverse complement.
CACCGTTCCTCGATTTTTAAATATCCAGCGATATTTCGTGTTTTCCTACCTGTTATTGCATTTATTTATTGATACATGGAATGTGTGTCTTTTCCATAATTTGTCCCAACTTCCAATGACTGGTGATTCAGCTATACTTCTGTAGTCCTTACCCACTTTGCATTTGTTTACCATTTCTTTATGTATTCTATTAGAATCTTTTTTATCTTGATTTTTTCTTTCTTATTCCGTCCATCATCTGCAAAATGTCATCTGTCATCCATTTCTTTCTTGCAATTCTAAATTTAGGTGGAATGATTTCTTTTGATGCCTTTTGGATTGATTCCCGCAACATGTCCCATTGTTCATCAATAGTCTGTATTATCTCCATGACATTATATCTGTTCTTTACAGTTACATTGTAACTTTCTCTAATTTCTTTGTCTGTTTTAAATAATGCTAGATCTAACTTGATGTTCTTTAGGTTAAAAAAAAAATGTTTTTAAGCTGTAACGTCATCTTTCCTATTACTGCCACATGGTTCCCATGTCCACATCTGCTGCTACTAAACTGCTCCTGAATCTCTTTGGAATCAGTATGTAGTTAATTTGATAGCGAATATTATCTCCAAGGCTGTTCCACGTACATACTCGTCAAGGATGGTGTTTGAACCAGGTGTTACCTATTACCATTTCATGGTAGTCTGCCCATATTATTAATCTGTTACCTCTCTCATTCCTATCATCTAGGCCATAGCCACCAGTCACACTATTCACCTTTTGCCTACTTTGGCCTTGGAGCAAGATGGCGGGACATTTTTTTCGTCCCTTAGAACGGAACGTGTGTTTGCCTAAATGTTTGTAGTTTAAGTGTGTTTTTCGTATTGGAATGGAGTTCGGACCGTGCAACGGAGTTCGTGCACGCGCGCCCGGACTCCTTTAAACATATCATCGGCGCCCGGTGGCGATATTTAAGTCAGACACGACAACCAGGCGACGAACGGCAAGGCCACATCATGGAAAAAGAGCAGGTGCACGCAGAAAGCGGTTAAAGTGTGACAGACTGGGCATCAGATACTTTCCAGTACTGTACTGGAACTGTGCATCATTTAGTCAACGCCGACCTAGTTTCGAAAACTACTGTACGGAAACGATATTGTGGTCTTACAAGGAACCCAGCTCGGCGACGGAACAGTCAATGTCGCGGTGTTTCAGGGCTTCTATAACAGGCGGCACCTCGGACAGACCATTCTGGTCCGCGACAACATATTGGTGTCTGAGATCGATATGTCCGCCTGGAACAGTGATGCCCTGCAAATGCAAGCATTAAGAATAATGACGCCAGTGCAGCTTGTAATCGTGAACGTTTATGCGCTTAATAGGAAGGTCTACGTTCGACAATGACAGAGTTTGTTCGAAATGGATGAAAGGATCATCTACTGTGGGGACTTCAATACCAGAGGTAGTCAATGGGGAAACAGCATCACTAATAGACAGGGAGAAGATCTGGAGGACGCCCTGGTCTCTGCTGCCCTAGTCTGTCTGAATGATGGGAAGGTCACTACGATGGCCACTCGACCAGGTGATTCTGACAGCGTCATTGACTTGGCCCTGGCGTCGCTCACCATCGCACCAAGGCGCCGGTGGGGCACACTGGGATACCACGATAGTGACCACTATCCTTGTGTCATCCTGATCAAGAAAGACAGGGCCAGGAGTCAAGGAAACAAGACAAATGCCTTCCCGTACGACAACACTGGTCAATACGCCATATGCAAGATCAGAAGAAGAAAACTAACTTCCTCCCGAAGGAGACAAGAAAGATGGTTGCAACCACCATGGTGGAATGGAGAAGTCGAGAAGGCATAGCTGGGAAAGAGGCAGGCTGTCAAAGACTGGCAAAAAGCCAGAAAGGCTAACATGCCACAGGGTAAGTTGGCGAACCTGAAGACTGAGGTCCATAGGACGATGACTTTATTCAAATCCTGCGCCAAACATGCCAAGGCCGAGAAATGGGGCGAGTTCTGCATGAAGGTGTGCTCCGAGCGATCTCTTACAACATTCTGGCGCCTCCATAAGAGCATGAACGGTGCTGCACAACGTAGGGGTATTCCAGACTTTCAAGGCACAGACCTCACATGGAAAAAGTCGGAGGCGGATAAAGGTAAGGCCCTTCTTGCACGCTACATAGAATAGACTGACCAGAAAGACGAGCCCGCCAGACAGAGGACCACAACGACACTATCTCAGTTGTGAGAGGGGGTCGGGACAGACGAAGAATGGATAATCACAGCTGAGACAATACGTGCGATGCTCAAGAAATCACCTAACACCGCCCCAGGCCCACTCTGCATCCGATATGGTGACCTACTGGTGATGTCAGATAATGGCATGGAAGAACTGACTAGAGAATTCAACACCAGTATCCAGAGGGGTCAGATCAAAGAGGAATGGCTACACAGCTACTTGCTGCCGCTGCCAAAACCGAACAAAGACCTTTCCAAGATAAGCGGCTACAGAATCATTACGATGCAGAACACTGCTGGCGCTGGCAAGCTACTGGAGAAAATTGTAGCACACAGACTTGCTTGTGACTTGGAAAAACTCGGCTGCTTCCCGCCCACACTTGGAGGATACAGACGTAACAAAGAGTCATGGCTGAATGCGGCAGTCTTTGCTCAAGATGTTTACGAAGGATTTCAGGTCAGAGAAGAGACATGTGCGGCCGCCATAGACTTAGAGGACGCGTACAATAAAGTATCCTTCGAGCACTTGATGCAAGCCCTCCTCTGACTGAAAGTGTCCCCTCACCTTGTACGATGGATAGCTGCTAAGATGTGGGAGTTGGTCTTCTGAGCCGACAACGATATGTCCAGGAATGCCGCAGGGTTCACCACTGTCACCAGTACTATTCAACGTGTATACAGTGCCGATCACTGAACAACAGTTGGACGGGAGGGGTAGGACTCTGTAATTTGCTGATGACATTCTCGTGTATCGACAGGGTCGAGATAGACAGGCGGTTGCCAATTATATGCAGGGCAAACTAGATCGAATTTCCTCATGGTGTGCCGATGCCAGTGCCATTGTCAACCCTGCAAAGGCATAGGTTACATGGTTCTTCCTAAACAATCATATTGTGAACACTTACGGCAGTGAGCATGGATGGGAGCATTTTGAGTAGAGCCCATTCGATGACATATCTTGGCGTGAGGCTTGATCGTAGCCTGTCTTTTAGAGATGATGTCGATTATGTCATAACGAAAGCTCGAAAAGGGTTGTCAGCAATGAGAGTCATGGCGACTGCCAATATCAAGCAAAGACTGCTAATACTTCTGTTCCAAGGACTGGTGCTTTCACGCATCGAGTATGCCCTGGCCATCCTTACTGTCAGCCCTGCACAGATTGGAAGACTTGAAAAGGTACAAAACGAGGCCATGCGCATAATTTTGGGCTGCACGAGAGACACCAGCTGTGTAGCAATGAGATACCTCATTGACTTCCCGACAATGGAACACAGGATCAAGATCTGGAGAGCTCGTGCATACTTGAAAATAAGTGCGGATGAGCAGCACCCTCTGCATGAAGATATATTCAGAGAAAAGGGCATCAGGCTAAAGAGGGGTGAATCATGGATGGGTCTGGCGGAGGATGTCATCAGACACGTCTGCAGTCCTACCAGTATCAACCCCGGCAAGGAATGGGTGCCTGTGCCTCCACTTTTAAGTGCGCTTTCTCCTGCATTATCACACTTGACAGACGGTGCAGAGAACAGAATCCTGTCACTGTCAATGCAGAGGTCAACGCGCCATCAACGAACACGCAGACAACCCCCCAGTGTTTATCTATACAGATGGATCTGTTGTAAAGAAGCAGAGAAGTGCATGGGCATTTACAGCCCGTTCAGCGGGCCGAACCGTTCAAGAATCCAGTGGTGCCCATACTATGCCCACGAGCAGCATGACGATGGAGGTGATGGCTGTAACACAGGCTTTCCTATGGCTAGAAACACAGAATTATACCAGCGTGAGTGTACTAAGTGATTCAATGAGCATGATTCGGACGGTCGAAGCTGGTACGTAGACAGTGGACTGAGTCGCGGAGGAAGTCTGTTGTCCGTAAAGTCACCTTCATCTTTGTCCCGGGACATGCGGGAGTCGAGGGAAATGAACGAGCTGATAAACTGGCTGGCTCTGCACCCCCTGCAGATGGCCAGCCCATGGATCGTGCCGATGTTATTAACGTCCTTAAAGACACGCCGAGAACAGAAATTAGAATACCATGAAGACTTTGACGTCAGTGAATCCACATCGCTGTCCAGGATGAAAGACTTGGTAGTAAGAATTGGCACGGCCAGACACGAGAGGTACATCGGGAAAACGAGGTGCCTCGTCAACCAACACAGAACTGGCACTATTAGCCACCGGACACTGATACAAATGCTGGGGGGGGGGGGGGGGGATCTGAGCACCTATGGACCTGTCCGGAGTGCAATGAAGATACCCCAACTTATAACTGATAACTGATCCCCAAGTATGACAGTCATTTCAAAATTTTTACACTGGTCAAGGCCATGTTTAATTCATTATACAATATTTACATATCTTCTTCTTTACAGTCTGTTGTAAGCGTATATACTTGTATTATGTTAATATTCAGAGGTTTGCAATGGAGTTTCACTAATAATACTCTATTTGAGATTGTTCAGATTCCTTTAACTGTCCTAACACTCATTTGATCCAAAATTATGCCATTTGTCCTTTTGTAGTCCTTCCCTCCTGAGTAAATAATTCATTATTTATCTAAATACCCCCCCCCCCCCTCACTTCCCTCACCTGGCCATCGCATTTCAGTAATCCTTAATATATTTATCTTCATTCTTTCCATTTCTTTCTTCGACACTCAACCATCTTATGAAAAGCCAACGCAAGGCGGTCTGCTGCTGTATTTCGAACGCGGTATGCGGGATTACGAATTGCGTCCGTAAACCCTTTGCCACTGAAATTAGCTTTCGCTAAAAGATGTGTTCCTCGCTATCAGGCGAACCCAAACGGACTTCTGAGGTACTTGTAATTTAAGTCCCCAAGTCAAGGACGGTAAGTCAAAATTTTAGCCGAACGGACTTGTGTAGGGATTGAAACAGCTACTTCGGCATCAGAACACCGGAAGCTTAAGAGCGATGGCTCTTATCCATTCGGCCACGCTGATCTGCTGTAACACATTTGATCAAGTCGCTTTGTTCAATCAGTTATCCTTTTCTTCAGTCAGTTATCGTTTTGTCTGTAAAAAATGTAATGGACCCTTCTAGTCGCCCTTAATGCGCATCCGACATAAGGTAAGTTAGTTGCATATCCTTTACAGGACGTCGCGGTCAACTCCAGCATTTCCAGCTCTTTGTGATTCCTGGGCAAGTTTAAGATCAGTAGTTTGCCATAGCTTTCTGAACGACCGGCACTCATACCATTATATGGAAACTAACGCAAGGCGGTCTGCTTTCAAATCGCCCTCAGCTGCGTTTCTAACGCGGTATGCGAGATTATGAATTGCATTCGTAGCCCCTTCGCCACAGACAAATATTTGTACAGACCAACCGACACACCGACAGTCATGTGGTCAGTATCACACCACCGCCCCCATTACTTCCCAAGACATTTCCTGGTACCCATTTTAGGCTATATCGACCTGTGAGCCAGGTAAATTAAAAAAAAAACCGACCCGATGCGGACTCGAACCCATGGCCACTAGGCCGGCAGACTAGCGTCTAGCCACTACGCTACCATGACTCGCTTCGTCTTTTGTGACCCTAAGTATCGCTACCCACACAATGACCCTGGATTCATCCACTCAATCACCATCTTTGGATACTTCTGCATGGATAAGTCCTTATCCACTCTAATGTTGCATGTCCTTTGCAGGACCTTGCGATTAACATGGTGTTGATTTTCTAGTTAATTTTATAAGGGGCGTTCATTTGAAATCCGTTCGTGCCGCACCGCCCGTAAATGCGTACGTTGAACATGATCATGTCATAGTCATGTGATAAGTAATGACCAGTGAACAAAAGAGCAAGTGCTTATCATCCCATGATGCATAGGTTCTGTTTCTGACCGTTTAGAAAATGGCCGGGTTGATCCAAAATCCGCCCAAAGTATGGATGGCCACGAATGTTTCGGAAAGGACATCAGTTCACGACAGATCTTCGACGGCCGGGTCAAGCGCATATTGTTGCAACAGAAAAATCCATCATCAAAATTGATGCAGCAGTACAGATGAACCGTTGTCGAAGCATACGTTCGCTAGCGAAAGAATTTGATGTGTCAATTTAGGACAATTCAAAACGTCGTTCGTAAGAAACCGCAATATCGGAAGGGTGTTCACAGTGGGTACCAGAGATGTTGACCGATCACAAAAAAGAGGAACGCATGGGATGGTGTTTGAACCACTTGCTGCGTTACAGAGTAAAGGGTGATGCATTTCTCTTCCGCATAGTGGCAGGCGATGAATCATTGTGTCACCACTTTGAGCGGAGCAGCAAAAGAGAGAGCATGCAATGGAAGCCTGCTGGATCACCAAAAGCCAAAAAATTTAAGTTACAGGTTTCCGCTGGTAAGGTTATCTTGAGCGCATTCTTTGACCATAAAGGGCTATTGTTGGCCGACTTTAAAGAACCATTATCAACACCAACTCTACCCAGTACTTGCAAACACTAGACAAGCTGCAAAAAGCCATCAAGAATAAACAACCCGGTATGCTTTCTCGCGGTGTGATTTTGTTCCACGATAATGCTCGTCCGCATGTGGCAAATATTGTGCAGGAAGCATTAGCAAGGAAGAAGTGGGAGATTATGCAACATCCAGCCTATAGTCCTGATTTATCACCATGCGATTTTCATTTGTTCGGACCTCTAAAAAAACCTCTCAAGGAACAACGATTTCACACGGATGCAGACATAATGAACACGGTAAACACTTGGTTCAGTGAGCAACCACAAGCCTTTTCTGCGGACGGCATTCGCCGCCTACCTAAACAATGGGATGCTTGTCTGAATGCCTACGGCGACTTCTTCTGACCAACCCATGGTGCATAATTAATTCAAAATGAATGCTTTGTTTAATTCTACCACATCTGTTATTGTTTCTTTCATGCTTTTGTAATAAAGCCATTGGAACGGGTTTCAAATGAAGGCAGCGTATACATACAGTAGTTTGCTAGTTTGTTCTGAAGGAGATGTCAACATTTTAGTCTGACTTATTGCCGATGTAGGTGTTGATCCCCGAAACCCGCTAACAGCTCGTAGAAAGTTTAACAGCAAGTGCTCTTCCTCTTTCGACCAGGCCGACTTCTAAATTGTACCCCAGTGTGACTCTAGACACTCCAAGCCACTCTGTGTCGAGTCTTCTGTTGGGATGAAATCTGGATACGTCTCCCAGTCACCCTGTGTCGAGTCTTCTGTTGGGATAAAGTCTGGATACAGACTCCCAGTCACCGTGTGTCGAGTCTTCTGTTGGGATAAAGTCTGGATACAGATTTCCAGTCACCGTGTGTCGAGTGTTCTGTTGGGACAAAGTGTGGATATAGAACCTTCATTGGAGAGCTATGTGAATATATTTGCATGTCATCTACAGTTAGAGAAAATACACAAACACTTCATAACAGGGTGAATGGATAGATAAATGGATGGATGGATGAATGAATGGATTAATGTATGAATGAATGAATTAATTGATGAATGAATAAATTAATGGGTCGATGAATGAATAAATTCATGGATAAATGGATAATTGATGGATACATGGATAATTAGATGGGTGGATGAAAAAATGGATGGACAGATGCACATATGGATGGATAAATGAATAGATGAATGGATGGAGGGATCAATGCATGAACGAAGGAATGACTAGATGGATGAATGAATGTGTGTATGGATGGATGGACTGATTAATAAATGGTTATATAAATGGATTGATGCAAGGATAAATGATAAATGATGAATGGATGAATGCCTACATGGATAGATGGGTCACTACATGTATGGATGAGTAGATAGATTCCTGTATGGATAGAAGAATGAATGAATCAATTAATTACACAATAGGTGGTTAGATGAATGCATGGACGAAGGTATGGCTGGATGGATCAATGGATGCTTGAGTAAATTGGTGAATAAAAGAATAAAGGAATGCAATCGCAGAAGCCACAAACATTAAGTTGCACTATTTATTGCCTGCCATTTATCTCTGCATCTAGTCAGCTGCGTACTGACAAGATAGATACCATATGAAGTGTACCGTCTGATATGTAAAAAAACAAACAACTTTCCACCTTGTTCAACCTGCTGTAGTAGCGTTGGTTATAATTGTGGTGGTTCATAGTGCTTTTTAAATGTCCTGGTCCTTTGCACATTAGACGACTCCACTGATGCATGCCTGGCAGAGTCTTTCTTCCTTCTTCGACGACATTCTTCGTGCCTGTTCCGTTGCTACTGGATGTACCTTTTGTTTAAAGTGGCTTGATTTATTTTTATTTTGTTTGATATTTTGCTATGTATGTTTCCTTTTTTGTTTCTTATAGTACTTTTATGTCGTTAATTATTATTATTCTTTTTCTACAACATTATCCCTATCTCAAGTATCTACTGTCTTATGCTTCTCGCTGTTTTAGTGTCTTTTGTTGTTTGTTTTTAATAAATTCATCGACGAATGAAAGTCCAGTATGGTGATGCATGCATGTCAGTCCAGCAAGTGTTCGAGTGGAGTAGGAAGTTTCAAAACGGCATGACTTCTGTGACTTAGTAAAGGTGTCCTTTTGCAATATGACAATGTTCGAACCCGTACTGCTCGTGCGACGGTTGAGACCGTCGAAGACCTGTACCTTTTATTGTGTACCACACCTCCGTACTCGCCAGACCTAGCCCAAGTGATTTCCACCTGAATGGACAACTCGCATGGAAGGAAAAACTTTCTGCCCTTGAAAGGAAA